>OY720444.1:63415621-63854059 GCA_963082915.1 Dolichopus griseipennis | reverse complement strand
AATGGTAATGCAATATTTAGAACTACCGCTTAGTTTCGATACTGTTATTATATATTATGTATGTATGAATATTATTTATTGTATTTATTTAATTATATTACACTATTATTATATTTGATCATAAGGGGTGATTGTAAATTACTTTTTTTCAGTAGATTTTCTTAAAACAAACTTAATATCTGTGCCTTATTTAACCGGAGCACCGCGATTTAATATGCCAGGTATTTAACAACTGCTCCAATTAAGCCTTTAATTATCAAAAAAAATTATTTCACATAAATCAAGAAGAAGAAGTGATTACTTGAGTTAGAATTATCTTAACTCATGCTTTATTTGATTTTGTTTTATTTAAATATCTAGATACACTATGAACACATTCGTCTTAATTGCAGAATTTCCCGTTTTTCATGTTTCCACTGAAAAAATAGTCGCGGGAATTCCCGTTATTAGTGTATGTATGGAAGAATTGAGTGATTTTTTCAGTCGACTTGTTAAAAATTAAGTGAAGGCGAATGTGTTGAGACCAAGATATCGCGGAGAATGATTCTGGTAATAACGCTTCGGAGACTGCCGGCGTCCTTAATGTCGTTGCTCTCCAATATTTTATTTTAGGAACATAGAGTAATAAAAATCGCGGTACTTTATCATTCCGCTGCCGATATAGGAAGAATCAAAATTTAAATTTCCTTCGATATTCGCTTAACTACTGACTGACATTTTTGGAAACAAATCCATGTGACACCAATGTTTTTTAGTTAAACTTACATAAAGTATATTTAAATTAATATTCATAATAATATTATTCTTTATAATCTTTACAACAAAAGCAGAATCTTTGCAAGACAAAACAAAAACATGTAAAGAACAAATGTTTTAAAAGTATTTTAAGAACTTCTTCATACCGCATCAGTTAAGTTTTGAAATTCTTTTCTCATTTATGAGACAAAACATAACAAATCTTAAGTTAAAGTATCTAGAACCCATAAATACATATTATTATAGTTCTAGATCATGTTCTTTCATTCTTTTAAAACAAAAACAAAGCAGGAGGAATAATAATAATAATAACGGAAAATGAAAAAAAAATTCCTTAAAGCGTAAATATGGCGAGAAAATGTTTTAAATGGAAAAATTTTTTGCGGTTAAAAGAGGCAACAAATACACAGTTAAGTTATTCGTATATAGGAGTAAGAATATAATATGTGTATACATATAATATTAACTTTAAAAAATATTTTCCTATATTGTGTCTCGTTAAAAACACATTAATTGTGGTTTTAATGAGAATGTATGGAGGTACATATATAACTCTTTTTTATAGAAGTCTATTTATATATATTTCAGTATATATGTATATATCTATATATTATATTTTTATATAATATACTATACACATATATTAAGATATCATTGGGAATTCGTGTATTTTAATAAGTTTTCAATGTGATGAACTTGTGAAAATATCGAGACGACAAAGAAAATTTTTAAAAAATTTTTTCTTTCTTAGACGGGGGAAAAACAATAATTTTCATTACTTTATGCAAAAATTTATGACTTCTTAAGGCAGATTATTAGAAAACGGTGACTGGATTATTCAAAAGAAAGTAAAGATCAAAAGAACTTGAAGTAAAAATTCATATTAATGATTTTGGTATATTAAATCTTAAAACCATCCGAGGATTGCTTTAGGTAGTAGGTATAGGTAATTTTTTTTGCTAGGATTTCCTAGATTGGCCATTTTAATATTTAGTACCTATATTCCAGAGTTTTCATTTATCGTCTAGTGTTAGGCTATTTCAGTATTTATTGAATATTCTGGCTATTTTTAAAGCCCACATCCGTTTAAAAAACAAACTTAGAGGACTTTAGTTACACACTATACACTGGATTTTTACCATTTTTGCATCTACTTATTATTAATCAGTTTATCAAAAACTCGTTGTTTTTTGAAGTTGTTGTTGCATCCAAATCAAATTTTACAGCAATTCAATAGAAATTTGATTAGTAAAAACAATTAACTTAAATTTTTAATAATTTTTTTGTTTATTGATTAGTGATAGGAGCAATATGACCCTGAAGGGAAACAACTCTTATTTTAAAAACCAATTAATCAATTAAAATCCCTTGTCATCCCTACACTGTAGAATTATATTAAAGATGCCGCAAAACGGCTTATGAATTTATGCCTAAACTTAAAGCGAGGTTATTGGATCAGTTTCCCGTGAAGGTAGTAATTCTTTAAGTTGGCACTTCATATATATTATGTAAGAATTAAAAAAGGCTATAAATGAACAATTTTTACAATCGAATTTTATAATATTCCTCAAAATTCGTCCCTTTATTCATCTTAATCCAAAATTTCTAATAAAAGTTTTCTTAGTTTGTTTGTCAAAAGGGTGTGAGTTTTAATTTGTTAAGGCCAATATAATGCCCAGAAGACCATTGTATAGTGCCAGTGAGTGGCATTTGATGATTTCCTTCTACGTTTTTGAAAAAAAAATTCAAATTATCCTTTCATTTTAAAAACTCTAACAACTAAAATCTATGGCGTAATAAATAATACCATAAGCTAAGATATAAGGTGTGAACAACATTCTAGCAAAAAGAATTGTATGCTTTAAGGGACAAGTGCAAAAGTTAAAAACTAACAACTTGGAAAAGAGATTTATTGTGCATCCTTTTTAGACATTTATTGCCTTTAAAGATTTTTAGACTTTTTTTGTTAAATAATTTTATGGAGTAATAATTTTTATATGCAAAACAGTTCGAAAACCTCTACAAGTATTTTAAGCTAATATTTTAAAAGGGAATCACAATATGATTCAAATCATCTCTTCATCTTCTTCCAAATCATCTTTTGCTGAATTAAAATACACCAGCGTCTTCAATAGCATTAACTTGCCCTAAGCTTGAAAAAAATTTACAGATCCCTTTAATTGAGACCGTACCATGGGTTTCATAAAAATTATAAAACCAGTTAGCTTAATTTAAGGAATCAGTTTCACTTTTAAGGTTCTTGAAGAAATGTTTGATGGAATTAACACAAATGAAACTTAAACTAAAGCTTTAGTTAACAATCCCTTCAAATTTACAAAGGAAAAGCAAATTTAATTTTTAAAACTGCTTCAAAAATTATTTTAATAATTTAAACAAGTTATTTCCTAGTTTGAAATATTTACATAATTCATTAAAATCTCTGATTATTAATTTTATAAAAATTTTAATTTTATTTATTTAAAAAATAATTTAATTTTTTATAAGTTAATTTAATTTTTATTTAAAACTCAACTTTATGTCTAAAAACTTCCTTATTTGATTTTGCATAAAATTTTAACCTAAAAAATTAGTTTTAGGGTAAAATATTGACTTTATATATAAAAAAAAAAGAAACTTTTTTATTTATTTATTTTATAACTATTTTTTAAGGGCCCAGAAAATTTTTTTTAAGCAAACATAAGTTAAAAGTTACAAACTTTCTATTTAATAATCAGTTAACAACAATTTCCGAAAAATTGAATATACATTATATTTATCTACACATATTTTAAAATTAATTTTAGTTTTTTAGTTTTTTTTAGTTTTTCAATTAACAAATAAATATTAAAATTTTTTGTATTCCCTAACTATATACAAATGTTATGGACCTTGTCTGTTCATAGACATATTAATTTATATGTGCATAAAAATACACTTTCGGACAATTGATTTGTAACTATTTATATATGCAACTTTTAAAACATTAGTGATCCTTGGTCCCAATCAACTGGGTAATACAGTTAATACAGTTTCGAATGCATGATCTCAAATTTGAGTTGATTTTATTAAACCATAGTCCACAAAAAAATTTTAATAATCCTGGTAAGCTGCTCCAATATTTATCATGGAATTAGAGCCAGAATATGGAAAATATAAAAAGGATATGCTTAAGATGGAAATGTTTTTAAAAAAATGTTTCGTATTCTTAAGGGATAAATTCCCAATTTAAGAAGATTTAATTCTTCCTCTAAAATACTGCTTTGATTCTAAATGCTGGTGTATGTTGGTCTACCATTCAATTTATTGATAAATTCACAAAAAGAATGTAGATTAGAGATTCTCTGATGATTACTATCTTATCTAAGTTATACTTGATGGGGGTTGTATTAAAATGTTTTTGGTGGGTTCATGTTAAAACTTCGGGAATCTCTTCCTTGGATATTTAGCATATAAATTCCATTAATTTACCTCTAGTAGGGTTTACGAAATTTAGAAACAATTTGCATATATCCAGGAGAACATTTAGGGTTCTGGACAACCACATGCGAGTTTCTACTTCTAGCCCTCTGGCCTAGGATACTGCTAGGACTTCTATTTACTGACTTCTATTTCTAGGAATGGATTCCAAAGACTAGAATACGATATTTTTCACCCGATTACCTGGATAGTATTTAATACAGTCTTGAATCCATGATCTGAAATTTGCGATAGTCCACAATAAATTTTTAATAAGCTTGGTAAGCTACTCTTATACTTTACATGGAATTAGACACACAAGACAGAGAAAATACAAAATATATGCCTAAGATGGAGATGTTTTTAAAACAATTTTACGTATTCTTAAAGCATAAAAACCCAATTTATCTTTAAAGAATAAGTTTCCAAAGAAAATTTTAATTCCCCCTTTTAAAATACTCCTTTGATTCTAAATGCTGGGCTATGTTGCTCTCCCATTCATTTTATTGATAAAATCAAAAATAGGGTGTAGGTTGGAGATTCTCTGATGATTACTATCTCAACTGAGCTATAATGGAAAGGGGATCTATGGAAATGTTTTTGGTCGGTTCATGGGATAATGAGAGGGTTTTAAAGACTCTATTTTGCATATTATTTCCATTGATTTATTTTAAATGGGGTTTACAGAAGTCAGAAAAAATTTGTAGATATCCATGGAACATTTAATGCTCTGGAAAGCCACAGACGAGCTTCTAATTCTAGGCTTCCGGCCTAGGATACTGCTAGGATACTGACTTCTATTTCTAGAAATGGATTCACAAAGGCAAGAACACGATATTTTTGCTAAGACATTTTCGTGGTTCAATAAAATTTTTTGACTATAATTTATTATAAAAATCCACATATCAAAAACCTCTAACAATTTTCATGATTTTCTACAACATTAGTTAAGTTTCCATAATTGTAATGTCCAAGATTAAAAAAAACAAAAGTTTATACTTCACTTTTTCTCATATATGAATTTCTTTCTAAGTTTTTAAATAAAATTTTATTTATTAAATTTCCTTATGCAGGAGAGACCCTTTCGAAATACAAGACAAAACAAAATGAACAAAAATTAATTAAAAGAACTATTTTTTCAAAAATTAATAAAAATATATTAGCCCTATATACATTCCTTGGAAAAACTTGGAAAATAGCAATCAGGAAAACAAAAAAGGTTAAATTTAAAATGACCCATCACAGAATTTAACCTTTTATTAATATTATTTGTTTTTGCTTTTTTTTTAAATATGTATATCATATATGTTCACCGGGGGCATTTTACTAATTATACCAGAGAAATTATTTTTAACATTATGTATCATACACCCTCAAAACTAAAAACAAAAGTGCTGTTTATATGTTTTTCATTTTAATTACATAAACACTTGTTATAACATATTAAACGTGTTCAAACTTATATGCAATATAATATACTCCTTTCACATGAATTTGGTCCTTTTTCACATTAACTTACGTCTTCTACATATGAATTTGATCCCTTTTCTCATGAATTTAGTTTATTTTCAAATATATTTAGTCTTTTTTCAAATTAAATTGATCTTTTTCAAATTAAATTGATCTTTTTCAAATTAAATTGATCTTTTTCAAATTAAATTGATCTGTTTTCAAATCAATTTGGTCTTTCTTTTAAAAACAACCCGTATCTTCGGACCCAGATGTTGACGTAATTTTAAAAATCTACTCCCCAATCCAGGAGTAGAAGCTTAAAAAAGCAAACATTACATTAGACAAAATAAAATAAACAAGTGATGAAAAAAACCAAGGGTTTTTTAAAAAGCACATTTTCATAATAATATAGTGTTTCATACTGAGTATTTGATCGGAATATAATATTGAAGCTTCAATGTTAATGTTTAATTTATTAAATATATACGTTGGTGACTAAGTTACTATTTACTTATAAAAACCGTAATTTTTTTAATTTTTAATTTCTAATAGCCCCTCTATGGGGAAGGTTGCCCTATTTTTCAAGGATCTAATCCTCACTACTCCTCTTCTCCCAACTTTTTTAGGTTCAAGGAATTAAATTGTGAATTCTAGCAAAATTTGAAATTTTATTTAGAATTTTACTATATAAGCAAAAATGGTTAAAACTGAGAGACACAGAGAATTTAAAGAACCGCTTGTTAATTTAAGAAAATCTTTTAACATATGTTAAAGTATAATGTTGGACCTAAAAAGTTTGTATATTAACAAAAAAAAATTTGAACAGGTATTCAAGTTACAGGTGTTTAAAAATAGCAAAATTTCAATTTTCGAGCTCTTATAGCTGCTGAACAGGGGACGTGACAAAAAAATTTTGTTAACCGACTCCTACTAATTTCTGAAGTTCTAACTTCTCCCAAAATTTTAAGACCCCAGCTGGAACCGTTTAACAGATATGTGGGGCCAAAAATTTTGCAAAAATTGAGTTTTGCATAATGGTAAATTTTAGTACCGTATGGCAACCCTGTTCACTTTAGTGATATATTTTTGTAAAGCCTAAGAAAGCAGCTCTCTTTTACCGTTTTTAGATTGAAAATAAACCTAACAGAACTCTTGTTATATCAATTTAAATATAGGGCTTTTTTGGAATTTGCGGGGGCTGTAGCTTCGTCACCCTTCAAAATTAAGAAAAACCTTTGACACATGTTGAAATATATTTTAAGAGCTTTCAATTTTGTAAATCACAAAAAAAAAATTTAAACAGGTCTTCAAGTTACAGGTGTTTAAAAATAGCAAAATTTCAATTTTTGAGCCCTTGTAGCTGCAAAACAGGGGACGTGACAAAAAAAATTTGTTAACCGACTTCTACTTATTTCTAAAGATCTAACTACTCCCAAAATTTCAAGACCCTAGCTTGGCCCGTATAGAAGATATGTGTAGCCAAAAATTTTGCAAAAATTGAGTTTGCATAATGGTAAATTTTAGTACCGTATGGCAACCCTAAACGTTTGTCTTTTAAAAATTAATAAAGTCTTTAAAACCAGCTATCTTTTGCCGTTTTCAGACTGAAAATACACCTAATAGAACTCTTCTTATAACAATTTGAATATAGGGCTTTTCCCAACTTTGGAGGGCTGCAGCTCCGTAACGGGTGGGGCTACAGAAAAAAATTCTTCTACGAAATTATTTTTTTTGTAATACCTACTTGTGGTTAAAATTTCTTTTCTCTATTTCAAACGATGTAAAAGTTTTTGTAAACATACGGACAGACAGACAGACAGACAGACAGACAGACAGACAGACAGACGGACGGACAGAGTGAAACTATATAGGCACATTTTTACAAAATTTTTTGAAAATGTGCTAAAAACGGCATAAAAACATAAAAACGCGCACCTAAAGTTTTTGCGAATTATTTTGTAGACGAGGCTTGGTAGTCGAACTTGTTTAATTTTTATTGCTGTATTTGGGTTGTACTCTAAAATCAGTGATTGTCGTTTTTCCAATACGTTGATCTGATTGCAGCTGAATCCCAACGTAGCTAATTAAAAAAAGACTAAATTCATTTGCAAAAGGACCAAGTTCAAGTGAAAAGATTATATAATAATATGTTAAATATTTATATGACTATACTGATGTTAATTATATAATGAAATATGTAAGGTTTAAGTTTTAATATGACCAAAAAGGAAAAAAAACAAGTGATGAAAAAAAACCAAGGGTTTTTAAAAAAACACATTTTCAAATGTATATTGTATTACATACTGAGTTTAACTTTGGAAATATTTACTTGGAAATAGTTACTGCTTACTTATAAAATTTACTGCTAACAGTAAAGTTTTTATTTTAAAGTTGTTATAGTCCTTCAACGGGGAAGGTTGCCAAGTTTTTCAAGGATCTAACTTCATCGATCATAACAGCTATCGTTTGCCGTTTTCAGATTAAAAATATATCTAACAGAACTCTTGTTATAACAATTTAAATATAGGGATTTTTCCAACTTTGGGGGACTGTAACCCTGTAACAGGTGGGGTACAAAAAAAAATTCTTCTACGAAATTACATTTTTTGCAAAACCAACCCATGGTTAAAATTTCTTTACTCTTTTTCAAACGGTGTAAAAGTTTTTGTAAACTTACGGACGGACGGGCAGACAGAGTGAAGCTATATAGGTACATTTTTACAAAATTTTTTGAAAATGTGCTAAAAATTAATTGGATAAGGGGTGCTTTTTAATCGTTTCGTTTTACTTTTTGTCGTCGTTGTGAAAGAACCGACTGACGTAATGTAAACAAATATGTTTTATATTAAAACAAAGAAATGAACAATATCAAATAATTAACGATATTTTAATTACATTAATATTTTTAAGTAAAATATAAAAACCCATTTCTGATTGTAGAAGGGAAAATTGTGCTTAATAATATAATATAGAAACATTCTGCTTTTTAAATAATAGTAAGTGTTAAAGTACAATACGTGCTATAAGTCCTGATTATTTGAATATATTTTATAATTCGGTCTAAATATATGCTTAAACTTATACTCCGCTCTACATCTATGACAATTGATTTAAACAATTTAATTCATAAAATATATGACATGTACTATAACTTTTTTCTACCCCAAAAATTAGAAACTCATCAAAGTATTACTTTTTTATATATATATATAAAAATATCAATTACATATATAGGTATATCAAATATTCAAAAATTCAAAATTTATAATACACGTTCTCTAATAAAAGCTGTAAAAATATTATTTAGATTTTTAGATAGATTCTAAAATGTGTTCTAGTTGTTATGTTAATGTGCTTTATATATGCTTCAAATTAAAAGACAACGATGGTAAGACTCTTCAATTTATAAAAATTCTTTGACCACGACATATGACATCGTTTGCTTAGAAAAAGTTGAAAGTTATGAAAATTAAAATTTTCAATCCATTATAATGTTTAACCCATTGATTGCGGTCCAACAATATGGTACTTTCCAAAGAAATCACAAGACTCAGATATACTAATTTATATTTGTACAATGTTTTCATAACTAGCTTATTGTGTCCAACTGTATCATTATTTTGAACTGGAAATAGAATTTATTTAAGAAAGTCTAAAAGCTCTTGTTTTTTTACAAATTTTAAAATACGGGTGAAGAACCAAGTTTCACCTAAACAAAAAGCACCTTCAAAAAAAAACCACAAGAGCTAGTCTACTTTGGTACCAAATAAAATAAGAAAAACGGTTTAGCCCCAAAAAAAATACTGATGATTTTAAGTACACAACCTGATTTTAATCGAATTCTTATGCGATTTATGCAAAGGACGGTTAGGTCACTTTATTTCCGATATCCTTATTAAAAAATGTATCTACAAAATATAAAGACATCTTTTTCAAAAATTATACAATAAAGTAGAGCTAGACAGCCTCTTCCAATATCCAACCATCAATTTAAATTACTTTTAGAAAAACCCGAGTTAAGGAAAAGCAGTAGTATGGTTATTATTCACGTTTTATAATGTTTAGTTGCGTTTTAGTTCACGCGTTTTTGAATTTTTTCATTATATTTGTTTTTAGATTTTTTGTTTTTTTTTTTTATTTTTTTGACTAAAATTAAAAAGCATTTTGCTAATTAACAACAGTTATATATTACAGAAAAAGCTCAAAAAAATGGGGGAGGTGAGCGACATAAATGCCATAATGTATCTAAACTAAATATACTCACATAATTATATGGTATCACAATTTTTGACGTTGATTGTCTGAATTTTGACTGTGATATACTCATATATGATGAAATATACTTTGAATTAAATTAATTTAACCCCCGTCCCCCCATTTTAATCAATATAATGCAAGCCATATACAGGGTGGCGCAAAACGACCGATAATGGTTTGAATGTTTAATAACTTTTTAAATTTATTTATATTTTTTATTTTTATTTCAAATTTTTATGAAGAAAACTTCGGGAATTGGAAATGGAACAGTACACACTAGAACAGCGATAAAAAATTACGAAAAGTTATGGAAAATGTACTGGAAAGAGTTAAAGATGTCGAAAATGGTCACCACGTGCGGGATATAATTTTTCTACTTAAGCCAAAAATATTCCCCATTAATATACAGTATAACAAAAAATAATAATAATAATTATTTTTTTAAAAACCATATCGGTCGTTTTGCGCCACCCTGTATAATGTAAATATCTCAACTTTTTTGTTTTATCAAATAATATATAAGTACATATTGTATGTTATATGTATGTGTATATTTTTTTTAAGTGTCAAAAGGATATTGTTGTGTCTGTTTTGTTTTTATAACGGTTAATTTTTTAAATGAAAATTAATATACTAACTGTATTTTATTTTATTAAACGTTTTTAAAAGTTTATTCCAGTAAAAAAAGTTCTTTATTAATTTTTTTCAGTTAATGAATTGGTATTTATGGGTTGGCATTTAACGGTTAAAATATTCAATCAAGTACAAAAAAAACGGAAGAGTAAAATAAAGGACACGGTTTACCAGGTTCTTCAAAAAGTAATTTAACTTTTCTACTCGTACTATACAGTAGATTGAGTTAAAAACTTACCTTTGAAAACGGTTGCTATAGGTTACGACTTACTAACATTTCGTTGATCGAATTAACACGAATTATAGAGAGTATGTTAGTTACTAATTTAAGTTAGTAGCGGAAGCTACATTCAAAATTGTGTTATAATTGAAATTATTTACCAATTTGAAGAGCAGTTTTCGAGATCAATTACATCAAGTTGTACTTACCTAGAAAGTAAAAGAAAATAATCAATTATTATAGCTATATATTATATTTTAAATTATTTTTAAATTTTAGAACTAGATACAGTATATATGTATAATTTAAATTATAATTTACTAGATAATTTTCCCTTGGCCTTTTTGAATCAAATACTCCATTTTATAAAATTATTTTTAGGGGAAACGACTCTTTATTTAGAAACTGACTTATTCATAAAATATTTTTCAAGAACTAGCTGTTCTTCTAACAGTTCTCGCTAATATGTTCGGTGAGTAATTGAACATAATAACCTATACCATAAAATCTTGAAATTCTCTAAATTTTTTCATTCAAGTAATAACTGAATCCCACAAACCTCTAGAGAAGTGAATTAAGACACGAAAACTAATCACGTTCAAAATAGGTTACAACCGACCAATTAATTATTTTTTATCAAATATATTTAACACAATATTTTTATTTTAGATTGGTAATTATACGAGGTAGCTAGATAATGTTTCCCCATAACAAATTGAAACAAACCCGTTTTAAAATCAATTCTTAAAATGAAATCACAATTATCAAATTATGGGTTTTAGGGATTAGGAATGTGAGCTTGATGAGTAGAAATTTAACAGGATAAATAATTAATTTGAGCAAATATTATCATGAAAGGTATTAAATGTTGTTCACAAACTTCTTTAAACCATATCAACATACAGATTAACAACTTTAGGGAATACATGGAATGGGATGTACGACTCCATAAACGCTATTAGTCGAAGTACGTATGTGTAACTCTATATTACGAATTTACATCAATCAAAGGTCAATTAACAACTTTAGGTAATACATGGGATGGAATGGACGTTTTCATAAACGCTATTACACGAAGTACGTGTTTATCTCTGTATTACGAATTTCCAGAAGCTGAATTGACAACTTTAAGTAATACATGGAATGATGTGGATTATACAACATAAACCCAATTCCGCGAAGTGTTGTTAAAATCGTGTATTTTGAATTTCCAGAAGCTATATTAACAACTTTAGGGAATACATGGGATGGTTTGGATTATAGGACATAAACGCGATAAAATATAGCAAGGATAACCATGGATTACGAATTTCCACAGCCTTTACTCATCTAAATTAACTTGAAATACAAAACTAATATCTTATTAATTACATCAAATTTCCTGGATATGCTTTAAAAACAATTCCATTAATCAATTCCTTAAAAACAAAAAACAATTTTCCTATTTACTAAAAAATTCAAATAAATTAAACTTATATTTCTATTAATGAAACTTAAAAAAAAACAACAAAAACAAAACACAAAAAAAACTAGAAAAAAAAACGAAACAAAAAGTTCTGACTCGGACATGTATAAAAAAAGCAAAAAACAACAACAGTAAGTTGATGACTATTTTGTAAGGAATTAAAATTGAAGCTACTTTAAAACAATACAATTACTGAATAATAAAGGCCCTGACACACAATTATTGGGTTTGGTATTCTTTCTTTCAAATTTGATTGTTCTATACCAATACACATACAAACATATAATATACATTTGAAAAAATCATTCTTTCACTAGCCATATCTATTTAACAAACACATATTCATTTTGTATTATTTATTACTAAGTTACTTTTATTTGTCTATACACAACAAAATAGCTGAAGGCTGACACTGAAGAGCTTTTTAAGTTTAAGTTAATTTAGCTTACAGGAAAAAAAAAACTAACCTAAAAAAAATAAAACAATAACAAAAATAAAAAAAAAAAATTTCAAAATGAGAAAGAGAAAGAAAATATAATAGAAATAAATGAAAGTAAGAAAAAGAACTATAAAAACTAATAAAAATCATAATAAATTGAAAAAATATTCCAATTCATGTCAAAAGTTTTTATAGTTTTGTCTCTCTTATATTTATCTATAGATATGTTTATGCATGATGTATATGTTTATATATGAATGTTTGCTTGTGTGTGTATATTGTTGAATATATACAAGCAAGTGTATTCATGGGCATAATTTTGAATGTTTGTAAATGGTTTAAAATCCAATTCAAAATGAATTGTTGGACAACATGAATCATAATTAAGTAGTTGACATTTATCAAATTGTATATGTATTTGCCTATAACTGGATATATAAGTACTGTGGTACAAGTTTTCTATACACAAATGGACAGAATGTTAAAACTGTTTTTGTTGTTTTTTTTTAATTTAATTTAAGTGTACATTTTGTAAGTTAGCATTTAAAGTTTATTTGTGTTTATAGTTTATGTACTGCAACATTTTGAAGTTGGTTGTTTTACATTTAGTTTGTTTTTGTTTTTTTTTGTTTTTAAGAAAAAAATGTTTTTTAGTTGGTATTACAAATACTTACATAATGGATAATGTTGAAACTATTTATTTGTCATTTTCGATTGTATATGCAAGAAATTATGATTCTTATTTGAGATTTTTAATTTGAAATAAAAAATGTAGTTTACATACTCGTATTATAAGTTTTGTCAAACTGTTGGTTTGATTTTTGGTGGTTATCTGTCAAAATATCAGATGTACGGTTATTAATTGACATTTCACGTTGAATGACATTTATCTTTATCTATTTATTTATTTATTTTTAGTACCAGACAATAGTACTAATATTGCCTGATAATATTAATCCTTTGCTTATTTGACATTTGGACTTCTTATTAAATTATTTTAATATACCTACACTATATTTTTTTTATTAGATATGATCCGACTAGGATTTGAACCCGAGACTATTTGATTGAAAGGTCTTTACCACTGAGCTATCGGTCAGATATTGATCTTTTTAAGACTTGAGAGTGTATCTATTACTTAATATTAAGTCAATTTATAGTTTATTTATTTTTAAAAACATAAACACCGGCAAGTTGTTGTTGTTGTTGTTTTAGACGGGGGGAAAAGCAAGTCTCCCTTACACCTAGGCCTTGCGGCCCGTTGTGCATCCCTCATTAAATACTTTCTATTTATTTATAACTACTATATTATTTATTTTGTTTATATTATATATTTGTATATTTATATTATATTTTGTCACCATGGGGGTTCGTAAAGAAAAATGATTTTAATTTTTAATTAAAATTTAATGATTAGATCAGGAAAATCTGTTTTAATATGATTAATACGGAGATTTCATTTTAAGTCATTGTAGACTAAATGGTCTATGTAGCTACTCAAGTCAAATCTAGTAATGCCTGTGACGCTATATAGCTTCCCATTATAAATTTTAAAATCTTTTATATTATTATTTGTGTTATCAATTAATGAATCAATGAATGATTTTAGGTAAAATAACCCAAGATAATAAAAATTTTGTTTTTTTACCATGTCTAAAAGTGACACCGTGTCTAAAAATTTTTAAGAAGTTTAATTCGATTAATGCATCGGGAAGAAGAGGAAAACGTTCTAAAATCATATTCGGTTCCTTAAATTTAAAAATTTGGAACACAATTAAAAATTCTGTTATTTAATGAAGGTCAATGTGATGGCGATGGACATACCTGGTGCTATTAAGAATAAAATATTCAGTTAAAATATTTACAAATCAACCTTTATTTAAACTAACCTAAGCTTTTTATATATATATTTACTGCGATACATTTAAATTAATTAGCCTTCTTACACTTTTTCCTTTTTTCCCCAAAAAGTATGCAATCAAAATTTTCGTAAATTAAAGTTATGTTAAATTATACAAATATGCTATTTTGCTATTATGTTAATGGTTTCATTAAATACTTTTCGAAAAGTTAATAAAATATTAAGTTCAAATCATAATTTATCTTATACTTTTACATTTCGAAACAAATTTGTTCATATATCCTTTTATTATATTTTTTAGCTTATTTTTTTGAAAAAATCTAAAAATTCATTTTTTTCATCTGTCTGTCTGGTCGTCGTTCATTACGATAATTGGAAAGAAATTCTAGCTAATTCAGAAAATATATGAAATTTCCAAGTTTTAGAACTGACGTAGAAAGACATTGTGGTAGATATACTAGAGTTTGATTGAACTCAATTCTTTTTGCAGTAGGAGTTAGAGCACAGTTTGAAAAAGTGAGATTTTAGTTCAAGCACTGTTTTATACATTCAAGGTTGATATTCAATTTAGCAATATTTAGGCAAGCAATCTAGAATTTGGTAATATTTAGACACTTTTCTAAAATGCAAACAATTTGCTGATTATCTTTTGACAACTTTTGCATTTAACATGCAAAAAATACTTTAGATGCAACATTTTGACAATCAAACAATTTAAGTATTCTTTAATATTAATAAACTTAAAAGTTATAAGTTCCTCGGTCCAAAAAAATAACAAAAGTTCTGATCGAACTAAAGTTGTTCCCTTTTGTCGGAAACACGTAAATCCGAAAGTTTTATTTTGTGTTCGTTTGTGCATGTGTGTCTGTAAACACGATTACTCGCGTAAATTTCAACCAATTTTGATGGAATTCGGTATAAATGCTTTTTTTTCATCAATAATAAGGTTAAATTCGTAGATTGACCAGATCGGACCACGGGATCGGGAGGCTCCCATACAAAAATACCAGATTTTTCGAGAAATATCGAGTTCTAACCTTCGGAATGAATTTAAATTTGGTGTACATCGAGTATTGGCGGGTACCTATGAAGACAAGCTTTCATAAATTGGTTTTAAAAATTCTACGAGTTTCCAGAATATCAATATCCAATAATTAATCAAAATTTGAACCTATTATAGTGAAATTGGATATGAATGTTTTTTTTACCGAAAGAAAGAATGACTTCGCAGGTGGGCAAAATTTGATCACGGGGCTCCCATATAAAATAACCAGACATTACAGTCTTTACAATACTAACCACATTATAAATCAGGAAGAAGAAAAGTTATCCATCTTGGATTTTTTTCTACGTTTTCAAATTTCGAATGACGCATCAAAAACTTTTCAAAAAAGTACCAATTTCGAAATGTAAAAGTCAAAAAAACATAACAAATTTTAAAGCAACATTATGATTTATTATGAATTTTAATCTATATAATCTGTATACATTTGCAATTTTAAAATGTGCTCCTTTAAAAACCATTAGTTGTGCATTATATTCTGTTTAAGTATTTTTTCATACGTCAAAATTTTAAAATAAAATTTTTTGATAAGATTTATTTGATTCAATTTTAATTGAATGTTAACATTTAACTGACGTCTATGTTGAAATTTTTGCAAATTAATATGCAACAATTTATAAACTAATGTATACGAGTAGTTAAAAATATAGAAAATTTTTTGAGTTCAAAAGTAAATATAATTAGCATTGTGAAGTTACAGGTTTTTTGTTAAATAAACCGGCATAATAGCGAATTGACATTGAATAATGGGAAGTAGATTTTAATTTTTTATTTTTTTTTTTTTCAATTCTTATTTTTAGATTTTATTTTTATTTTTGGCGTTATTAGAGTAGAAATTTTTCCAAAATGAATTTTTGAAATTTTATGAAATGAATTGGCAACTAATATAATGATAATTGATGCATCAATGAATTAATAAATGAAATAGGTCAATATTTCCGATTAGTAATGGAAATTTATAAGCGAAAATAAAAATGAAATTTTATTTTTTTTTGGGTTTTATTTTTTTTTTTTTTTTTAATTTTTACTTGACTACTAATTTATGATGCTTCAAAAAATAATTGAATTGTTAATTAGTATTTAAAATTTAGTAGATTTGTTGGTTGGTTTTTTGTACTTTTTAATTGTTAATAATGTAGAATGTGATAATGTTAAAATTCCTTTATCTAATGACATAAATTTTAAAATTTACATAAATTTATTAGTTGGTTGGAGTTATTTAAGTAAAATCGATTTTTTTCGCTGTTCATTATAAATCATTGAAAAACAGTGCTGCAAAACATTTTATTATTTAATGGGAAATTATGGTATTTAAAAGGGAAAGATAGTCTAGTAATATGTTAATATTGCTCCATTTTTTGTATAATATGTAGATAATGAACTGTAGATATAATTTATATAAAGTATACTTATACATGTACTATGTTATTTAAACATTTTATAAAAAATGAATTGCTTTAGTTATGCACGTCTTCTTGTCAACCGATCTGATAAAAGGCAGTTTAATAACCCGAAGCAAGGTTCTTCAAATTATTTTAGTTAAATTGGATGCATTTGACCCAGTATTTGACCCTTCATGTGAATGAAAAATAACTAACTACAACATAAGGACATCTGTTAAAACGGATGCATATCTTCGATTAGTTCACCGATCATGTTTTCAACTGATCTCCATCTATAATTCTGAAGTTAATTTGAATATGTTGATACCTAATTAGATTGGAAAGGATCCCTCTGGAAATTTATGAAGAGCGTTTATAATGAATTGAAAACGTATGTAAAATACTTTTGTAGATTTGCCAAATATTATTTAACAACTTTATTAATACGGAAGATTTTGAAAATATTTAGCCGAAGTTGATCATAGGTATATATAAAGTTACCCAGTTTATAATTGTAATCTTAATCCAGTAACTAATTCCCAAAGATTTATTTTCGTAGTTAACCTGTCGTTAGATGCGATCTTTTCACAAATACATACAGGCCACATTAAATTCTCAATTATAGGTCATAAGGGAATCCTTTACCTGATCTTCTAAGTGTATAGCCATAAATCAATAGAATAATGTTACTAAGGAAAGTCGGTGAATAAGAAAAGCAAATTAAATATAAGGATTCGTTTTGAAAATTATTTTATTTCAGGATAAGGGCTTTCCCTTTTTAAAAAAAAAGGGAATTGGATTCCATAGCAAAGATAAAATTAACTTTAATAGCAAAGAATTAAATGTGTGTACCATTTGTTCTGAGCTCATCCTCGGTACATTAAATTGGGTGCAGTTCGAATACAGATATATAAGCAGTTGCGGAATATATTGTGTTCTTCAATATACTGATATTATAATCATGGTTATCCACAAAGAATAATATTCATAATTCATAATTGTCTTGACTTTAGAGACAATTGGTACATTCAGAATTGATATGAAGTTAGAGAAGGAGAATTAAAAACTAAGATGACATGTTATTGTAAATTAAGGAGAATATTAAAATATTAATTTAAACTTTTAAAAATAAAAAATTTTACTATATTTTTTGTATATTTAAATTTTCAAAATCGCAAATCGTGTTTTTTAAAATTATTTAAAACTTTTTAAAATTTAATTTAATTAAAATGGAAAACCAGTTGCAGCTCATAGCAGTAATAACAATGACTGATTATTTTTTTTTATTTGGAATAAAATGTGATACATGTGTATGTATGTACATATATATTTATTTTCATAATAACTTATATAGTTATATAGAAAAGAGATAAATAATCCCTGATAAATGAATTAAATCTACATATGCATTCGGTGGTATTATCCTGGAATGTTATAAATCAAGATTAATACGTTTGTTTTATGAATAAGATAGGTATACAATAATATTCTTACACTACAATCCAGTTTTTATTTTATTATTTTTCTGGTATTTTACAGTGTGAGGCTTCTTTAGCTGTGATAAAAGCTGTGGGACTCGCGGAATACATGGAATATACACGAAATGATATTGAAAGAATGAAATGAGTATTTATAAAATCTTTTTGTAGTTCAGTTTAATGCAAAATCCAATAGAATTGTAAAAGATACAATATATTAAAATGTGAAAGAATATCATATTTTTTTTACACTGCGGTGCTTTGTTAAACAATTAAAAATTAAAATAAAAAATAATCTTTCAATGTAAAAGGAATGATGAAAAAAAAACAATTCAACAATGAGGAATGTTCACAATAAGTGGCTAAGTAACATTTCAATGGTTAAATGAAAAAAAAGCAATACCATCAATAAATAAAATTATATTTTTATGCTGGAGCAGGAGAAGCTTTAAAGTCTTTCAACCTATGGTGTCTCCTGATAATGACACTGTAATTATCCACCATTTTTAATATGTTTATATAAATCCTTGGAAGGATTTCTTTGATACAAACTTGTTTTAGATTATAACAAAGGAGCGAGGGAAGATTTGAGGGAAGGACTCCAAAAGTCTTCGATTGAAAGGCCGACATCCTAACCACTTCGTCACGTATTGGATTGAAAAGGAATAAGAATGCCACAAAAGGAAGTTATTAGAAAATTGGAATCGAAATATAAATGGTATTCCGTAACCAGTTTTAATCCATCTAGGAACTAAAACAGTGCAGGAATAAATACTAGAAGCTTCCCCAGTATTGCATTGAAATTGTTTGAAGGTATAGGCATTATTAATTTTAGTTCGACAGAATCAGTATCGTTACACCTACAAGAAAGTTTTAAAGATCTGATAATTCTTCAATTTTTCAAGATGTGCTAAGACAATTAGAGTATAATTAACTATAACACTTTGATTGTATCAATGTATAGAGTAAATTATATAAACTTGATTTTGGAGACTTACAAAAACTTACAGTATATAAATTAATCATGAAGAAGCATTTTTATTTTACTTATTTTATAAATCTGAAGGTTCAGAATAAAGTTAAATGATAAAAACGGTGAAGAAGATTTAATCCCTATTTAAAGAATATCTAAAAAATTATGAATTTCTATAAGGTATTTATGAAGAAAATAAACTCTGGCCTTGTTTCTCTAATCAAACTGAGGTATTAATCTATGTACTAAATAACTCTTGCCCTATAACCAATAAGCAAAACTTATTTATTAATTAAGAATTAAGTCCGAATATTTGTGCCAAGACATATAGGAATTGAAAGTTACTAAGAGATAAACCGCCTTACAAACATCAGCTGATCAATAAAACTATTAAGCCCGATTAGTTCTGAAGATGATAAAATAAAAAAATCAAAATCAAAATACAAAAATGTTGCTTCGGAAACTCAAGGAAATATTTTTCTACATTTTATTTACTCTTTCAAGACTTAGGATCTCAAAATAATTAGTATCTCAGAACTTATTTTGGTTTCATGACACGCTCTGTAAAAACACAGCTCTGTAAAATACCACTTAAATGAAAAGTTGTTTGACAAAGGCAATGTACGTTGTCTCTATACAAATGTGAGAGAACAGCAGAGCATCTGTACATTATGTTCAACGAGGGTACTTAGGAGAGAACAGAACATCTATTCTCGGTCGTTTCTCTGTCAATTACTTGACAAGCAAAAGGCGCTATCTTCTAAGAAATTAACTTATTTCGTTTTTAATTTCGAAACTAATTAACTTATTTCTTAAATCTCTTATATTGTCGTAGGGAAGAAGATCAAAAAATTACAATAGATTCTAAAAAGAAACGGTAGTAAGTTTTTTGAGGACCTTTGAAATAAAAAAAATAGCCTGAACTGATGCATCCAATTTTTAAAGAACTTCGATATCCCTCAAAATAAAAATTAAACAGTATTATCTATTTAAAAGGGGTTCGGTACAAAATCTCGCGTTTCAAAATCTCGTATTTCAAAATTTAGTGTGTCAAAATCTCGCGTTTTAAAGCCTGATTTTGAATATAACTCTAAATTCCCTCTAAATTTAGAATCTCACACAGCCATATATATAAATATTGCCTATGAATTCGACCCTGAAATCTCTTCTAAGAATCTCGCATAAACATATATTCTATAAAAGGCGTACAATCCTGATTCTGTACCTACTACAAAATCCCTCCTAAATATGTTTTTGCATACATATTTCAATATTAAGATATTAAAACATATTTTAAAATAGTGGAGGATGTCGCTTCTTCCCTCCGAATTATGTTTTTGCATATATATTTCAACATTAAAACATTAAAAAGCATTTTAAAATAGTGGGGGCTGCCGCCTTTAAATCCCCATTAAAAAAATTATATTGAAACCAACTTTAAAATCGCTTCTAATTATATTTCCTACATTAATATTTCAACTACAAAATTATAAAAAGCGCGAGATATTGCAACACGAGATTTTGACACGCGAGATTGAGAAAAGCGGGATTTATAAAAGTACGAGATTTTGATACACGAGACTTTGATTCACGAAATTTTGATACGCTGCCAATTAGGTTATACTTGGTTATACTTTAGCATATTTCGCTAAATTTTAGAATTTTTTTTCAATTTTAATACTTCCAATTTAGTACAAAAATCTCCATTAAAAAAAAAACACAACAAAATTCCAACTCCTGTTTTTTACTGTGGTTTTACAGTAAATTAAATTTTTTATTTATTTTAATTAAAATTATTTTATGATGATGTATGATATGGGTTAAGGTTTAGGCCAGGGATACAAAATGAAAGGGTTTGTACATTTTTTTTAAAGGATTAACTACTTGGGTTATTTTATTTTTTTAATTTTGTTGATCCTGTTGTTGTTTTCTTGTTTCACATGTTTTGATCCGAGTTTTCCATTTTTTTTTTAATTTTCCATTTTTTAGAAAAAAAAACCAAACAATTTATTAAATTTTTCCGCAAAATAGACATAAAAAATCGTTATATATATAGATGTCAGCATGGTTGATTATTGTAGAATGGAGGCAACAAATAACAAAAAAAAAACTTTGTAATAAATGTGTTATAGAACATTTTTATTAAAATTAAATTTTCATTTGAAAATAATTTATGATATTTCTATGCGCTGTATATATTATTCGTTAATGCAATTGTGGCCTGATGTTTATTGGAAAATTTTTAATTTATACAAAATTTAATAACAGGATTAATAATGGTTTTTTAAAAAAATTTTTAAATTAAAAATTATATATATATATTTGACAGGTATTTTTTGAACTGGAAATCAAAGAGTGGGATCGAAACAATGGAATTGGTGAGTTAATGGCACATGATATTCGGTGAATTAAATTAATAAAACAATGGATAGGCTTTTATTGACTTTTAAATTCTAAGAGCAATTGAAATCAATACATTAGAGTTATACAATTTCCTTATAAAACCGGTGCTATGCTACGGCAGTGAAACGTGGGCGATCCCCCAAATGACGGCTAATCTACTTTCCCGTTTCGAGAGGAAAATACTGCATAAAATTATCGGGCCAAATATCGATTAAGGCCAATTTAGAAAACGACGTAATGCAGAGCTATACAATGTTTAGACACTGTGTCAATGCTCCAAGAATAAAACTGGATAACTTCTGCTCAAGATCGAGTGAAATGGAAGAGAATGATTAAAGAGGCCAAGGTTCGACAACATACTGTAGCGCCAAAGAAGAAGAAAAAATAATACTGCTATATAATCTAATAATAGTATCCAAACCTATAATGGATTTCGGTAACAGCTGGTTTTAAAAATATTGCATTATCTTTTCTGGTGGTGTATTTCACCATTTACAGAGATTAAGTTTCTTAACATTTCTTAGCTACAATTTTTATTTTTAAATAAAACTTTATTCTTCAATTTATCCAAATTTTGAAGTTTCTAGATTATTAATATTTCTTGATTCAAGAGACACAGTTTTTAATCTTAAAGCACATTTAAAATTTTACAAATATATTTAACCTTTTATATTAATGTTTGAGCTGTAGCTTCCATCTAATTTATATCTATAAATGCTTAACAGTTGTGCTAGCTCAGTTATTTATTTATGTACAGACCCTAACAATAAAATTGGTTTTAGTTCTTATAAGTAATGAATGTAAACTTAACCTTTACAGTTAGAACAATAAATTATTAATTGCATCAAAAATTAAGTTCAAAATCAAAATTATGAAATCACTGGATTTTTAAGACAATCTAAAATTGTTGTCATATGACGGAACTTTAATAACACGACCCGACTTTGAACTCTCTCCTGAATTTATTATTTCCATAATAAATCAATTTATATCTAAAAATCAAAAATCAGATAAGGAAGCTTAATTTAATATTTCACAAAATAATTTATAATATGAACAAAATCTCAATAAATTGAAAATAAAGGAAAAAAATGCACATTAAAAATATATTATAAATCTATAAATAATTATTTTTATCTTTAATAAATTGTTAAAAATAAAATTATATTTAAACCTGTGTTAAATAAATAACTATATTTTACCTTAAAAGTCAGCTTATTATTTCTATAATAACAATTTATATTAAATAATTTTATTTAATACAAATCATGCTTATAATTTAAAGCATAACACGAGCAAGAGCGTAGGAGAAACTGTGTCAACTCTAGGATACCTGTATGACCGTAATACTCGTATAAACATTATATCATCCGGTTAATTACTTTTGGGAAAATTTTAAATACACAACTTATTAGACTTTCAGCTATGAACAAAAGAAAATAAAAGTTGAAAGACAGCTCTTCGAAACTCTTCCACTTCACCGAGTATATTTGGTTCAGACGTTGGCCATTAAAGTTAACCACTGTTGATGAAGTTTCAGACATCCAGCTTTATTAGATATAGAGTAATGCTAACATAAAAGATGAAGTTGTATGCCAACTACTCGATCCCACTGCAATAGACCAACCAAATTTTGCACAAACTTTGGCCATAAAACTAAACTCTTTTTGACAATATTTCAGACATCCCGCTTCATTAGGTGCTAAATTACAATAGCGACGACAGCTATTCCATAAAAACGAAATGGTGAAAATATAAAAATTCTATATCTCCTTTATTTTTTGAGGTTTCGTTTTGGGCGGACGGACGAACGCATCAACGGACAAACGGGCTGACATAAATATATTGACCTATTTGCGTTTCGATTCTGATCCGATCCATACCTTTAAGTCTTTATTTACCCCTCCTTCTTCTCTCCGTCACAAACGTAATGTCAAATTTATTATACCCTTATGACTTAAAGTAATACGGATATAAACATTATGATTTATTTTCAGTAGAAAAAATTCAATAAAAAAAATAATTATAAAACCATTAGGTAGATATTGTTTTTATACTTAATTAATTTTTAGAAACATAAAATAATTATTTTGATTTAAATGCAAAATTTATTTTATTGTAATTTAAAAAAATTTTAGTATTCATTGTTAGTATTTTAATAATATTATTATTGAATATGTGGAAAGAATTAATTGAAAGTCATAAATTTAAATACAAAAAATAAAATAAATTTTTATTCAATTTATTTATATAAAGTAATTATCTAATTTAAATACAATTTTTTAAATATTTCTTTACTATAGATTACCAATAAATTAATAAACAATGTATTTTAATTTATAAATTAATTACCAAGGAATGTGGGGTGAGTCTAAAACTAATTGAAATAAAATTAATATTAAATGATGATTCTATTATAAAATTTTATATGCAGTCTGAAGAATGAAATTATAGCTTTATGACTCACTCTTCTGTGTCTTACAACCATATTAAAAAACGTGATTATGACATAAGGCTTTATATGACAGCATGAAAAACTTGTCATAATTCAAAAAAAAAAACAAGATGTGTTGGTAAAATTTTGTATTGGGAACGTTTTTAAAGCTGGAAATTCTGAAAGAAGAGAATATTAAAAGTTCACAATTTATTTCATTGTTTTTTTTTTTTTTCTTTCTAAACACTAACTGTTCAACTGTTAGGCTAGTAAGCCTGTCTAAACCATAGGTATATGTTGCAAAGGGGGTCATATTATATTCGTGTTATTAGAATTGATCTTAATGAATTCCACGTAAGATTTAAATTTAAACATCAGATAGTACCAATTTGGCTTTCAAGCTATTGTTGGAAATCTTGATAAAGGAAATTATGTCTGCTCAGTCTTTGTTGATCTGAGAAAGGCATTTTACATAGTGAACCATCAAATTTTGTTGAGCCGAATACACGAAATTGGAATTAGAGGTCTGCTCCATGAACTACTAAAAGATTATTTGAAAAACAGATATATCAAAACCAAAATAAATGTTATTTGCGGCAATGAACGTGCCATAACTATTGGAGTGCCACAAAAAACAGGTCTGGGGCAGACAGTTCAGTCAATAAGCCTGATATTAACCCAAAAATTTGTATTGATATCAGAAAAATTATAAGAGAACAGAATTAAAATTATCTCGGTATTATAATAGATGATAAATTGTTAGTTAATTGTATTTTAAAAAAGATAATGTCAATACTAGGGTCAACTAGGAGAAGCGGCATAATATTAGATGTTAAAACAACTAAGCTATATCCTTGCCCACATTATGCACATATAAGATACAATGTGCCGACATTGTCGTGTTGTTCAAATACTCGTATATTAAAAATGAAAGTAAGCATTTTAATAAACAAAGAAATCAATACACTCTACAGGTTAAATTGGAGTACTCCGACTGATGAGTTATACAAAAGTATGGGATTCCTTATTAAATGAATTAATAATTTTAAAAAAAGCTAAAATTATTCATAAAAAAGAATATGGTGTCATTAAAAGTAAAACGATTTTACAAAAGGGATGGAATATTCAAAACTACTACTCAAGAAATATGAATAAGTTATGTCATGAAAAAACTCGAACTGGAAACTCGAGCTAAAAACAGTAATTTTTGTTCTTTAATAAGAATTTACAACTGTCTTCCTGAGAAATTATAGAAAAGAAGTAATATAAGTAGCTTAACGGTGAAATTGAAATTATCAGGTTTTGTTAAAAGATTGTTAGAGTTTTAAGTAAAATTATAAATTAGGCTATAATAAGAATAGTATTTATGCATAATTTTTGTATTTATTCTCTATATATTTATAATAATTGCTAAATAAAATGTTTATTGTAAAATAATAATTATAATTTCATAACATATAATTATATATAATAAAATAAAATAAAAAATTAAATTCTAGGAATTATAACATGTAGAAACGTCTTAGTCCAATAATTAATTAAACGCCAATAATTACAATTCTATTTTTATTTGTATTGTGATATTTTGTATTTGAGTTATATTATTCTATTTAATTATTTGTTTATGCATTTGTTTAAGTTGTTATATTAACGTATTTTTTATTATTTATTTATAATTATTAATCGTGGATTATGCGATTAATTTAAACGTTCACTGTTAGTTTTTCATTTTCACTGGGATTCGAACCCAATAAAAGGTTAGCATTCTAACAACTGTGCCACCCAACCGTTTAAGTTTCATTGTCCAGTTCGCTTATATCACAGTAATTAATCATAAAGAAAAAATTTTAAAAGTACCGTTCACACAAATTAAAATATTAATCCTGTGCGCCAATTAAAATCCTATTATAAGGGCTCATTTTTTAAATTGAATTTATACTGCCTTTAAATTTAAAACTACAAGACCATATAGAAGATGAAGCCAAAAATAATTCAAAAGCCTAATTAATTAGGAACATTTTAAATATTCCAATTTAATTACAACTCTTTCAACTTATTTTTATAAACTGTAAACGATAAAAGCGCAAGTGACTTTTAAAGAGAACCGAATTGTAATTCCACTGAAAACAGATTAACAACTAACACGTACTTGAAGGTTCAATACCTTTTTATTTTCTATAGTATTTCAATTTAGATGTTAAAGCCTTTTATACCTTTTTGAGGTAAAATTCATGTCACTTCTTTTATTTTAATAAGCGCCTATTAAAGTTATTTGACATTTTCCAACACTTTCCTCTAACTGTAAAAAAACACATTTTCATTTACAACAAAAAAGTATTCGTTAAAATTTAGGACTTTGATCAGAATTTAAAGCTTTTATTTAAAAAAAATTCAATGGGTAATATTATGGTGCTGTCCCAAAAAAAAAAACCCCCGAAGGAGGAACAACTGAAACAAAAACTTAATTAAAAAGTCTAAAATAAGTTTTTTTTAAAAAAAAAACAAATATAAAAAAGATTTTACTCTTTTATTTTTATTTTTCTAAAAATGTTTGGACAATATTTTGACATCTCACAGAACGCATTCAATATGTTCAAATAAAGATATTAAATAAACAAAAATAAAAAAAAAAGAATCCTGTTTTTAATCCTGTCTGGTGTGTCCATAAATAATCTTATATATATTCAATGTTCAACCATTAATATATGTATGAAAAAATGTAATAAATGACGATGGATGGATTGAATTGAATGAATATATGGATAAGAGTTGTAAGGATAAGCTAATACAGACATGACACGTATTTTTAATTGCCATAAATTCATTTACGACACATGAGACCGATCATGATTTGAGAAAACAATTTTTTTTTATTTTTTTTTTTGTTTTTTTTCATTAATTTTTAATGCAGTATATTATGCTAAAGGGTATTGTTCTATGTCAATATTGTATAATATTACATTAAAAATTTTTTGAGTATGTTTTCAAATAAAACTATTAAAGTGTTTTTTGTTTTTTCAAAACTATTCTAAAATTGAGTGAAAAATTTTTTTAATCTGGTAATCAGTTATCTTTTAATTGTTTAATTACAGATATTGGTTGGAAATAGTAATTCCTATAATAAGTTTGAATTTTAGGCAATTTGGTTCATTATTATTCCTACTTTTAAGTTACCTGTAGCTATTAGAGTCTTGCTAAATAAGTTCTTGAATGTATTCTAGTTTAAATATTCTCCTTGTATGCCTCGGTTGCGAATACTATAGATGACAAACACATAAAAATTATATCTCGCGCAGCGGTGAATTTGAGTCCCAAACAGATTACAAGTTTAGCTACAGGAAAATTACGGAAGAAATAATATTTCCTTACAAATCCCCTTGGTAACCAAAAACCTATATATTATGTAATCATAAAAACCCTAACATACTTATAATCAAAATAAATAAATTACGTCTGAGTTAAAAAAAAACGTAATTTTGTCCTGCCAGGTTTAAAAAGAGAAGACATATTTCCCTTCCTTATCCAATTGTGTGTGGAAGGAGACTGTCTATAAATGTATAAAACTTTTCTTCCTCCTAAACCTTAATGTAACGGCATTTCCTTAATTGCAGAATCTTCAACTCACATATCTTGAAGTATTTCGGGCGTCATATCAATTACTCACTACAAATGAACTTTAAATTGTTTTCTAATGAAGGTGATGTGTTCACTCGACTTTTGTCATTGAATGGGTTTACGATATCTCTCAGGTTTATTAAGTATTAATTAATTTAATAATGAAATAAAATATTCTACATAATATACACAATCAAATAATTTAACGATATAAAACCCTATTATTGAATATTGCCGGACCCAAAGATCTTTCGACTGAAAGTATGGTATCTTACTCAAAGACTTTGTCTAGTGATTCTATTTAACTTATAAAATCTTAACATTTACTTTTACAGTACTTGTCAACCTGTTCGATAGTCCAGGTTGACAAGAAACGATATTTACTGCATATTTTAATGATCATTCATTAAAGTGAATTGGAAATTACTCTTAATACATTACCTTAGTGTTTGATAACAGATTAATTAAATACCTAAGTCATTAACCGAAATTTTAAGGGATAATTCTTTTCATCGTACTTCCATCAGATCAGACGTAAAAAGTGTAGTTTATAAAATCCTTGCAGCCCACTTTCCAAATAATTACATTAAACTATAATAACGGTAAAAATTTTGACTCTATTACATTTTTAATAATGTTACTAAAAATTGACACTATCGCAAGCGACCAATACAAACATCAAAAACAAAATAGAAAATAAGGGTTATTATTTTTTCTATTTATATTCCCGTGTAAAGTCTGATGCATTGTAAGTGTTTTCTGTGCTTGTCCTAAGGACAGACAATTTTAATTGTGATATTACAGGATAAAAACAATAAAGAAACACAAAAAAAAAATGCTGAAACCAAAAATCAATCAATAATTATTAAAATTTATTCTGGAGCGTTAAATCTAAGTGCGGAAAAAAACTGCGGCAATTCAGGGGTATTTGCATAAAAATGAACGGGAAGTAAAATCATAAAATAACAATCCTTTTATAAGAGTAGAAAAAACTTAAATTTTGGACAGGTTCTTTTATTTTTGTAATTTTTATTTTGAAAAAATATATGAATATATATATATAATATATGTATGTACATTGTAAAATTTTATTAAATGCAAATATTTATACAATTTTCAGTGCAGATGACTTGACATTAGTACATTAACCAACCATCAATGCAATAAGGATTCAACTGTCAATTTTCGTAATTAATTTTTCATTTTTGGCATTTTTTTTAACCACAGTTATTTTTTTTTGTCGCAGTTTTTTTTTTTTTTGTAATAGTGGATAATTTATTTTGAAAATTATAAATGCAAAAAATTTAAGGAGGGATAAGGTTTAAAAGAATTATTTGGAAAAATTCAGGTTTTTTTAAAAAATTGTTGAATATTAATTAATAGAAAATAACTATTTTGAAGAATTGAATCTACTTGAGCCGCTACTGACTTCTGTTTATTATTAGCCTGCATTTCACATGATTTAGAAAAGTTTTTAATTTAGATTCAGAGGCTTTAAAATATAGGACTCTTAAATTATAAAATCATTAATATATCTACAATTTTAAATTTCTATACAATTAAAATTTTGACATTTAAAATCCCATTATTCAATATCCCGACATTATTAAGTTCTGCAAAAACTCTCTAATGGTATATATACGACACTAGACCCATTTTCAGACTAAGGTACGAACCTTGTCTTCATATAGAATTTTCCATTGCATTGAACTCCCGAATACCTTACAGCCGAGAATTTTTAAAGTATAAGAAAAGTAATGTCGGTAGTTACAATGTTGAAATTTTAATATACCAAGATTTTGAACGGCAAGATTTCAAATTTAAGAATTTTGAAAGATATCGAGATATCGTTGAAAATTAATTTTAAATTTCTAGGAGTTGATATTGTTTCGCCTTAATATGTTAACCAAAATTCAAAGAGCTAACAAGAAATTCGGCGAGTTCACACGAAAGGAGTTCTATTTAAGGCAAATAAATAAATAGAAAATTTGTAGCTGTAAACATACGGTCCAACCTTCAAAAGAATGTTTTGATTGTTTCGAACTCAAATATAACTCCTAGATCTAAAGCAGGTTAATGGCGTAACATATTCTATACATTACCAAATTGGAATTTTTTTTTTTTAATTTAACGCTTTTAAATAACTTACAACAAGCACTGTCCTTCAATTTAGAATATTGTCTTTTATTATAATAACACTTTACCAGTACTTACCAGTACTTACGAGTACCAACCAGTACATTAATGGTAAACTTGGAAATACTGGTAGTTATGATTAAGTCCTGGTAATGTAATGTTAAAGACTGATAAGTACTTGGGATGTACCAGTACATTGGTAAATATTGGTAATACTGGTAAGTTTACTGATAAATTTACTAGTAAGTACTGGTGAGGACTGGGAATGGATTGTTAAGTTGACTAGAGTACTCTGGTAAAGTAATGGTAGTTTCCAGTTTTTGTATTGTTACTGGTACTTGTATTTAATACTTAAAAATAATTAAATATCTTTTCCAGTAATTGTACTGGTAATTGCATATTTACTCTGTAATCTTTATAATTAAAAAACAAAATTATATGAAAACTGAGAGATTTCCCGTAACCCAGAGGATATATTGTTTGTTGGCCAGAAGTCGAGTACGATAATGATAATATTGAATGCGATAATGTTGTTATTGATTTATTGAAAGAAATTTTTAAATTACCAATTTTAAATTTTTAAATTGATAAATTGGGTTCCTCCTTTACTGGAGCGATTACTTGAAGAAATTAATTTTATTTAGCAAAATATTAAATTTATTTTCTGATAAATATTTCAATGTTCTCAAAAGATACGTTTATATTATAAAAAATTCTATAACTTTAACTGATAACTTAACCATAATGTCAATAATAAATTATATATTTAAAAACATAAATCAAAATAAAAAATAAAAAAAAGAAAGTTTTATGTTATGTAAGTATTTAATTTTCTATCCGGAAGAAATTTTTAAAAAATTGTTTTTCTATATACTGAATAAGAAAATCCATAAAATATATACCATATAATATAATTCTATGATTTTGTTTTAATTACACGGTTTCTTTTAAAAATTATTTTCTAATAAAATTCAATTCAATTAGTAATTTAATTTTTTTTTTTTTTTTTTCATTTACTTCGATTGCCTTATAAATAACATCATTTTAGTGGGTAATCAATGGGTCAAAAGAAAGTTTTTTTTTCTTATAACATTGGAACACTGATAAAATTTATGTCCATTACAAACAATCTTCAAGATACAGTATTGCAGTATATTAATACCAACACGTTTTAACTGTAAGATCATTTACAGTTAAACTATACACAATATTACCATTTATTTTTTTATTTTATATGTATATGTATATTTATACATATATATATAAATATAACATTTATCTGTATATATGTGACAGTCATTTATTTGTAATATGGAATTTATGTATATAATATTATGTATGGTATGGATGGTATGGAAATATATTATATAGTTGCAGTTATCTCCCTTAATGTCTCATTCGTTCTCTTTTCAACGAACAAATAATCTATGGTGTAACCATGTCTAATTGAAAATTATTTAATCTTTAATGATTATTTTATTTTTTCATTTTTACATTTTGGTTTCATTTTTCTCCTCTTAAATGCTTTGGTCGTAATTTTTATTGCTCCTTACCGGCCAGTCCAACTATTAAAAATATATGTTCTTTGGAAAAAAAAAAAACAAATTAAAAATTAGAATAACAGTGTGAATCATTTTAGACCAAGTGCAACATCATTAGGTTTAAAAACCAATAGATTTAAAGGTTGGGACAAAATGTCTTGAAATTTCGAAGAAAAAAGAAGAAAAATAATAAGATTATTGGAATAAATAGTGAAATAATTCTTAGATTCATCGAAGAACATTTGTAACTCCTCGACGACGAAATTTTAAGTGTAAGAAGGTAATAATATAGAATAATTAGGAACATTAGTTTGTCTCTAAAGTTGAAGGACAATTAGGACCAATAACAAAGTAATAAGATTCAAAGATTATTTAAGAACATTTTTAACGGTAATTCCTCGAAGACGAAGTTGTAAGTATTAGAAGCTAAGCATTTGAAGTTGAAAAACAATTAGGATCATTAGTAAATACCAAATGTCTAGAATCGCAAGAATATTTAAAAAGTATTTAATTAAAGGCGTAAAAAAAGAATAATTAGATGCTACACTAAAGTTTTTCTTAGATTTATTCAAAAATATTTCTAACTGTAATTCCTCGAAGACGAAAAAAAATAGTGTTAGAAACTTTTAATAGATAGAAATTCATTCAAAAATGTTCCTAACTGTAATTCCTCGAAGACGAAGAAAATAGTGTTTAATAGATAAAAGAGATAAGAGCACGAACAGGACCACTTAAGAAAACTCCATATTATTAAAAGAAAACTTTATGCGGTGGAATTATACTTAAAATTACTGACTGTCTTTGATAATTATGACCATCCTTATTACACGAACATAGGTTATCAATTTCAAAGAATGGGAAGTAAATAAAGATGTAGAAATTCAATGCAGAAGGCTTAGGTGGAAAAAATAAACCCCTGTCCATTTAGCAAACCCCAATCCATTTTCAGATGATTATAATTGGTGTATTAAACTGTGAGTACAGTAAGACAGCTGAATGAAAATGGACTGAAAATATAGTTAGGGACTGAATATAAAATATAGAAGGTAACTAATTTCCAAATTTTACAAGCAAAAAAAAAAAAAATGTTACACTGTAATGTTAAAAGAAGCTTATAATATTACTTGCAACTATAAATGGAACTAATCTGCAAGAAAATAAAGGTTTTGAATTAAATTTACCTGCACTTATTTCCAAAGTTGAACTTATTTTTAAATTTCACTGTAATTCAAAAGTAATACGTGACACTCTGATACCAATAGAAGATTCCAATGCCAATGAGCTGGAGATGACATTCTTTTCGTTAATAATGCCCATTAATAAAAGCAAATAAACGTTTAAGATTTACTTTAGAATGGAAATGACAATCTCTCCGTTAATGATTTCCATTAAAAAAAGCGAATACCGAATAAAAGTCTTACTTCAACTCCAACGTTTTCAACACACAACTTCTCTTATGAAACATTCGTCCACAATTTACATTCTCAGATTTATTTCAAATAGTTTATTTACAAACTCTATAAAAATGTACCCATAGTGTAATATTTTTACAATATACTCTATCTAACAAATAATACATTCAATTCTCCAACTAAGTACATTATATACTATATGAACGATGTCATTTTAATTTTTTTGGGTCTTTATCTGAATTTCTTCCTTTAAAAATGTATTAAGATGTCATCCCCAGCCATTACTAGAGAATCATTGAGAATTTCGTTCTTTTTAATTTTTTTTCTGAAACCAAATACTATAATGTCTATCGTTATTGTTTCTTACAAATATACTTACATATATAGAAATATATACACATACATGATGATTTTTATGGTTTAAGTTGTTCACTACAAAAATGAAATTAAGTCTTTTCTACTATTACAACTGCTATTGATGATACTGCTGTTACTGGTGCTTATTATTTTATTATACTTAGGTTTTGATACCCGTATGACTATTAGTCAAAAGGGTATACTAAATTTGCTATAACGTTTGTGACGCAGAGAAGTAGAGGCGGTAGTCTCAAGTGTATGGATCGGATCAGAATCGAAAAATAGTCTGAGTACATGCTACACAACTTCTAATTTTATATAAGCATTACTCTATACCTATGGAAGCTGGGTGTCTGAAATTTCGCCAAAAATTGTTTAGTATAATGGCTAAAGTTACTATAAAATTAAGTTGGTCTACTACAGAGGTTTCGAGTAGCTGCCATACAGCTCCTTCTTTTATATGGGCATCACACTACACCTAATGAAGCTGGGTGTCTGAAATTTTGCAAAAATAGTTTAGTGTAATGGCCAAAGTTACTGTAAAATTTGGTTGGTCTACTGCTGAGCGTTTGAGTAGCTGCCATACAACGCCTTCTTTTTTAAGAGCATTACTCTACACCTAATAAAGCTGAATGTTTGAAATTTTACCAAAATTAATTAACCGGATGATATAAAGTATATGTTACGGTCATACGGGTATCCCAAAGTTGACACAGTCTAATCTACTACACTCTTCTTCGTTTACAATAGATTCTCTCATTTCGTTGGAAAAACTAACGGAATATTCTTGAAGAAATAAAACCGTATAATAATAATATAATATTTCACGATAATAAATTAAAGATGTTCCAAATGTAATGAATTTATAGCCTAGTCCTTCATTAGAACATTTTTAACCTTTGAATTGCTTCTAGACCGATAAGAGATTTGAACTTTAGTTACTTTAAGATTATATTATAATATAATATATATACATAAAATACATATATATATATAACATAGTGAAATCAAATATATTTCTAGGAATAAAATGCAATTTAAATCAATATTATAGATACGGTATATTGGGTATTTGAAAAAAACTATGTTCACAACTTCATCCCAATATGCATTAGTATTGGTTATAATAAATGAATATTATTAATACAAAATGTCATCTCTGTCAAATTAATCTTTTTGAATTATGAAATATATTAATTTAAATTGTATACATGTATATCTGCAGATAACTAATTTTTTAAAACTTTAACTAAAAAAATATTCAAAATTAATTGTTTAAAAAATATATGAAGTCATAAATTAAATGATAAAGTGCAGATTTTTTTTCATAATATGAAACAATATAATATCAGAGACATTATAATGTAGTAGTAGGTATATCTTGAAATAATTAAGAATGGCGCCATTTTAACTGATTTATGGATACAAAATTTTAGTCTACATTATGGAAGTCTTATTTAGATAAATGTATATGTCTAAATTAATACAAAATTTAACATTTTAATCAGATTGTTATCAAATATATTTTAATCATATATGTTTGTACAAATTTTAAATGTTGAATTCATGTTTTGGGCAAATATAAAAATGAGTCTAAAGATGAAAAAATTAAGATGAGAATATTTAAATCCAATAGTAATATCAATTTTAAGCAGCTAACGAAGATAGTTAATAAGCCAGATTAAGTCTACAAAAGGTAGGTAGATAGGTCCGAATTTGAGAAAAAAAACTTAAAACGGCCGTGGATAAATTCGGGATCATTACATAAAAAAGAGGAAGAATGCATTTCTTATAGTACAACAAGCAGTTTAATTTTTTTTTTTTTAGGAGGTAATGGAACGCTCGAAAGCCATCAATTGAAACTGTGCGGTGTTTCTTTGGATAGTGTGTGACTTTAACGCACCAAAACCACACCCTTTTTGAACCAAACTTTAGGAAGAATCCTCTGATACAAAAGTACAGTTTGGTTACAGGGATGGAAACATGTTGGGATTGTGGCGAAGTTATTTTGGGAATTTAGGATTAATCGATTATTTATATAATGATGAATTTGTGCTTATGTGTTCAAAGTGTCCGACAAAATATACGATATTTATTACAATCATCTTCAAGTTCATCGACAGAATAGTAAAATAGCTAACAAATGTCACGATTAGTATGCTAAACAACGAATTAGCAAAAATCTTTAAATGTGGTGAGAGAAATCGATTTAATTTCAACACTAAAAAAACTTAATGTTGTCTAATCTCGCGGAAAATTTCCAACCTCCATCACTAACCTGTCATTTCAGAGCGTACTTTTGTAGTACACAAAAGACCTTAAAATCCTGCATATCTGATTAAACCAAAAATTGATTTGGTTAAATTACATTTTTTGTATAGCTAAAAATGCAGCTAAATATTCAGCTTTTTTGTTCTGCTGTAAAACTTACTTCTCTGCACCTGATCTCTTAAATACAATACTTTAGAACAAAAATGGAGTACAATCAACATTAAGAAATTCCTCTAAACCGCGTTGCAATATCTCGGTAAAACGCAAAATAGAGCTATCCGTTATACCATTCCATTTAACCATCGACACATATGCTGGTCATTGACCCCGTTTTATAGATATCTTGTAAGATCGAACCAGTTCCAAAAAAATTAAATAGTTAATACCTCCTCTAAATGTTTTTGAACGTGAAACAAAGAGTGCGATATATTCTCCTTACACCGTTGAGTTAGTATGACGTTGAATGGCAGTTTATGGCAACTCGTTTGTTTTGGATACCTCGCGATTATGCAATCAGTTATTATGTAATATTATGATTAAATTTATATATGTACGATCCTTAGCATCATCTTCAGGATATCTCTTAACAGTTTCCCCCTAAACCAACTTCACAAATCCTATCTCAATTTTCCTGATCCTAAAAACCAAACGGTACATATGAATTAATAAGGTTCCATTTTAAGTTTGGTTTTAAAAACAGGGGTGGTTTTAGTTAGTTAAAGTTAAACACTGCCCAGATATATCTCGTATAGTGATTATGAGGGAAAACCGTATTTCTTGGTGTACTAATATCAAATCTAGTTACCTGCAGCGAACTGGCAAAACTCTTTTAATTTTTTCATTCAAAACATCAAATTTGTATAGAAATACATTTTAATACCAAATTTCTATTAATTCTCGTATGTGAAGAATTTTCAAGACTATTAAACCTAAAATTTTCATTTAAAACTTTCTTTAAATTTAAATTTCATTGAAATTTTAGGGTTTTAAACAATTTTTTGTACAAAAATACAATTACATTAAATTACAAAATTCATGGTGCTGAAAGCATTCTTTAAGATTTTCCCTCATTTTGAATGCTGTATTTCATTGAAGAATTTTTAAAAGAAAGACTAGAAAAACAAAATACGTCTCTTCTGCATTCATTCTTTGAAGTCTGATTCTTCACTTGCATTTCACTACTGAATATGCATCAACTCTTTTGTATTTTTGTATATATGCATCAACACTTTTCATGAAACAAAATAAAAGAGGTAAAAAACCCAAAAACAAGGAATTAAAATAGTAATATAATAAAAAAAATATTCCTCTCTCTTTCTTTCATTGAAAATTTGCAAAATTTCAAAATTTTTGTTTAAAAGAAAAAGACATCTTTTGAATAGTTTATCATATGAATGTTGACGCGCGTTTCATCAAAACTTTTAAAATCTTAAATTCTCGTTGGAAATAAGTTAGTTTCCAAAATATTGGTTAATATTAAATTTTATTTTAAATAAATTTAATATTTGATATCATTTTGTTTTTAGGTAAAAGAACATTTTGAGATACGGAATAAAATTTTAAATTAAAAATTTATAAGAAATTTAAAATGAATTGCGTTCTTCTAAAGCAGCTTCATTTATAATTACCATTACTTCTAAGTTTTTCGAATAACAAAAGTGAAACGGATGGGTGGCACAATGATTAGAATGCCGACCTTACAATCAAGAGACTGGGTTTCGGACTCCAGTACAAATGAAGAAGACTTTTATCTAGTTTTCGAATCGACTCAGCTAACATTCGTCATTGGGTTCTAATAAATGGCACAATTAATAATAAATAATGATTTATTAATATTAAACGAGGAAGAGTATTCAGCTGAGTAGAATATGTCAAAACTTTTAGTTAAGTATAAGAAATTATAGGAGTTGCATTGCAGCTCTGCGAAACCCTCTATTACATGAACTATATTTTATTTATATGTTGACTATTAAAACTAACTTTAAAAACACTTTACAGAAACAAAGCTTCATTATTTATTAATGCCGGTCTCATATTAAAAAACTAGTTGCATGGCAGCTACACGAACCCGTTGAGCAAACTGCCTTTGTTTTGCGAACTGCTTAAAAACTATTTTGTGAACAGTTTTTGAGTTATCATGCGGGCGAAGAATGAACACACATAGCTAGATTGATTTACTTTTCGATGCTGATCATAATGTGGATACAATGTGAATATCAGATTGGAAATCATCCAAAAGAAAAAATATTCTAATTTTAAAAAATATTTAAGATGGAACATGAACTACCACATTTGCGAAGCAGCTGCACGAAAGTCTCACCAAAGACTACACAAAATGATCAGTTGAAGATTATTCCTCGAGTCGAATCCGCTGCACTGGACTAATCAAATCAGTAGCTACCCGAACCCGGTGAAACTAAATGACAAATCTGGGATTTCAGAATCCTACGCAGACATATAGGCAGATATAGCTAAATCAAATCAGCTTTAGATTCTGATCCTATTCATACACTTGAATCTAATTCAAACTCGTCTTCTTTAGGAAGTCACATACGTAATGGCAAATTTAGTGTACCTTTAAACTATGTTCGTATACCGGTGCAAATATAGTTCATATAAATGATATAGGTAGCTTTCCCAGACAGCTATCTTTTATATAAAAACAAGTTTTCCAAGAAAATATCGGACATAAAAGTTCACAAAAATGGAAAGTTTTTATAAAATATTAGCCATTCAACAATTTATTATACTAACTAACTATTATTGGACATTCTTATATTTATTTTTGATATCGGATATAAAAATAGAACAAAATGACATTAGTGACTAATCTATATTTAGATAATCTTTTTGATCATTTTCATCCCATATATACGATAATAAACAAATACGATAAACTTGTAAAGTCATTCTTCTAACACGATAATGACCAAATCATGTTGGTTTTTTTCTTTCAATACTTATTTGCAAAAAAAAGGAAAAGGAATGGTTTCAGTTAGACCAAAACAAATTAATTCATCTATTAATAATGTCATAACTGATTCATTTTTATAATTTTATTGTAAAGTCAAATGAAATTAACTTAGAAGACAAATAAAAAGAAAGCACATTAAATGACAAATGCTATAGTAAAGCATCAAAAGAAAAGATAAATAAAGATGAATCAATGATAAAAAAAAAAAAAAAAAAAAAAAAACATTTTTCTATTCTTCCCCCAAACAAATTTTCTTATTGTTATAAGAAACAAGAAAAGCATCTTCTAGATACTCTGTACAAACTCATGGTTATCCTTTCTGTTTACTATACAACTAAATTTTAACAGAAGTCTCCATTACCATTATAATAATATCTTCTTATAAGATTGTCAAAAGATATTTTTTTAGTCAATATAAAATATCTTATGGTCCTTTTCTTTTCTATTCTTTTCATAAGACTAAACTATTTTCAGATGGTCTTTATGTTAAATTTTTGTATTCTTGGTTCTTTGTGTACTAAAATAAATTTTAAAATTCAATTTTCCCAACCGATGTCAAGTTTCAGAATTTTTGTCAGTCTAACAAATTTAAATTGGAATAAATAATTGGGAGCAAAATAAATCCAATGCTTTTTTAAACAAGAGCACCACAGAAATTTGAATCTCTTTATATAGCATTAAGGCTTCTACCTTTTACAGCAAACCTCCTCACGTACATAGAGGAATACTTGGAAAAAATGTATTTGTTTGCAAGACACCAAGGAAACCTAAGTCATAAGTTCCTTGATAATTGATGATATGATGCTTTAACTCTTTCAACAACCTCCTCCTGTTGCCTCGTAAAAAAGTGTTAGAAAATCAAAATATTTCAAAACGTATCAATAAACCCAAATCCCTTAAACATATAAGGTTTCTACCTTTTACAGCAAACCTCTTTCCATACCATAGAAGAATATTTGAAGAAAATTGGATTTCTTCATATCTGCAGCAAGAAAACCTAAGTCTTAATTCCCTTAATAATTGATGATATGAATCTTCAACCCTCTCAGCAACAACCTCTTTCTGTTGCCTGGTAAAAAAGTCTTGGAAAATCAAATTGGTTCAAAAAGTACCAATAAATCGAGATTGCTTGAAAATGTGAGGCTTCTTACTTTTCCTTCCGTAGTTTAAAAGAATAGTTCAAAATTTTATTTTGTTCACAGGACACCAAGTAAACCAAAGTCCTCAAAAAAACCTATGTATAAGGTCCTCCTAAGTATAAACCCTCTCAAAAACTTCATGCCGTTGTCTATTAAAAAACAAAAATCATCAAGAATATCTAAATCTCTTGATAGTGTTAGACTTCTCCTTTTGCAGTAAACCCTCCTATCATAGTCTAGAAAAATAGTCTAGAAAACTTAAAAAAATATAGTCGAGAAAAACCTAAGTTTTAATTCCTTTTATTGCTAGATGCTTCAACCCGCTGCAATAACCTCCTCCATGGTAAAAAAGTATAGAAAATCAAAAAAGTTCAAAACGCACTAAAAAATCTAAATCCTTTGATTGTGTGGTGTTTTTGGCCTCTAAAACAACCTCCTTTCGTTGCCTAGCAGGAAAGTTGTAGAAAATCAGAATAATTCAAAAGGCACCAAAAAGTCTCAATCCCTGAAAGCGTAAGGCTTATATCTTACCACTTCAATATACAGAATTCTTGATGAAACATGCTTTTAATTTCTCACGGTTAAACAAAAGAAGAGTAGTGGCGGAAGTGTAAGAATATATAAAAAATTAATTATAAGAAAGGTGATTTTTGATCACATTTCAAAAAAGGTTTAGACTTATTTCTGTCTCCGAATTTTTATTAATTTTTTTATATTTGATTATTCACATTTGTGATGGAAATATGGAAATAGAATTGCTGTTGAAGCTTTAAAGTTGTTCCTATTCCTGCTTCCCAATTTGGAATTATTGCCAGGGCATGATTAAAACTTAAGTGTCATTTAGTACCTACTGCTTAGGTGACATCAGCTGATTTCTTTAATAAGAGAAGCCATAAATGCTGTCGTCAGCAATTCTTCGGACTGTTAAAAAGTTATTCAGAGAAGATTGTTAATAAAAATTGAATATAAAGTTGGGGAACGGACAAATCCTTGAAGAACACCAGCATATTTCAATTAACAATATGAATACATAGCCATTTCTGGAGTACATTTAATATCATTGTTACTGTTACTGTCATAACGGTTAAAACAATATAATCCCTTTTTTTCTTGCGCTTTTCTTAAACAAAACTGGGGACATTTAATGTATCTATAATAGATGTGAATGAAAAGAAGAAAACAATCATAAAAATTATATTAATAATATTATGAATTGCTTTAACCAATTTTAGTTGTTTTTTTTTTTTTGTCAAACCATTAGTAATATTGCTTCCTCAATAGATCATTATCATTCGGAGGTCATTTTTATGTCTAGTCATCTAGTTACTTATTTATATATAAAGGAATGGTAATAGTAACAATATATTATATTAATAATTGGTTATAAATAGATACGAGTACATATATATTCAGTATAATATGGGATCCCTATATACCGATTAAGTATTATGGGTGTACTTGCACACATCCCTCAATAACATCTGTAAAAGTAATGGATATTAAAGTTAACATAAATTTTCATTCCATTCCATTTTACTTTTTTTGCAAAAAAAAAAAAAAAAAAAAAAAAATATCTTTATGACATTTCTATACATTCTGAAGATACTTGTGTTATTGAGACGGATTGAATTATACAGCAAAAGAAAGCGAAATATAAAAAAAAACTGATTATTAGTTGGTATTAAATGGAATGTTTTTACTTTGAAAAAAAATATATAAATTTCGAATTGCTCATTCTCGTTGTCTGAAACTCTTAAAAAGACTTACAACCGTATTTTTGTTATTTATTTTAAGTTTTTTTTTTTTTTTTTTTTAATTTTTCAATTGGACATAATTTAAGCTGATTAGAGAAAATTGTCTTCAAGAGGTTTTTATATATTTTTTTTTTAAGCTTCTAAGTTTTTCACATAAATTGTATAATATGTATCTAAGGGTTTTTAAATAATAATAATATCATATAAGATATATATTCGTAAAATACAGTAATTACCAATTTAATTGAACCAAAAATGGTTTAAATATTATTTATTAGTTTTTAATAATTATTATGGATCTTCTTGAATTTCGTATAAATGATAATGGTATTATGTGGGAAAAAATTTTTAAGCAATTATAGTAAGTTTTTATTTTTTTAAGAATTCCAAATTTATAATTTATTACGCGACGAATTATAATTAATAAAATTCCGTCCTGGTATAATGAACTCTTAACGGTGCATTTACTGTACGGGATTTTTCAATTTTTTAATTAGTCTTTAATAGATCTGATTACATTCAATCGGAGGATACGTAGTGGGGGTAAGTATATTGACTTAAAGGATGTGGGTTCTATTCCCATGCAGGTTAAAAGATATTTAATTGAAAAATAATTTTTATTTCAAAATCTCCTTGGTGACCAAATATGGTTTTAATATAAAATACATAACATAAAGAAAATAAATAATATTAAGTACTAATAAATTAATATAGAAAGTATTGGAAATGAGATTTGTAATGGACGAATAGATATTAGGAAGTTACATGATATTATGGAAAACAACAACAACAAATTGAAGTTAAGCAAAATAATCCTAATTGAATAGTTTAATTGATCATATTGTATAACTAATTAAGTGACACTTCTCCAATTTTCAATAGCAAAAGTGTTGGCACATATACAAATATAAGAAGCTTCAATTTTTTTTGTATGTTAGGTACTTTAAAAAAGTTTGGACACGTGTTGAAGTTCCAGTTGTTTAAAATATCTGTAACTGGTAGGATTTAGATTTACCTAAAAATGCTTTAAGTATAATTTTGACAGTTAAATTTCAAATTATAATATTTAGCTTTAACTTAACTATCCAATTAGTTGCCATAATTTTCAAAATATGAAAGTTATATTTAAGTATATATATATATATAAGATATCCCTAAACTGTTAAAAAGGTTTCACTATTTAGTCAGCCACATTTTGAGTAGAAAAATTGTTTAAAATCAATGGGTTTCATTTTTTCTCAAAGACTAAAAAAGTATATATAAAACTTCTTTACTTTTGAACTAACGTTGGTATTAAAAATTAAAACTAACTTATATAAAAGCCCTTTTAACATATTATGTATTATTTTAATACATTAATTTTAACAATTATTTAAATAAATTAAATTACGGATTAATTTTTCAAAAATAATTTCTAAAAAACTTAAGTAATGCATAAAAATTAATATATTGCTGGAGGTATACACATTTATTTTGCCATTACTGTACTTATGAAAGAAATATACAAATTATAAGCAATTAATATTTTATTAAACCAGTAGCGTCTTCTCTATGCCTTTAGTGTATAACTTATGTTAAGTATATTATAAATATATATATTAAGTATTATGTATATGTATAAAAATTCATGAACTGGTGTGAAAACTAGAGCATATACTTTTAATTCATACTCTTACATGAATCGTAATACACGAGCCTACAAGTAGTTTTTACTTTCAGTTGTGCCCTGTGTTCAGTTTTAGCATATAACATTTACACAAGAACTTTCTTCGGTTTTAAGCATATTTTTAAAAAAATGTTCTGTCCTCTATAGTTTACTCTCTCCGTGTGTGTGTTTTTACTATAAATATATTATAAACTTAAATTTACTGTTATTACCAACTGTATTTTTTACAAAATTTTGCCCCTTTATAACTTCCAGACGGTTTGAGTTAGGAACTTTAAATTTTGAAAGGAGTTATTAGATCTTAAAAAATTAATGTTTGAACTGTTAATCCTTCGTTTAGGAGCTGTAAGAAGTAAAAACTGTAATTTTTCTATTCTTAAACACCTACTGGAACTTGAATATCTTTCGAAGTTTTTTAAAAATAGTTGTAATATAAATAAAAAAAAATAGAGTTCCAATATTATATTTAAATGTGTGCTAACAGTTTTTCTTAAAATTAAAAAAAGTGTCACTTGATTTTAAACTGTGCTTTCCGATCATTTGATTTTTGAAATCTATTGAAATCAAATATTATAACGATTCCAATACTTTCTTAACGAATCCGTATTTTGAGAATATTTTAAAAATGAAGATTATTTTATTGTTATTTAACAGTGAATTGGCTATGAGTAAATAATAATTAATTAGAAAATATATATCATATATATATATACTACATATGCATTGACAAATACATATACATATATAACCAATTTACAATATAAAATAGAATTAGATTATAATTTTAATTGATTTTATTTTACAATTTTCTTTTATTGTTTTCAATAATATTTTTTTTATTTCTAATAATATTATTTATTACTTTTGTACTTTGTATCTGAAGTAGCTATTGTATTAAGAATCTTAAGTATTCTATAGATGTGTTCTTATTGTTGCATTTGTTGTTGTTATTGTTATTATAAGAATAAAATGCTATTGAATTGAATGATTTTAAATAAATGATAAATATAAATTTTATAATATTATATGTATGTATTGTATATATATGTATTGATTGAATTATGATTATTTTAATAAATTATATTGTAAATTGTCTTGTTAAATTGTTGAATTTCAATGATGAAGAAATAATTTTTCAACAATAATAAATTGCAAAACAAATACATTAAAAAAAAAAAACAATAAAAATTTTTAATTTAATTTTGTATCATTAAATTTATTAGGTAAAAGAATTGTTTACCGCCAGCGGTATATGTTTAATACGTAATATTTTAATAGAATGCATATACATATTAATTTTTAATTGTATCAAATTGTTTTGTTGTTGTGTATGTTTTAAAGATTTTTATGAATTATAAGCTGGTAGGTAATATATGATTTCTGGAGCTCTTAGATAACTGTTCTAATCTTTCAGCGTCTTTACTTTGCAAAAAAACGGTTTTGGATATCCACAAGATCATGTTAAAAATATGCTTCAGTTTTATGAAATAGTATTTTGATTAAGGATTTAGTTACTTGAGGCAAGTACAAGCCATCTCATATCTAATACATGGTGGGCCAAAAGTCGCCATGGGGTTTATAAATTCAATAACTTTTTAACTGCAAACCCGATAAAATTAATAACTGCAAACCCGAGAGTTGTTTAGCAGCAACAATTGCATTCGCTTAAATGTACAGGATCATGCAGGGTGGCATAACCGAGGGTTTTGTTGTTAATTTTAAAAAAGAAAACAATAGAAAATAATAATTAAAAAAACTATTAAATTTTTACACACAGGCTTGGCTTTGGGCCTACCCTGCACAGAAAATAATTGTACTATATAATAATAATTTATATTATTACTGTTCGAATTGTTAGGTCAGCAAGCATTTCTATACCATAGGTACAAGTTGGAACAGGGGGGCATATTATATTCTTATTATGAATCGGTGTAATTGAGTGTATTAAGTTCCAAATACAATTAAAACATAAGCTAGTTCTTTGCCTTTTAGCTTATAGAACCGTCTTAGATTTTCAATGGATTCTATATTTATTGTATAGACAGGTATTCTATATATATTTGGATATATAACGAGGTATTCAATAATTGGCTTATAAGGTATTTCTATTTCTGTGAGTTATATTATTAAATTAAATTATACTTGTTTGTATTTGTTTATATTTTCATATTAATATATTTTTTTATTAAAGTTTATACAATTTTTAAATGCTGGTTATGACTGGTTATGATTTGAACCCAGCTATCATTCTTTTTTTCCACTTTTATCAGGATTCAAACCGGGCCCTTTTGAATAAAAGGTCGACACTCTAACCACTATGCCACCCAACCATTGAATTAATCTATGAACTGCAACTTAATCGAGATTTAAGATATATGGAAAGAATCTTTAACCAAAGCATTAAGTAAAGCCCATTTATTCAAATATTCTAGAAAATGCATGATAAATTTCTGTTTCTTTTGCTATTTTGTTAAAAAAACTTTAGTGTTCATTTTGAAGCAGCATTTTTACCTAGAAAGACTGAAGTGGCAAATTTAATAATTCATAATACAGAAACTGTAAACAAAGATTATTTGCATTAACAAAATATTAAATTTTGATCAAAAACCTTTATTTTATATGACTACTCTTAGTCTTAGTAATGCTATTTGGCTCTAATTGTATTTAAATTCTATTATATTATATAAGTTATAAGTTATTTTAAGTTAACAATAGTATCTACTTACATAGCTTAAAAATTATTAAAAGATGTATACAAATTAACTTATCTAGGCTGGACAGTCACTATTGGCGACGAAGTGTTAGAAGATGCAGATGACAAAAGCAAAACAGGAGGACTATTGAAAGTATAGTGAATATCACAAACTACAAATATTCGAAACATTTGAGTTAAATCGAGCTTGCAGCACAACATGGTTAGACATGAAAAAGAAAATTCAAAAATTAGATGTCTCCCTCAATAGAAATGTTTGCGCACAGAATTCACAATATTCGGCCAACAAAAGAATCCAAACAATGATCTTTAGATTATTACCAAAGAGTATTTCATATGGTCATATTTAAGATGAGAAAAAAAAATGAATTTACCATATTTTTAGAGAATTGCTCGATAGTCAAAATGATCCTTTATTGGAACTCTTAAGGGCTATTATTATGTGCAGGAGAACTATTATGAAAAAATAGAAGGAACGGGGAAAAACTGGCCACAAATTAAAATGGAGTCTTTGTGCCCCATATTAATCGTATTGGTTAATAAAAAAAGGGGAAAGCAAAAGTATGTGAGTCCGTTTAATTCATAATAACAAGAAAAGTTTCATGAATTCCATGTTAAACGATTTTAGATGAGCTGAAAGCCCAAGTTCAACATTGGAATATAAAGTATAAAGGTTTTTCTTAAATCGAAATTTTTTAAAAAAATATTAAATTTTAAAGACTTTGCTATTTCCCACCTGTTTTTTCTCGCATCAATAAGAGATAGACAATAAATTTTACAAAAAAAATTTTCTCGTTAATTTATCACAGTACTTTTCATGTTAAATTAAATTGAATTTATTTAATTTTTTTTTTTTTTATTTCTACTCTTTTAAATATTTTTTTACCCTGAACAATGTTAATTCAATTTCTTTTCAACCAATTTTTATTCTAATTTTAAATCTTAAGAATTCTATTGGTAAGATTTCAATAGAGTAAAAATTTTTTGTAAAACATTTTTTTTTTTATTTATTATTTTTTTTTAAATCAATTCGAAAAAAATTTTAATTTTCGAAAAACATTCATTCATTCATTGTATTAAGTAAACAAAAATTCAAATTTTACCTTACTTAAATAATTCATTTTAAATAATATTTTGATCAACACAATCAACATTGTCATCATTTTCTTTAGTCCCAAACAAATCAATTGTTAATCATTCGTATTTTTTGGATTTTATTATTCGTATTTTATTTACCCTTATTAGAAATTTTCTTCCTTATACAATTTCGAAATTAAAGAAAATAATGCGAAAAAAGATGAACATTTTACCGTTATTATTTTGGTATTAAAATATTCGTGTTTAATATGGTTTAAGGGCAGAATAGGTTACGAGGTACCAGAATAGGTTACGAGGTAGCTAGGCAATATGCTCAGGCTACAACACTCTCATGAACCATATATATTATCCGTATTAATCTGCAAATAGAAGGAGCTGAGATACAAAATATTTTTATAGGTTCCATTTATTTATCTTAAATTTCGTTATAATTTAAATTCCTACCCTAATGCTTACTAATTTCGGTAGTAAAAATTTAACTTTTAAACCTTTGCCTTTACCCCTTTTCTAATTTACATTTAAAGAGACACAATATTCGGGGATTACTTTCCTTAACTATTAATTGGACAATCGAACAACAAAGTCTGAAATCAAAATTATGTTATTTCTCTTTTAACTCAATCTACGACTTGGTAATGAATCCGTTGCTAAGTGAAAAAAAAACTTTAAAATATAATTTCACTTTAAATATGTAATAATACCCTAGGGGCAAAAATTCTTAGGGGTTTATTTCACTGCGCCAATATTTTAATAAATAGTTTTACCTTACCCACCCCTAATATTTCGGTCTACAAAAGTTTTTCATCAATTAATTTCGATTGATATTGAAATAGAACTTTGTTTTTATAAATAACGGTAAATCCTGCAATAAAATTTTGAGGAAAGAACCTTTTGAAGAAAATATCGACTAACAGACAACCTTTAGTCTATCAAAAATATTCAATCATTTACAAGCACCTCCAATAATGTCATATAGTAACCTTTTTACCCATTAATTTCGATTGATAATTTTTTCCCAAATAACGGTAAATCCTGCAATATGTTCTTCAGGAAAAACAGTTTAAAGAAAACGCCGATCAACAGACTGTGATAAGTCTATTAAAAACATTCAAAATGTCATAAAAAACTATAATTTTTTTTTTTTAAAAAATTTTTAGAATTAAAGTTAAGTAAGATAAAGTGAATATTTTACTACTTAAGATTAGAGAAGATTGAGTTCGAAACACAGCAAAATGTAAAAAAAAAAGTTTTAAATAAAAGATGAAGATTTTTCTTTATTAAATCCCCACAATATCCACAAGTAAACTAAATTACAAAAAAAAAAAAAAAACCATTTTCTTGAAAATTGGTAAAAATGCTCACACCTCGAAAATAAATTCTGTACATTCCAATCATAATATGTACGAAACGAACATTAAGCATCAAAACCATAGAACTTTTAATAAAGGTGTACAAAACACAGTACCAACCAAAAGTTTTTTTTTTCTGTTTTTATAAATTTTTATATTTTTGTTTTTATTGTTGTATTATAGATGGCGTTATATTGTAAAAATGTATATTTTTTTTTTATTTTTATTATTTTTTCTTGATTAGTTTAAGTTGCTGTTAAAAACTTGGTTAATGGAATGTTGGGAAGTGAAGATAGAGACAGAAAACTTCCTATTTTCTGAAGGGATGTTGATAAGTTTTTTCATTTTTGCCTTCTTTTTTGCTGGTAGCTGTTGCTGATGCAAAGAAAGAAAGTAACATTTTTATTTTGTTGTTGTTGTTGTTATTGTTGCTGATGTTGTTGTTGAAAAGAAACGAAACAAATACGACAAAGTAATAATTCAACATCATAAATAGATGAAAAAAAATGAATGAAAGCGACGAAAAGCTTTTTTATTACTTTTTTACTTTTGCTTTATAATAAAAAAAATTACATACCTACATAATATTTATATATTTTATACATGTATAGGTATATACGTCTTAAATACAAAAGAAAAAGTTTTCTTAAAAGGTAAAAACTCTAAAAGAAAAAAAAACAAAGTAAGAAAGAGACAGAATACATATATATTTTCATTCTAATGATTTTATTTTATTACTTTACAAGGATTTATAGTTAGTTACCTACCATACCAGTTACCTACCGCTACCTTATAGTGTCGTTTCATTCAGTATAGCTGCAGCATCTTAATCATAATCATCAATTATAATCAATATCATCATAATAATCATTATTATCATCATCAATACTATTATAATCAATGTTATATATTTTTTGAAGATGACAAAAAAAAGTAACAAAATAAGTTAGACATTACAGTTTTGTCGTTTATATCAAAGTTTGTATTGTTGTTGTTGTTTTTTATTTGTTGACAATATCTTTCATAACTTACAAGTAAATTTGAAGTAAATATATATATATGTATATCAGTTATTAGAGTTGCTGTATGTATAATAATTGTTGGGGAGTAATTTGATTTTCATAGAATTTTTGGGGATATTCTTCTGAAGAGAGTTGTGAGTAATAAAGTGACGTCATCACATAACGGTACTTTATATCTCAAAGTTTCCGAATATATAAATTATTAGTGGCGATGTTGCCATCTAGTGGTCGAAAAGTGCCTTAAAATTTTTCTAACATTTTGTAGTATTTTAATTAAACCGTTAAATTTTTGTCTTAAACGGTAAACTGGAACCATTTTCCGTTTTTAGGCAACATTTTTTTTTTAAATCTACAACTCCAATTGTTAAAGAACTGCAAATTAAAGATTAAAACTAAACTATTTTTACAATATATCTCTGTTAACAATAAATTATTACCGCAAAAAAATTGTCTTATCGGAAACATTACATTTTTTATAGGCTTTTATAATAAATAAAAGCTTAAAAAGTTTCTACGTCCTAGTAGGCGACCTGAACAATTGATTGACAATTAAAATAAAATAAAAGTTACACGAAGGTCTTTGTTAATAAATTTCTTATGATTATGATAACACTTTAGCTGATTTTTTGACTAAAAAATATCCTAGCAGGAAACGTGGAATCATAATGTCCAAGTAATAGTTTTAGATCTTGACTTACGTACCCTGTACTCAACATTTAAAATGGTATAAATGTAGAATCGTTAGTAATGGCAGCATTTTATATTTAAATAAAAATAATAATAAAATCATAATATAACTGCATTTTAATAGAAAATATTGTAGATTACAATACAACAACTAATTTAAATTATTTTAAATTTGCAATATAACTAGTCACATTTTAATTAAAGCATTTTAATTTGAATCACTTACAATAATAACAGTACTTCACTTTAGAATACATACCTGAAAAGAAAAGAAGTAAATTGCTTTGTTAATAAAAGTCATTTTATTAAAAGTACTTTATTAGTAAGTTAAAATTTTAATCTATCTATGAGTGGATAGCTTAAAACGTACTCTTGCCAAGGCCTTGTTGAGTGAATCGCCAGACAATGATATATATAACTTTTTTTTAAATATAAAAACTTGAAAAGTCTCTCTGCTCAATACAAGTATATCTCAAAGTTGAAGGAGGTTCTTGAACTTTCTACTTCAAACGAAAAAGAGTATAGACCGCCAAAACATTTCCAAGCAATCCACGATAATGGGAAAATTTTATTTTCTGGTTTAATGGTTAATAATAACCATTTATATGGTTATTATTAATTCAGGAATTTAAGCTGTTTATATAATAACATTTCAAATGAATTCCTTGCTTATCATTTGAGGTATATTAGAATTAATTTTAAATTATTCAAACTTTGTGTTACGACTTTTGCTAAATCCGATTAAAACGTTTAAGCTTATCTTAAGAAAAGTGTGAGGCTAACAAAGCACTTTCGATGAGCCGCAAAAAATATCAAGACGGAAATGTTAGTAGACATAACGAATACTAAGAGCAGACTCTTTGACCTTGAAAATTAATTTTGTTTAGAAGTTCTTAATATTATCAATATTTATAGATACATATTATTATGTATATAATATTAGGTTTTGATATAGGCTTAATTTATACGAAAGTTATAAAAGAATATGTGAAATATGGGTAATAAAAAGTGTATTACTTGGGCTCCTTCTTAACTATCATCTTTAAATTCTAGAGCTACAAATAATGTTTTAATCTTAAAAATTATTAAGTAGCTTAATAATATTTGGTTAATTTAAGTCACTGGTTTTATTACTAAAAGAGCAGATCTTGAATATTCGATCAACATTTCTGTGAACTATAAGATAAGAAGCTCTTTACCATAAGTGCAACGGAACAAAGTTACATATAAAATAATTTATAAGATAAGTATAAGATAAATGTCCTTTCTTACAAACAATATTTTGAAATAAGCTGGTAACCCTTTTTTGTAGATTACACTACCATAAATATTATGTACACTTACTTACCTTTGCAATAATCGAAGACGAACTATGAAAAGTATATATATATACAATTATAAAAACAAAAATAATAAAAAAAAAACAATAAAATATAAAAAGAAAAACTTTTGTACACGGTTAATTTCAATTTATACTGTTGACAGGATTATTGGTATTGCCATTTAAGATACAAAATATAACGGTATAACAGTGCCTCATCAGCTTCCCTGAAAACTTAATTTTTAGATGAAAAAAAAAAAAGAAAACTGTCAAAAAATGTTTCTTAAAAACTTATTTTATATCTTATTGAAAGTAAACAAGAACATTTTTCTGAGTCGGAGGGATTCGGAGGGATTCGAAAAATGGAGAAAAAAGCAAAACAATATTTCTGTAGCTTCCTTACAATTACTTCAAAAATTTTATCTTATTTGAAAAATAGCTCCCGCATATTCATATTTCAAGCAATCAAACATACAACTTTTATCTATCTATCTATATATATAAAAGCGAAAGTTTGTTTATTTGTTTGTATGTTTGTTTGTTTGTTTGTTTGTTTGTAGCGAATAGACTCCTAAACTGCCCAGCCAATTTTCATGAAAATTTGTATATTGGGGTTTTTGGGTACGGAAAGAAATCGTGGCCCAAAAATTTTGTTCTAACGGACCGCCAAGTTGGGGCTGTGGTGCAAGTATTTAAACTTCTTTGTTCTAAAATGAAAACGGTTTGACCGATTGACTTCAAATTTTGTATACGTGATGCTCTTTGAGAATTGAGTAGACGCTATTAACAGTTTTGGAATTTGTTAACCCATGTCGGGCCGACGGGTGGTCAAAAAAAATGTTGGGTCCAAGTTTTGTCCGATTTTATGAAATTCAGCTTTGGCTTAAAAGCAAACCCCAAAAAAAATTTTGGTGAGTTCCATTAACCCATTGCGGCCCAACAGCTTTTTATAGGTTTTTTTAATACTTTACTCTAAATTCGAAACGGTTTGACCGATTGACTTCAAATTTTGTATACGTGATGCTCTTTGAGAATTGAGTAGACGCTATTAACAGTTTTGGAATTTGTTAACCCATGTCGGGCCGACGGGTGGTCAAAAAAATTTTGGGTTCAAATTTTGTCCGATTTTACGAAATTCTGCTTTGGCTTTAAAGAAAGCCCCAAAAAAAATTTTGTTGAGTTCCATTAACCCATTGCGGCCCAACAGCTATAAATGTTTTATAAACAGTTTAAAAAGTTTTTTCAATACTTTACTCTTAATTCGAAACGTTTTGACCGATTTTCTTCAAATTTTGTATACGTGCTCCCCTGTGAGAATTGAGTTGACACTAACAACAGATTTGGAATTTTTTAACCCATGTCGGCCCGACGGTTGGTCAAAATAATTTTGGAAGATAATATTGTCAAAATTTGCGAAGTACTGCTTTGGCTAAAAAGAAAGCCTCAAAAAATTTTGTTGAGTGATTTGCAAGCAAATTACGTCCAATTTTGCGCAATACTGCTTTACCCATAAAGAGAAAATGTAGTTCCGTTAACCCAGTGGGGCACAGTGGCTTTTAATAGGTTTTTGCGTTACTTAACTCTAAATTAGAAACGATTTGACCGGTTTACCTCAAATTTTATATGTGTGAAGCAACTTGAAAATAGAGTTGAGTCTGTTAACAGTCGGTCCTACGATTTTTCAAAAAAAATTTTTTGGAAGTAAATTACGTCAAAATTTGGAAAGTAGTTTGTACTGCTTTGAATTACAGAAAGTTTCAAAAATTACTAGAACAATCCTAGAAAAATGGTTTTAAAAAGATTGCTTTCATACATTTTAAAATTTACATGTGTAAGCCGAGTTTAATTATTGTGTTAACTTTTTGCAGTAACATCAACTTCAATTAAACCTCCTTTGAGAGGCGCAGCAACGCGCACCGGGTATTAGCTAGTCTATTATAAAATATTTACTTGAATTGGCTTAGATTGGTTTTAGTTAGATCGCAGATTTTAATACCACATATACATAGAAATGTGGCTTATCACATATATGACAGTGATTTGATGTTATACACCACACTACTACACTACTACAGTATGTTAGACACAATTTGATATGTGATGAATAGAACACTCATTTCTAGGAATCTAAGTTGATAGACTAGAAGCGTCGGTGTTAAACAAAATAGTTTTTCATATTTAAAATAACTAAAAAAAAAAAACAACAAAATAACGGTAAAAAATATTAAAATAATATTTCTTTGAATGTATAGCTTGTTACAATGTTGAACACGTTTAAATTTTTTTTTTGATTATTTTGATTTCTTTCCTTTTTTTTATTCTTAAAAAAAGTGTTACAACTTTTTCACCGTTAATCATCAAAACTTTACTTGATTTTCATAAATATTATTTTTAACTTTTAACGACTATGTATGTATGTAGGTATATTTATATTACATGTGTGTGTGTGTTGTTTCTGGAATTCTTCACAATGATTTTTTTACTTTTCTTGATTAATGTTTCACGAAATTATTTAACGGATTTCATCGCAGAGGTGAAATAAAATTTGAAGAAGATATGAAAGAAATATAATGAATAGATATTTAAGATAAAATCTTTATTTTTATTTTAAAACAATTTTGCAAATGCAAACATGGTAAAGTTATTAAGTAAAATTTTAAATTCAGTTTGTTGTAAAGATATTCAGAATGAAGAATTTCATATTAGAGAAGGGAGGGAAATTGAACGAAGCTCAAGAATGGTTACATTATTCGTTAGAACTTAAATAAACCAAAATCACTTTTCTCTTAAACCAATAAACAACGAATGAACATATTTTTGATGTACCTAAGAATGCTGCCAAATGTTTGAATGGTGCAATTGAATTTCATCTCTATTTGAATTAGTTGTAAGTGGATTATTAGAGCCTGCTTTTCTTTCCCTGTGAAGCAAATTTTTCCTCCAGTGATCTGCTCTAAACCTTTGAAGCCTTCATTCGACCTAAGATAGAGTATAATTCTCACATTAGGGCTGACGTTCCCAAAAACTTCACTAAGTAACCTGGATAAAATCCATAATCGCACCTTACGCCTAATTGATGATATCGACGTTCAAGCTATTTTCACTCCTTTTAACACTTGTAGTAATATTTGAGCTTTACCTCTTTTTTAAAGATATAGTGTAGGTATTAACACTTGCTCTATTGAATTAAAATTAATAATGCCTTCCTTTAAAGAATTTCAGCGTAACATCAGGGAGGCCTCAAGTGCTTGTTACAACAAAGTAAAAATTCTTTAAAAAAAAACAAGTGTACATTTTTTTTAAACGATAGCCAAACTTTAGAAACAGATTCCTTTTGTACATAAAACTCTTACTTTATAGTCCTATAATTACTGTCCGGCGTCAGGTGTTACTCGAGCAACCACGCTTTCTGGAGCCTTAAGTGGTTCCACTATTAGATCAATCTAGGTTAACATTTACTTGCTTCTGCTTAATTTCTCTCAAACACTTTTACGAATTGTTATTATCTTTTATTCTTAAAATGAAGTCCGTTTAGTAAAGTAGCTTGGCTTCGCACTGGTCCTGTTCCGGCAGTTCTTTTATTTTATAATATTTTTAAATTATAAAGCAAAGTAAAATTAAAGTTCTTCTAATACTCTCTATCTTATAACTTACAAGATGAACTCCTAAAAGAGTAAGGGACTTATAAGAGAAAGAACAGTAGAGTTCTTATATTAACTATAATAGTTCATAAAATAGAATAAAAAATCCTTAAGATGGAACCAAGTCAAAGCTGCTTCTGTGGCGTGACAAAGAGTAGTTCATCTCTTTGGTAGCCTACTAATTAAACAGTTAATTTGGGATTTAAAGTTTTGAAGCATATTCCAGTACTATTGAGAGGTTTTAATTTACGAAATGGTCTTATTTAACTTAACTAAATCCTTTTTATATGCAAATAGGCTTTTTATCACAGCCATTAATAGAGCAAGAACCTCTAATTTATTATATTAAAAAAAAATTAATAGAATTTGAAACACTGCTTAGATCTAAAATAAAAAATTATTCATTTAGAAAATTTATTCAAACTTTAACCACGTCTGTATTTAAATTTAACCTCTTTGTATCTTTAGATATATTCCTAACTTTATTAATATGCATGTAAAATTCTTACTTGAATAATTGGCATAAAAAGGAAATAAATATAATTCTTAACTGATTAAAATGTTTTTTTTTTTTTTTCATTTTAAAGAAAAACGAGATACATTTGAAAGATATGTACAATACCAAAGTTGATGAGATTTCAGGAAATTCCTTTAAAATTTACAAAATTGAAATATTTTCGCGTTATATTTAAATCAAAAAGTTGAACAAAATAAATTTCAACACATTTCTTCATGAAAATTTAACTTTTTTCAACAACAACAACAAATTCCACAACATTCATTTAAAAATATACCTTCATATGTTATTATTTTACTTACATAACAATTATTTTAACTAATATTTGAAAAAGATGTAAGATATAAAAGTTGAAAAAAAAAATTATTTCTTCCTGTTTTATTCAAAAAAAAATTTTGTGGGGTTCTTCCAAAACTCAACCCACCACAAATCCTGTTAAATTATGCAAGAAAAATGGGGTTTTTAAAAAAAAAAAAAAATTAACAAGAAATAAATAAAAATTAAGAAAAGTTTCAAAACAAAGAACAAGAATCAAAGAATTAGAACAGATTCATTAAAATTAAATTAATAATGTATCATTGATGGCAAAGGTACGTTAAAGGTGTTAATGCCATCCCCAAAAAACCCAAATAAAATTCCAAAATTTGGTACGAAATATACTGTGTAGTTGGCTGCTGCTCTTAAGTGAGAAGGGAAGGAAACTTTTCTAAATGTACCATATCTAACGGTATATAGTTTACAACAACATTTGTTTCATACGTGATTTGAAAGGATGAAATTGAAAATACAAAAATTTTTGATGCAAAAAAAAGGAAAAACTTAGAAAATTATTTTGGGTATATGAAAATTCTTATTTTAAAAAGTCGTCAGTTTTCAGTTAATTTAGAAAATGGGTTTTGAAGTGGGCAAAAGTGGGTAGAATCACTTCAATACAAAAAAAAATTTGTTCTCTAAGTGTTTTAAAAGTCGACAATTAGGTGTAGGTGGTGGAAAATTCTATTTTTTTTTTATTGAATTTTCTTCAAATTTTGTTGTTGTTTTATACTGTACATAGTCAAGGTGAAAACATTTTTACAAAATAATATTGGCACGTTTTATTGCATATAAAATGGAAAATTATGTTTAAATAAATATTTTATGGAAAATAATGGAAATAGAAAGCGGAAAAATAGAGCGAAAATTAAAGTGAGAAAAAAATAAAAAAATAAAATAAAAACGTTTTCCTATTTTTACAAAAATATATATTATTATGTAAAGAAATGCAAATGACAATTTTCTGAAGTCATCCTTAAGTCAAAAAAAAATTTTGTTAAAATGTAAAAGTATGTATACACTAACAAGATGATTATTTAATATAGTTTAGATTTTAGTTTAGGTTTCGTGTTATGAATACAGTGATGGTAAAAATATTTGAAACAAAACTTATTAAAGGTTTATTTTTTTTAATTGACAATTACAACTGTATTGACTGTATTTCATTTGACTTTTTTCATTTAGCTTTATATTTGTTTTGAAATAAAAGGAAAACCTGATTTAAGATTCAGGTCAACTTTAGCAAATAGAAATAAATTTGTCAACAACAGAACTAACCGCTATTACAGGAAAAACGTAATACAAAAAATACAGCCAAATGAAGATACAATCCGTTTCAAAAACACATTTTGTTCTTTTTAGTTTCGATAGGGTTTAAGAACTGTGAGATTTTCCCAATTTTATTAAGAATCTTGTAATAACTATTTCAGCTTTTAGAGTTTTCATCCCAATGTTTTTTTCTTAAAAAGTCTTAAATGTCAACATTCGGAATAGGAGAACAATATATACATATAATTTTCTAAACAGAAGTTTATCGCATTTTTAGGCTTTTAAACAAACTTCAAAAAAATATTACAGAAATAGGTACCAATAACTAAAACGGAACTTTTTTCGAATTTAAAGCATAAGAAATATAATCAATTCATTAAAATCAAATCAAGATGTCTACTACATCCAACGTGTATTTTTTTTCAATCTCACTCCCATTTTTTATGAAAAACCAATTTTTTGATTTCGATAGTCATAAAAAATGGAAATAATCATAAAACATGAGAATACAGCGATTTTGACAGTCACTTTTTATGAACAAAATCATTTGAACTGTCAAATTTTTTCATTTTAAAATTGTTATATGAATAGTAAATGGCGCTTGTGTTTATTTGATAGTAATTTTACCTAACTATCGAAATACCAAAAAAATTATTAAAATGAAATGGAAAATTTCATTTCCACATTATGAAATTACTATCGAAATTGGGCCCATATATTTACTTCATTTCTTTTTTGATATGGGAGGATAGCATGTACCATCAGAATACCTGGGCCTTTTTGCCCCTTATACGTTGTGCTTCCTTATATTTAAATTATATTTGGTCATCAAGGGTCTTTGTAAAGGAATATTACTTTTCAATAATCTTTTTAATTAAATATTTCTACTTTTCAATAATCTTTTTATTTAAATATTTCATAAACTGCACGGGAATTGAACCCGCATTTACACAATTATGAAGCCAAACCAATTTCCCAATACACCACCTAGACCCCTTATATCTAATATTAAATTTCCTTTGTAAAAAAAACCATATTTAAAATACACTTCTAGTACAGTATGATTCTTTTGTTTTAGTTGGTAAAACTGAGCTATATAATTATAGGAAGCAGATGGAGGCGATATGGAAGACGTGAAGAATCCGATCAAACTTCGTTAAGTGAAATTAGATACTAATCACTAATTACTTTCAATTAAACCAATATTTTCCTGCAAAATATACAATATTTTGACTATGACTGTATATAAAAAAAACCTGATTGTATAATAATAAGTAGAAGGACATAATATTATGCAATAATAATTTTTCATCTTTATCTTTTATTTTCTATGGTTCATAAAATTTTCTTCCCATCCTTGAAATATTTTTTTTTGTTTTTTTTTTTTTGGCTCTTCAATTTTATCGGATATTGAAATATTTTCCATAACAGTTATATTGTGTAAATTGTTCTCAAATTTTCTTTTTTTTTTGTTGTTGTTGTTGTTTTTGTAGGGACTTTTGTGGAAAAGATGAAAGTGAGATGCAAAGATGTTGTGAATAGAATAATTTTTAAGTATTAGTATTCCATTTACTTTTATTAGTGTTCTATTTTATTCACAGTTATTTTATTTTTTTTTGTGTAAATGACATGTTTACTTGAAATTAGGTGAAGAAAAAAAATAACTAACTGTAAATGAAAGGAACAAAATTGTATAAAAAGTTATATGGAAATTGTAAATTATTGAAAATTGAATTTCCGCAACAAAAATATGACATTCAATAATAAAGAGAAAATATTTTTTTAAGAATATTTGTAGGTATCTATTTAGGTCTAACGAATGCATTTTTTAAAACAGGATAAGAAGTAGATATAATTTTAAGGGAATTCAAATTACAGTTATACTTGTACATACTGCAGCAAATATAACGGAAAAGAAAATTATTACTGTATTTAGTACATATAAAAGTTTAAAATAAATTCAATATAAATGGAGGAAGATTATAGTTGTTCTTGTCAACTTTTAGATACCCGTTATACATGGGGCTATGATGAATAAAATCAAATAAACTATTAATTACTTCCCTAATGAAACTATATTTCAAAAAAAAAAATTTGAAAGTATAAAATAATAAAACAAATAATTGACCCACTCTACCCCATAACTTTTGCTATAAAATAAACCACAAAAATAAACAAAAATTAAGAAATAAAATTTGGCCCACTCTAAAAGTTGGTTCGAGTAATTTCCAACCATGTCAATGAACATGCCTTATTACTTTACTAGCCTGGTTTGAATTTTAAACTAACAGCTTCATGAGATTCACAATTATCGAATTGACAACTTTGTGTGGCAGCTCCCCGAAAATGAAGCCTTAACATTTTGATAGTTTATAAAAGTGCTTGTCTTTTCATATAACCTACCGTGTGTAATTTTAATCCTCCCAGTGTTATTAGTTTTCAAGAAATTCATATTGGTTCAAAAAAGTTGAATGAGACTCCTCGAAGCCTACAATAAGAAATCTAGAAATTGTCTAAAAATTACTTTGTATGAATTTCAAAACTATAGCTCTTTTCAATTTTTGAGTTATCATGCTGACACACGAACGCATAGACGGTCAGACACATTTTCGACACTCTTTCGATACTTTTGACATTATATCTTGCATGTCTTGATCGCTGCATTACAAACGGAGGAACAATTTTAATATACTAGTGACCTTATTAGTATGCACGGGTACAAAAATTTTTAATGACAGTTAAAATTTTATTATTAAATTTTTTAGGGTGTCAAACTAAAAAATTTTCCGGTTCCTTGTAATTGGAGTGCAGGAATTGGAAAATACCTTTTAAGTATAACATGGCATTTTTTTTTGTAAATTGAATTTAAAAATTTTGAAAAAAATAGTTTGATTTTTTAGAAATTTTTTCAAAAATGAGCATTATTTAATTTATTCCAAAAAAAAAATTTATGAAATTTTGTTAAAAATTTTCAGAATACAAAAATTGGAACTGATGATATAAATGTTGCAAAAATTGGGTCATTTTATTTTGATGCAAAATCATAGTTTGGAAAGATAGTTTTCTTCAATTTACAGTGGAAATTTTAATTTCCAGTTATATTCAATGTCTTCAATTCAGTTTGAGCAAATGGGTTTTTAGAATCTATTAAGAACTCATAGCTAGATACTTTCTGAAATAAAATTGACTAAATTTGATTTAATATTTTCTGAACTACACTTGCAAAATGTGATATTTTTGTTGTTTTACAGGAGCTGTTACATTTGGCAAAACCATTTGCCCAATTATGTCAGAGTTCACTGAAAACTTTGTATAGGAATATATAAACATGTATAGATTCTATTTCAAATTAGTATTCATAAATTTTTAGCTACTAATAACTGCCATAACTTTTTTACATTTTTACAGATACTAACGAAGAAATTGATATTGAAAAAGATCAAGCAAAGGACTGGAGTAACTGTGACAAGGATAAAGAAGATTAACTATAATATTGAAAATTAATAAAATTATTAAACATATCTTTAAATCTAGTAATGAACTGATAAATCCATATTTTCTTTCACTTTTATACAATGGCATTCAATACAGTTAAACCATTTTAAGTTTTTAACGGTAAATCTATTTGTTTTGGCTTTTCCTAATTTTTTATTGAGAATTGACCACGCGTTGAAATTGAAAAGCTGTTGAAACTAACTGGCTATCGAGTACACATCTTCTAATAGTTACTCAAGTAACATGAATTAAATACAGCAGTAACTTACCGTATTCAGCTTTACAATTTATTGAAGTTTAAAGGGGTGTGGCAAGAGCCTGGTATGTAATAGGTGATGTGATTTCCAATAATATTCGAAAGAAAAATATAAAAAAATTACACTTTATTATTTGATGAATTTACAACTATGATGGTTCAAACTATACATAATAGTGCATCGTCTGTCTGAAAATGGAAGTGTGCGCTGAGAAACTTTTAGTTTTTATGAAATATGCTCTATATGATACAATATTAAACAAACTTTCAAAATATATTAAAACTAGTGTATCTTATAACTTTTATAGTTTTAGCTTTTCTTCAGCATCTTATACACTATATATTTTGTCGGATACGCGATAATCTGAAAATGTGTTGTTCGTTCATTAGTATGTGTACGTATGTGTGTAATTGTGTAAATGTGTCTATGAACACGATACCTCGCGTATATTTCAACCGATTTTGATAAAATTTAGTATGAATGCTTTCATCGTCAATAGTAAGATTCAGTTCGAAGATGGTCTCAATTGGAAAACGAAATCCGGAGGCTCCCATACAAAAATGCCAGACTTTTCAAAAATTCTCGAGTTCTAACTGTCGGAATGAGTTCAAATTTGGTACATAGACTATTTTGAGGGTTCCCATTAAGAGTAGCTTTCATAAGTTTATTCTAGTATCATGGAGGCTAGAGATATTAATAATAATAATAACAATAATATTAAAAATATAATTAATAATAACAACTAAATATTTGATAATTTTTTCTATTGTTTTTAATAATAATAATCTTTAACTACAGATATTTTCCTTATTTAAAAAATTAATTCATTCTTTTTTTATTAATAATTAATTTAAAATAATTTTCATTAAATATAAATATAATAAAAATATTTTAAAAATAATAATATGTATATACTACTTATATATAAAATGTATATAATATAGTTAATACATACATAATATATAACATAATTTAATCTTAATTTTCCCAAATGTATACTTGGTCTATTATTTTTTAATCAGATTTGAAAATAATTTTCATTAGAAAATAATATTGTATTAAAATTAAATATTTCTTTAAATATTTTTAATTTAATATTAATTTTTTTATTAAAACAAAATATATTTTCCAAATATTTAATTTTTTTTCAAAATATAATACAAAATAAAAAAAAAACATTTCAATTTTTAAATTGAATTTATTGAATTTACTAAGTATATAATATTAAAAGTATCTTAAGTATATTATCTAATATCATTTTGTAACTTTAACACGAGCGTTAGATTTTCATGAAAATTTTTATAGATTAATAAGATTTGTGAAAGAAAATATATAATATAATAATATTATAACCCATACATACATATAATGTAATAAAAATACAATCTGTTGAAATAATTCAAATAAAAATATAAAATAAAATAATAAATCAAATTTTCATTAAATCTTTTTTTTTTTTTATATAATATACCAAAATCAAATTCACTTTATTTTAGATAATATTACTAATCTAAAGATACTTAAATATAAAATAAAATATTTGTTAACTTATTGAATTTACTAAATATAATATATATTAACTTATAGTCTAATTTTATTAAATAAAATATTTTGCTGAATTTGTTCAAATTATCTTAAAAAATAAAATAAACTTAAGGTACAATAAAGGAAATAACATGTGTTTCAATTGCTATTCTTTTATACACCTATATATTATATTTTCTATATATAATGTATATATTCTATATACCTAAATTATCTGAATTTTCTTTTAATTTTCCTTTATATTTTTTTTTGAAATAAAAACAAAAGAAATATTAAGTCAAGTCCATATAATTTAATAATAAAAAAATTTGAGAAACTGCTCATCTAAAAAACATGGATAAAAATATAATTTTTATTTAATTTATTTTTATTTTTTTGGAATTTCTTCTATTTTCCTGTTTTTAATATTATTATTGTTTTTTGTTGTTGTTCTTTTTTTTCTTTTTGTTAAAACTGATCCTTGAAAATGAAATTTGTAAAATAAAATTAAAAGAATAGAAAAAGAATCTTATAGATATTTTTTTTAAGAACACTTGTACATTCACTCTAGAAGAGACTATCAACTTAATCATCAGTCTAATATTGTTATCCTTAAACTGTAAATTTTAGAAAATTGTTTTCCTATTAAATTTTTTGTATTTTAGAAATCTGAAAAATGACGTAGTCATTAAGACACTGACCGGTCAAGTGGAAGATTTCGGGTTGGAAACCCTGGCACGTTATATCTAATAAAACAAATATTGTTAAATTATATTAGTATATCGTACTTTATACCGTAATTTAAAAATAAGAATAATTCTTGTACAAGATAATAGATGGCGCATTAAATTTAAAATTTGTGTACGCATAATCTTATACGAAAGCTACAGTCAAATATTCAACGGATTAGTGAATATAACGAAAATGATTTGGAGTAAGTTTTAAGTCTTCGTTTATCTTAATTTGGGTATAGTGTTTTAATATATATTCGCTATTCGCTACCTGTCAGCGGCCGGAATATATTTTCTCACTGGCATTCTTGTCTCAGCTGAAGCTGTGGTGTCTTTTAACATAATATATGAGATCCCCGGAGGATTCCGTTCGAAATTTACTACTTGTGTCTGGAATCCTTTCCTATCGCATTTACATTTAAGTAAGTATATTTATCAGCTTAGTTATTAGATTAGTTAGAATAGGGTCTATTTCAATGGGATCTGGTTTATTATTTTGGAATTAAGAAAATTTACATTCCTTCGTAACCATTATCTATCATTTAAGGATTTGTTGGATTCTTTTAATTATATTGGAGTTTATTAATCAGCTTGATTATAAGTAAGAACGGGTCAATTTTTCGGAATTCATAAAAGTTTGTTGACAAACTTATGTGTTTTTTTTTTTTACACGCTAGTCAAACTCTAGGAAAACGAATTCCTTTATACATAGTTAAAAAATAGATATGTAAGCTTGACTACGGGGTTAAGGGGTTAGAAGGAAAATAGAATAGAAGAGGAGAGTTTGGTGGTAGGTTAGAAACGAACTTATTTATGTTCTTTTTAAAACGTTGCAAATTGTATAAAGGTATATTTCTATCAGTGGGGAGTACTTTGAATGGAAGCATGTTCCATATTCTAGCAATTATCACAATAAATAAGTTTCCATAACCAGTTTTGAAACACCCAAATATTTCCACTGTGTAGAAGTAAGCACTTAAGGCCTCCCTGGTGTTGCGTTGGAATTGTTTAAAGAGAGGCATTATTGATTTTAATTCAATAGAGCAAGTGTCAATACCTACAAGATATCTATAAAAGAGAGTTAAAGCTCTAATATAGGATTGTGTTTGTTTACCTCTTAGTTATTTGGATATCTCTATTTTCCTTCACCTTTTCAAGCTAATTTTAATTAATAAAGTTATCCAGAATTTTTCACCTTATAATATGTGATTCGAGACCGGGACCCTCGAATGAAAGGTTAAAATTCTAACCACAGTACCATATAGCAATTAAAGTTCAAGTAACTTCAAAATAACTTCATGAACTAATGAATTTTTAAAACGATTACAATACTTTACTAATATTTTTTTTAATTCGTATGAATTTTGAAACAAAGAATATATATGTCCACAGTAACGCACTATAGAATATATATATTTTATTGTGTTCGTATGAATGTGTATTTCTGTCCCAGTAAATGGAAAATATATTTGAAGAAAATAAAAAAAAAAATATATAAAAAAATTAAACTATAGTAAGAATGTTTTTCAACAAATTTTAACAAATTTCCTGATCAGATCAAATTAAAATTAAATTTTATTTTTTTATTATAATCTAATTGTTATTATTTTATTCCTATCGGGTCCTTATACAAACTAAAAAGGATTTCCTTTAAACATTCTTTTACAATTTTCCGCTTCTTTTAATATTTTTCTTTGGGATTTTCTTGTAATTTTCCCTTGAAGCATAGATTGCCAAAGTTAATTTTAATTTTCAAAATATAAGATTTTAAGTTGACCGAAGAGTCTGAAGTTTAAGTTCTCTAATTGTACTATATAATATTTCATCCAATTTTCCCCTTTTCTCATAATCCGGGAATCCTAAATATCCCAAACGCAAATCCTTCTAGTTTTTGTAACGAAATAGTACATTTGTATCAGAGGTTCCTTGCTAAAATTTAGTTAATAAAGTGTGCAGAGAGGAATTAACAAAGAAGTTTGTTCTATAAGCTTCTCTAGTTGATAGGTGGGTTTTGTTATTATTATAATAAGAATGAGAGGTGTTTATCTATCCTTGTACCTGAGCCCACGGTTATTGTAAGCCGCTGCTCTTGAAGTCACTCGTATTTCTACAATTCAACACCGATCCAATCGATTCCCTTAGTCGATACGTAGTTAATAGCTATTTATAACTAGCCTTCTCCTATAAACTTTTGTAACTCTACTTATTCCAACAATTTCTAAGTATTGAAAGTTTTTCACTAACCTTGTACCTGAGCCCTACGGTTATTGTAAACCCTTGCTCTTGAAGCCACTCGTATTTCTACAATTCCTCATTGATTCTCTAATCCAATCGATTCCCATAGTCGATACGCAGTTAATAGCTGTTTAGATATTAAGCATTGCCTTCTCATTTAAATTTTGGTTACTCTTTTTATTTCAGCAATTACTAAGTATTGAGAGTTTTCCACCAACCTTATACTTGAGACCCCCATTGTAAGCCCTTCTCTCCCATAATCGAAACGTAATTAATACCTGTTTATATTAAGCTAGCCTTCTCATATAAACTTCTGTAACCATTCTAATTTCAGCAATTACTAAGGGGCAGCCATAGAAATCTTAACTGCAACCATAAATCTAAATTATTTAACAGTAATCATCAATCACAGTTTGCTTGCCAACGCATTTAAATAATGGCAATTGATAATAACTAATTGTCTTCACTCACATGAGTTTGCCTAAGTGATGTGAGATATAAATTTATAAAATTAAGTGACTTCATAACCCAAACAATCGACTCATAGTTAGATAATTCGTGTGTACATTTTTGAATCCAACTGTAAAAACAACTTCACATCACAAGTTCGCAAAAACAAAACTTAAAATAAAATCTAAAAACTAAACATAACTTTTATTTTATTTCTTATTAGATATATATTAGATATGTACAGATATCTATACACTGGTTGTTCCTTGTGCTGTCCATTTGTGTCTCCAACAACTGCAAGTACTTTCTTCTACTCCACGTCTTGTGTTCTTTGAATTATAATTTCCATTATTTTTTTTCAGCTCATGCAGTCGATGATAATGAAATGATACTTATGCTATTGTTGAAAGAGACAAAAAGGCTTCCCTTAAATATTTTCCATTCACTTGAATGATTTTCTTGTTTTTCTTTTAATTTTTTCTTGTTTTTTTTTTTTTTCATCAATTTCCGATATATGTTTAATAAGTTTAAAATTTCCTTTTGCTTCTAAAATAATGGAATCAAATGGCATCTTTAGGTGGTGGATTAAATGACCAACAAAGCAGACATAACACTATAATGTGTAGGGGTTATTTTTTGTTATTTCCTAGGTATATATGTATATATAATAGCTCTTTAAAGTGTCTTCTAGCTCTAAGGCATAAAAATAACAAAATAACAACAAAACTAGAAATACTATTTAAAGAATATTATTGAGACTATCATAATTTTGAGGAAAATAAAATAAAGTTAACAATGAATTTCTTTAATAAAACTATAAAAATATCAAAATATTCGAATCGAATATTTAACTATTTTTGTTTCATATGTGTATGTACATATTATTGTATTCGAATACCAATAAGGAGTTCTAATCTTAAGTGTTTTAAGTTTTTATCAATAGATTTAGGAGTTTCTAGACTAAAATGAAAATTTTTCTTGAAATATAATTAAATTGTTAAAGGAGGTTCAGCAACAGTTTAAAAAAATTGTTTTAATTCGACGACTAGTGGCAAATATCAAAAGTTAACAATAGCAGTTGGACGATGTTTCTCTAGCGCTCAAGTAAATTTTTGCACTTACAGTATAATCACAAAAAATTTTAAAATTGTAATTTGGAATAAAAGCTTTATTACCAATTGCCAGATGAATTTTGGCAATAAAGATTAAGCGAAGCCGAAATCAACAAAAATTTGTTTCAACCTCTCTTTTGAACTGCAAATGCACCCTCATTAAAATTTTTTTGGAATCCCCTCAGGCCAAAATTGGTTTATATATTCCAAAAAACTTTATAAAGCTAATACCATTAGCTAAGAAGGACATTTAGTCAATCGGTCAAACCGTCTATGTTCCAAATTTGAACTCATTCTGATGGTCCTCGATATTTCTCGAATAGCCTAATGTTTTTATATGTGAGCCTCCCAATTCCGTAGTCCGCTTGGCCCATCTACGAACGAAACCTTACTTTGAAAAAAACATTCATACCAAATTTCATCAAAATTGGTTGAAGTCTGCACGAATATCATATTGACAGACGCACATACACACATTCATACGCACACGATCCGTCGAACCGTTTTTTTAGAACAAAATAGTTTAGATTTGTACTGCAGCTCCAACTTATCAGTTAGTTCAATATACAGAAACAGTACAGCAGTCATGGCCAGTTATATTAGAGCATTTTGTGGTGATCAGAGGATAATTTTTGGTATCAAAACACTTGAAGTTGTAGGGCAGCCATAACTCCAACGCCTTCTACAAAATAACAACAATCATCCGGAGCAACAGATGTGCATTAGTTGTAAAAATGAATTACGACGATTGGTTTAGCCGTGACGAGTTTTTCGACAAATGCACCAACGATTTCATAAATTAAGACTATATTTTTTCAATTTTTGCATCTTACGACATTCTTGCTCTTGACTTTAAAACACATAAAAGCACAAAAAAAATAGTAAAATCTACAAATATATAGTAAGTAATATCTAAAAACTTGTAGACAATAATGACAATAATATCCGTTTTGGAAATATTAATAAAAATGAAGACAATGCCATAGACAATAAAGAGTATAAAAAAAATCTTTTCCTTTGATACAAAAAAAAGGAAAAACACATCCCATTCCTTTTAATTTATCCTTCTTTGATTTTCCATATATAATAAAAAGTTTTCCAGTTTATATGGGATTTGTTTATTTCTGGACTAGAAACAATGAAAGGATTGCTTTAAGCAAGGAATTTTTTTTTTGTATGTTTCTTTTTTTTTTTAAATACAAAAAAAAAATTATAAAAAAAACAAAGGAAAAAATTAAAAATGATAATAAAGTATTATTAAAGAATAAAATAATAGAAATAATAATATAAGTAATGATAATAACTTAAAAAAAAAACAAAAGAATAAGTCCAATTCAACTTCCCAATTTATAATAGTAAATACAAAGCTAATGTAGACATTGTAGGAGATTTAAAATATATTATCTTATGATGTATGTATGTGAACTACTGTTACTTAAATGCATATTTTGCACAACAATACAAATATGTGAATATCCTTTAGAAAAATTTAGTGAAAAGTATAACCCTGAAAACACAGAAGTAGTGCAAAAGTACTTATACACTACTGAATGGAAGTTTTTGTTTGTTACAGAATTTAATATGAGTTGTGGGAAAAAATTCATTAGTTTTGTGCTAACACATTGAAAACTCTCTTCTTCTTCCTTGCGTCACTTTTCCAGTACTTTTTTAGTGGTGAAAAATTAGTAGTTTTTCAACACTTTTCAAGTGATGAATGCAAATAGTTTTTCAGCATTTTTTCAATGAGGACAATTTAAAGGAGGACATATGAATACAATTCGACCTTCATTTCTCGTGCCTTTTCCTTTCGATAAATTAAGAACTATATAAAAACTTAAGAAGTATACAAGGATCATATATTGAGCAGCAAGTAATTTAAAGAAGTCATTATAGTCATTATTGGACTGTTTATTTGCTAACTCTAGTGTAAAACATACCTAGATAACTTTGTTAAAATGTTTCTGTGTGCTGTATATAATCTTAGTGGTTATTATCTTAGTGGCTTATGTAAAGGTTAAATTAAAGGAGTTTAAAAATAAGTCCAAATAAATTGTGTAAATGTTGTATAAATAAAGTCCTTCAAAATAATGAGATGAATATAAACGAAATCAATCAATTCTTCTTCCACAATATTAACTTATCAAAAGTTTTAGCAAAGTCAAGTCTTGGGTTCTTTTAATCGCTGAATTTAACCTTCACCTAACCTTCTTGTAAGTTTATTTGAACTAATTTAATCAATAATCCAATTTTATATAATTAATAAGTGATCACAACATAAAGCCAAATAATGACAAAGAGTGCAGAGTAGACCGGGTCAACTCAAGGATAAACTACACTAGTCTAACCAAAATTTGAGCCTAACCTATACTTTGGTAAGATTTGAAACCTAAACTACTTTTGGTAAAATTTCAGACACCTAGTTCTGTTATTAAGTAATTAATGTTCTAATACAAAAAAAAGAAACCGTATGGCAAACTACTAGAACCCACTGTGTTAGACCAACCAAATTTTGCACAAATTTTGGCCATGAAAGTAAACTTCTTTTGGCAAAATTTCAAATAACCATTTTTATTAAGGAATAAAAAAAAATGTTATATAGGAGATACTCAAACCGTTGAACAAATCCGTTGAGCTTTATTCAATGAAAATGGCGGCACTTTCATAAAAACCAATTTCTGAACTTTGCGAAATCCTACTTCCCTTATTTTTTGAGTTATCCTAGCTAATTTATTTTTTGCAGATCGGACATACAAAGCCAAATCAATTTATTTTTATAATCTAATCCGATCAATACTTTTAAGTCTATATCTACCACCCTCCCATCACTGGGGCACAAACGTACCGGCAAATTTTTTATACCCTCCAAATATACGAGTATAAAAAGCATGACAAAGTTGCTTCTTAATTGTTAATCTCAAAAAGAGCTTCAAATTGTAATTCCGACTCCCGAGAGTACTTTTTAAAAACAACCTTTTATTTATACTCTTAATAAAGTATTAAATTAAATTTTATTTATTTAATTCTAAAATGCTCTTTTATAAATATTTTAAGCTTTTTGTGAAAGTTAAAAAACAGAAAAACAAAAATAAAAAAAATTGAGTAAAAGTTTTGTTGGGTGCAATTTTATTAGAAGAAAATTGCAATTTTACTTTAATAAAATCACTTGAATCAAAATCGTTACGTGACGTGCACATACTTAATATTTTTATTATTATTATATGTTATTATGATTGAGATGATGAGAATGATGATGATAATGATGATGATGATGATTTTGATAACTATTTTATAATCATTTTTATAAATGAAAAGACTATACTGTAACAAAAATAATCAAAATAAAAATGATTATGATATTGATGATTATGATTATAATAATGATGATGATAATAATGTGAACTATTATTAAATTGTTTTTCATTCTGAAAAATGTTTGTCTTTTACTCTTTTAAAGTTTTTCTTTTAAAACTTTTTTAATTTTTTATTTCATATTTATTTTTTTATTAGTTTTTTTTTTTTTAACAGCGGAAAACCTTTAACTGACTTTTCTTTTAATGGAAAAAATAGTCATACATTTTATGTTAACATGTACGTATATAAACTAATTATAAATAAAAAAATTTGAGCGCTACTTTAATTACAGTGGTCATTGATTACTATAATAAGATTTATTAACTGAATTAATCAGGGTCTGGAAATCACAAAAGTCCCTTGGCTATAATATCTCATTATTTATTTCAGTAATTTCCAATTGATATTCCTGATAATCGTTTTGAACTATTTCTTAATATAATTTCGAATATCCCGACAATTCCGTCATTTACTTAAAACAGATTAAAGAGATATTTTCCTCCACTGTTTTTCCCTTAATGGATCAAAAGTTTGAAAAGCGTAGTAGTATGCCGCGATCATAAATATATGTTCATCAACTCACATTCAAAGATATCCTAAACAACCTGTAAAGGTATCCCGCGTGTTCACAGAACCCTGTTAATTTAGAAAACACCCTGCCAACCTTAAGTTCCTTATTGAATCCATCAATGCATCTAAATAAAACTAACAACTAACTACTATACTGAGATATGAACCTAAATAAATGCAAATCGAAGATATCTTGAAGATGTCCAAAATGGAAGTTTATAAAGGCTGCAAAAAGAAAGATATAATTACTCCTAATAATTGAAAAACGAAAAATAGCCTACTTCGGCTATATCAGGCGCGAAACGAAATATGAATTACAACAGCTTATTTGTCGAAGGCTCAACAGAAGAAAGATTATAGGAGTAGGAAGAAAGACTTTAGGAGTAGGAAGAAAGCAACTATCATTACTGAATTAAAGAAGGGACTGGTTTGCGGACAATGGGAGACTAAGCAACTACTTTGTCTGTGAAATATTAGAGAGTGGACTGGAGACTTAGTTCAACCATAAATAGATTGGAAAATTCCAACACTCTGGACACCTTAATAATAAATTAACACGCCGAAATCCAGTAGTGGATAGGCATCAGAAGCAAAAGTAACAATCTACCTGTTAAGAAACCTACAGCAGTGGTAATGTTTCTCAACTCAACGAAATGGATCACGTGTCTTGATCATTTGAATAAAGACCTTAAACCTATCCACAAATTATTATATTCACTTCTATTTAAACCAATCTACTCTAATTAAACCCAGTTACTTTGAATTATACATTTCTTACACCTGTTTTACAATTTTAAAGGAAGACAGACAAAACTTCACTTCAAAATCACTTAATTTCCCTGAAAATAAAAAGCTATAAAAAAAATAATCACGGAAGTTTTTAAAAAACATATCGTAAAGTAACAACTCTATAAGGAAGTCAGTAAAAATGTGTGGATCTGACTTTGTTCTAGTAATAACAAAAAATAAGAAACTAAAATGTTTTTCCTATTTCTACATACTTACTTATGAAAATATTTATATATATATAAATATTACATATATGTAATAAAAAGAAAATATTCAATCAGGAAAGAAAAATAAAACAACAACAACAATGGCGTTTAAAAAATATTGTACAGGTAAAAGAAAAGTCAACTGAAGAATTATAAAGAGGAGAGAAAGAGAGAAATGGAAAACTGATAAACCATAATTGGAAAAATATTAAAGTACAAAAACTTTTCGAAAAACCACAACTTATATTAAACTTCTAATACACATATGTGTGTGTATGATTCTATTTTCCATTGTAAGTTTTCCTAGTAAGTGAGTGAATAGTGTGTATAGGTACTTATTATTAAGAACAAAGAAAATTCAAAAGTTTTTCCAAGAAAATTTTTATTATTATGTGCTTGCAAATAAATATACGATTTTCGTTTTTCAATCAATTTTGTTTCGCAACAATAGTTATAAGGGGATTTCTACTTACTTAGAGTCGAATTTAAAGAGAATACAAATAGAGGAATACAAGAAAATTTTGGGAAAAAACGAACTTGAACCAGATTTAAGTGATCCTTCGAATACTAACTTAGCAACTAAATTTTATGTTAATACTGTAGACTATTTTCGAAGTCGCGTCTGTAATCATGTAATCATGTATAGATCATCTATCATCATCGCGTCTTAAAATTGTAGGACACAGTATCACCATAATTCCCAATTCTTATCATTTTGAAAGATTGAAGAAAGAAGTCAGTTATTCCTTCTGAGACGGTCGAATGGTAAACACCCCTTGTTCATGCTTACCAAACAACCATTATACCCTTCTGGGATATTTCAATGGTATACACCCCTTGTTCAACCTTACCATACACCCATTATACTGCTTAAGCTGTTTGGGTGCTTATGCCATTACTTTTCTTACGTAGAGTTTTGTGAATTTGTGAATAGATATCTTCTAATACCGGAAGTAGTTTTCTATGTACGTTTTGAAGCTTTTCAACTCCCTCAGGAAAAATTGGAGACCGAACAATATCTTTTTAATTAGTTTGGAAGCGGATAATTATATAACGTTATTTTACATGAGCAACATGTTTTACTAACTTTTGCAGTTAAATGATGAAAGAAACTCTCCTAATTATGCATTGCAGTGCATTAATACAAATGATAAACAAGAAATATATAGGCCTGCTACAAGCAATTAGTATAATATAGAAAATAGAGAAGTTAAATACTAAAAGTTCAAGATCTAAACATTAGAAAATAAAATCCTAAACTGATTAACCTTATTTCTTGAAAGTTCCATATACCTATCCTATGCACAGTTTTACTTCCCCTTTACCCTATCTTTCCTATTTTTATGTACAAATATAGTTGTCTCCGATTAATATTTTCTTTATGATTTGATTTTATAAAAATAAAAAAATGAAAATCCCGTTTTATTCCCCCACATCCTGACCCTTCATCTCTTACAGAATTAATGGAGAAAAGCCTATAATAAAATTAGCTGAAAGTAAAAATAAAATTGAAATACAAAACTTTAATACTCTTATAAATAGTTGTAAGATTTTTCTGTTTTGTTTTGTATTTTGTCGATTATATAGTAATTTTCACATACTTATTTTCTTCATTCAATATACTCGGATCCAAGCAATATAAAAAAAACCGCCCAACCAGTAGATACCCCATTTAATCACCTGCTAGTAATATTGTATTAAGAAAAATATTTGTGTTAGGGGTGGGAATAAAAAAAAAAAAATATTTTGAAATGGAAGTACCTACCTAATAGTTGATTGCTAAAAATATTTTTACTGTCATCTTCACCATAATATTATTATACACCACATTAAGTACAATCTATACCTACAATCAACTCAATTCATATACGAGTATGTGAAGGAGTGGTAGATACATAATCTCAATTTTTACAATCGCGTTTGTCATAATCTCGTTTGGTAAAATTTCGATGGACCAAATCTAGTTTTTACAAAATATCATTTTTGAAAAATTTCTTTTTTGAAAAAATTTGTTTGATAAAATGTTAGTGGACAAAATCTTGCGTTTACATAACCTTGTTTTTTTTTTTAAATTTATTTTCTATTGAAAATCTCGTTTTTTGAAAGTCAGCTTTTTTGTTAAATCTTATTTTTTGACTTAACTTACAAAAATCGCTAACCCACGTAATGAGGGCTTTCGTTTTTTTACAGAATGTGAATGTATATGCAATTTAAAGTTAAATACAAAGACAGAGTTTCGGAAGTTTACTTAGCGAGAATTGAATGCTTCAGTACCCTTAAAAATAAGATTTTATTAAACGTGATTTTGTAAAACGTGATTTCGTAAAACGCGATTTGGTAAAACGCGATTTCAAAAATGCGATTATGTAAAACGCTATTTCATAAAACGTGATTCTGTAAAACGCGACTTTATAAAACGCGATTTCCTAAAACGCGATTTTGTTAAACGTGATTTTCAAAAATCAATAAATGTGATTTCGTACCAGAACCCATATGTGAATATGCATGTGTATTTTGAAAAATTTTGGAAGAAAAAATTTAATAATAATAATAATAAAAAACCAAAAAAAAATAAAACACTTGAAAGGTGATAGCAAATATTTCCGGTTCATAAAATTTTCACCAGGTAATCTGATTTTATTAAAGGTATAAATTTCATTTCATTCTGAGGTATGGTGAAAAATAAAAACAAAACATTGTTACACAAAAAAAAAAAACAAAAATTGTATTATTATATAAATATTTTCTCTCGTTTATATTTGTTTTATATATTCGTTATTATTTCTTATAAGAAAATTATATTACACATATTAGCTGAGCCTGAACTGATTCAATGAAAGTAAAAAATAAAAGTGGGGAAGACTGATATTTGTTGTCTCTTTTTGTTTAAACTGATTTCTTTTTTAAATGGAAAAAAAAGAATATAAAAAATCAGAAAAATGCCTACATGAAATGAAAATAAAAAAAAACAAAAGGAAATGAGAATTTCAGATAAGAAGATTAAAAGGTTCAAAAAGAATCTGAAGTTCGTTATGGGTTGAAAGCTTTTTTATTTTAAAGGTTTGTTTTTTTATGTTAAAATATTATAAGATGAAAATGTTATAAATAATAAAGTTAGTACTTTTTGGTTTAGTGTTTATTAAAGTTAAATACGTTTTTAAAAAAAATAATAATAAAGGGTTATGCAATAATAAAATGATTACTTATTTAAAAACAAAATGCGGAAAGTAAAAATGAAATATGTTACCATGTTGCATAAAGAAGTTAAGAACTCTGATATTTAAACCTCTGAACTATTTAACATTTTATTATTACCAAAAAGTGCATAATGGTAATTAGGTATCTACTATACCTGTAATACTGATTGAATTAATTTTTTTTATTTTAATTCTTTATTTCAATCCAGAATCATTGACTAATAATATAGATTTGAAAATATAAAATTTAGAAGTGTGGAAGTATATTAAGAACTCGATGAGTTTTAAAAATACTTCGGTTGATAATTAATTTCAAATTTATTAGGTCTATCAACTAAAAAAAATAAGTATGATGAAGAGTAGTACCTGACGAGTTGCACATATTACAGGAAAGAGCACTTACATAGTCTGCCACTCTCACCTTTCAAGTAAAACTGTGGAATTATTTAACACATTCGACTTAATTGCGGGAATTCCCGGCATTCATCTTTCCACTGAAAATTTTATTGCGGCGATTCCCACCATGATTGGTATGGATTTGTATGTATAGAAAAATTGAGTAATTTTTCAGTCAGCTTGTTAAAAATTAAGTGATTTTTTCAGTTGACTTTCTAAAAGTTAAGTGAAGAAGAATGCCTTAATATTCGACATCAACTATTTTGCTAAGCTTTCTAATTATCATACATACAAAATAGAATTAAAAAGAAAATGTTTCAATTTAAGAAGATAACAAGAAAAAAAAATATTGGACTCAATGGGTTTGTTAATAAAAAGAATAACCTGTACTAAAACTTAATTCAGGTACTCTAAATAAATGAGTTACCAATGGCGTAGAGGTAAAAACGCCACTTTCATGGTGAAAATCTCGGATTCAAAACCCCACAATACTGTTTCAGTTTTCAGCACAACGATAACATTATCTGAGTATAAAGAAAGTTTCAAAATAAATCCAAACAACCCTAACAACACATCTCGTTCATCGAAATCAATTATATAAAAAAAATCTATAATATTGTCTGTCTGTCCTGAGTCCTCTGTTAATACCCTTTAACTTCCTATATGTTAAGTTCGAACCTTTCGTTACTCTATTAAAAACGATCTTCAAGATTATGTTGTATAGTGATAAATATACTAAAATCACAAGAACAACTGGGTGGCACAGAGGTTAAGTGTCGAAATTTCATGTGAAAATGCCCGGATTCGATCCCATTGAAAGTGAAAAACCTATTGTGGTTGTCGACTCTACTCAGCTACTATTCGCCATTAATCAATAATAATTAATAATTATATATCTTAAATAAAAAATACATTAATACAACAATATAAACAAATGCAAAATGTAAACAAATAATTTAATTGAATAATATAACCCACAGATATCTAAGTTTCTACATTTTATAAGGCAGAGTATTATCTCATGTTTAAATTGTATGTGGAGTTCATTAAGATCAATACTAATAACATGAATATAATATGACCTCCTGTTCCAAGATGTACTTATGGAATAAAAAGGCTTATTAGCCTTACAGTTGAACAGTTAGCGCTTAAAAAAAAAATTTTAAAATTATCAGGTCAGCTTCCAAAAAGATTTAAAGATCCAAAAAAGATCCAAAAGCATTAAATAAGTATGTACTATTGATCAGTCCCGTCCAGTTCGATGTACCATCTTAAATTGCATCGATTTTAAATAAAATTGTTTACACAGTTTCTTCAAGTTTAAATTTAATTTTCCATTTATTTGCCATTGTTAAAATAAAAATCAAAATTAAAAGTAAAAAATATAAATCTTTTGTTTTATGAAATCATTGACCCCAAATCTTAATGGATATTTTAACAATTACCAAAAAACAATTTCCCCGAATCAATATTTGATTTTCTAAAACTTAAAAAACAAAACATTTTAAACTTCATTTTGATAAAATCATTCAATCATGAATTTATAAAAAGTTTGTGCCTGTTAATTAAACACTAAAGGCGTTCTTTAAGTATAAAGAAAATGTTGTCTCTTTCCTTACCTTTTTTATTACCATGTTTATCTTAAAATGTTTTGATAAACATGGGGTTATACCAATCCCCCTACCAAAATAATCGAAAACAATAAAAGAAAATTCTAATGAACTGGAAAAATTATAATTTAAAATTTTCTTATATTATTATTGTTGTTGTTGTTGTCGTTGTTGTTATTATTATTTTATCATATTTCTTTGTGTAATTTCTCACCTATTAAATTATTTTTTAATAATTTACAGGTAAAAAATTTAACAAATAAAATTAAAGGTGAATAAAATAAAGAAATTTAATTTTTTTTACATATGTTATACAAAATAAAACAGAGAATAACGGTAAAACATAACGGAAATGATTTTCTTTTATAGTTAATTAGACCATAAAATATTTGAATAAATTATATTTATTATTATTTAAGAGTTCAAAAATTTATATATATATACATATATATATGTATGTTAAACTTTTTGTTTTTTACCAGGACATTTTGTACAACAGTCATTCAAGTTTCAGAAAAAAAAAAACAGAAAAACCGAAATAAAAATAAAACAGTAATTCACAGTTCTTTTGAGACAAAGTGTTACAACAGTAATTAATCAAAAACAATAACAACAACAAAATTAGAATAAAAAAATAGAGAAGAAAAAAAAACGTATTAATGGAATAAATTAATTTCTCTGTTTTATTTGTGTTTTTTTTTTGTTTGGTTTTCTTTTTGTATTAGTGTTGGTAATGGTTGGTTGTGTTGGTAGTGTTGGTATTCAATATATACGTAAGTTTTGTTACGAAAAATATCACTAAAGGCAGCAGCTATAATTGAACAAAAAAAATTAATACCAAGAAAATATATTTAATTAAATTTTTTACCGTTATAAATGTAACAGTAAATAGAATTATCGAAAAATAATTGCGTTTTTGTCGAATAACTGTAGTAATAGTAAATAGTAATTACTGGAGTAATCATCTCGTGAAAATTATACCAAATGAGTGTTACTTGAGCGATTGATAACGCTCCTCAGTAAGAAAATTTGACATTCTAATGCTAGATGCTATTAGGTTGGATTCGGAGTCGTATACCAAATAAGTCGACTAATATAGTTTTGTGTTGAAGGAATTTTATAAGAAGTAAATGTAAATATAGTGTTAAAAGAAATACATACATAATTAAATTTCAATTACTACTTAAATTATATTCTTCTTTTTCTGTATAACTATTACAGGTTCTTTAAAGTTTTTAGGTTAACCGTTTGGGTTATGATTTTATTAAAGAGTCGGAGCCACCTCTAAGCACACGTCCAAATCAGAAGCGGTTGTTTTAATTCTCGACTTCGCAACTCTGTTTTGTAGTAGGGATGTTTGATATACAAAGAAGAAGTGATGCTTGATTCTAAATCTTAGTAAAAAACACGATCATTATTTCGACCACCCACATACTTAATACAAATAATAATTTAGAAATGTATTGGGTATGAAGACAAGTAACAATCTTTTCTCTATAATTATATTTAATATTAAGAGCATAAATTTTTACATATCTATTAACATGTGAGTATCTACTATGGAGAATACTTTTGTGGAACTCAACAGGCGACTTGAAGCTATAGTTATTAAATAGTCGTGTGACTTACTGAACTCGATGTAAAACTCTAGTAGAATAATGAATTGCTCTAAAACGCTTATAAAGGCTTCAAAAACGAGTTCAAAGTTTTAAAAGATAAAAATTATAAAAAATTTGGTTTTATTGGAAATTACAAAATTTTAGTAGTGATCGCGAATGTAAGCTACAAATACTCTAAAACGCTCCTAAATGCTTCAAAAACGAGTTAAAAGTTTTGAAAAAAAAATTATGAAGCTAATAAAATCTAGGCGGCTGGTTTTTAGCTAGTAAATATATTTTACCAAAATTTAGTTTATAAGGAATATGAATTTTATGGAAAATTCTTGTACAAGGTGTACTACAAAAGTCTAGACATATATTTCAGTATCGAACAAAATTAACTTTGAGACTCTTTAATTGATACATTGCATTTAGAAATTATTAATTAATTTTTGCAGATTAAAATCAAAAACAAGATTTTGTATATCCAGGTTCTTAAAATTATTAAATTTTCAATATTTTTACACCTAAAAGTTGTCTCGTAGATGCAAAGGTTTGGTATACCTTTCCAAAAATTTTTTTTTTTCGAATACTTACGAATTTATTTATTTATTAAATCCACTGGCACAGGCAAAGCTCAAGGCGAATAAAGCCTCTCTGACCTCCTCAAGTTCAGCAAGTAGATTCGAATTGTAATATTTTTTTATATAATTGTAATATACTGTTAGAATAAAAAAATTAAATTACTCGTATATACAAACGTTGATGTTAAATTTTACGCAATTTCTTTGAAAGTCTATTCAGGACGCCAGCAATGATTCGGATGACATTACAATACAAATTGTCACTTTCAATGAGAACAACTTTGAAGATTACAAATGTTGGAAATTTTTTTCGTAAATAGCCGGTCGGACAAAAGTAGAAATTTAATTTGTAAATCAAAAATTTTCAAAAAAATCTTCAATATATTTAAAAACAACAGAAAGATTAATATACATATTTATAATATATATGTATATAATATTATATATATAATAAAATGGACATTATTAAATAATCGATATTTTTGCAGGTGAATTAATAACACTCTCTTTGGAAATATTAAAAAAAAAAAATACAAAAATAACAAAAACAACAAGCATTCAACAACAGTTTTAATATTTATTTCATTTATGTTACTGTTAAATTGTTTTTATTTTTTTTTATTTTTCTGTTATATAATGGTTCTGTTGGCTCGTTTTTTGTTTTCATATTTTGTTTTTACTGTTATTCCCTTAAGGATATCAGAATATTGTATTATTTGTCATGGTAAATTAATTTTTTTTTTTTTGTTTTTTAATTTCACTTTCTCTAGTCTAGATAGAAAGAGAAAACTATATAGGTATTATAATATTGTACGTGCGTTATATAAAAATAAATCTAAAAGGCACAGAGAGCGATAGAGAGAGAGAGAGAGTGATAAGTAAAAACAGAGAAAAGAAAAATAAAATAAGGTGAAATGAAGTGAAGTGTTTATAGTGGTGTGATATAAATTACTATATACGTCATATACAAATAAGTAACTATATGTGTAATAATTTTCTTTGAATGGTAGTTATAATTGTCAGGCAGCAGAAAAAAAAACAACAAAAAATTAAAAAATAAAAAAAAAAGTGATTTTAATTTAACTGAAACAAACAAATTATCATAAAAACAATTTTCTTAAGTGATCATAAGTTTTAATTAGACGGCCATTTAAATATTAAAAAATTAAAAAAAAAATTAGAAAAACAAAAACAAAAAAAGTGTATATAGTATAGGATACAAATTTATTTCTCCACTTGTTTTGTTAGTATTAGAATCGATATATTTATTTTCCTAGTAAATTAATAATGTCAACTTTGAAAAACGTTTTTTTTATACCCGTATGACTATATAGGCAAAGGGTATAATAAATTTGCCATTACGTTTGTGACGCAGAGAAGGAGGGGGGGTAGATATAGACTCAAGTGTATGGATCGGATCAGAATCGAAAAAAAAAATCGATTTAGCTATGTATGTCCGTCCGTCCGTCTGTCCGTCCGTCCGTCTGTCCGTCCGTCCGTCCGTCCGTCCGTCCGTCTGTCCGTCCGCACGATAACTCAAAAACTAAAGGAGCTAGAATCTTGAAATTTTCGCAAATTCGTTTTTTTGCAATAGCCGTCATCGCTATTTAAATCCAGCCATTTTGGTCCATGGGTTCGGGTGGCTGCCATACAACTTCTTTTTTTATATGAGTATTTCTCTGTACCTATTCCAGCTACGTGTCTGAAATTTTGGCAAAAGTAGTTTAGTTTTATGGCCAAAGTTTCTGCAAAATTTGGTTGGTCTGTTGCAGTGAGTTCGAGTAGTTGCCATACAACTTCCTGTTTTATATGAGCATTACTCTATACCTATTAATGCTGGGTGTCTGAAATTTTGCCAAAAATAGTTTAGTGTATTGGCCAAAGTTACTGCAAAATTTGGTTGGTCTACTGCAAAGGGTTCGAGTAGCTGCCATACAACTTCTTATTTTATATGAGCATTACTCCATACCTATTGAAGTTAGGTGTCTGAAATTTTGCCAAAAATAGTTCAGTATAATGGCCAAAGTTACTGCAAAATTTGGTTGGTCTACTGCAGAGGGTTCGAGTAGCTGCCATACAACTCCTTCTTTTATATGAGCATTACACTACACCTAATAAAGCTTTATATTTGAAATTTTGTCAAAAGTAATTAATGTTTATAAATGATATAATGTTTATAAAACGGTCATACGGGTATCCCAGAGTTGACACAGTCTACTCTACCACACTCTTCCTCGTTTTTTTTGAAAATTTATTATACCTAGATATTATGAAATAAGTTATAATTGTTTTGGTTTTATTTCCAAAACCAATTGGGATTTAAAATGATTTATATGTAGGTATTAAATTATATTTGTTTTATCATTTGGGTGAGGTGGAGTTAAACATTTATTATATTGTTAGAAAATTGTTACCAAAATATTATAATCGTTATATAATTGATTTATTTTGTTAAAGAAATTAACAAGAGACATTGTATACTTATATTCTGTTATTTAGGTTTTTATAATAATTATTTCGGTTATTTTTAAGATTTTGAAAACCGTGAGCGGAGATATAATTAAAACCTTAAATATAAAATGATGTCATCAGATAACAGTACTTTATATCTTAAAGTTTCCGAATATATAAATTATGAGTTGCGATGCCGCCAACTAGTGGTCGAAAAATGCATTATACACTTTTTACAAAGGTGTAAAGAGACCTTTCTAAGGGCATAATAATATATATAGGGTGTTTTTGAAAATTTCACACTTATAGTGGTTTTTTTTAAAGTTTGAAAATTTTTTTTTTTAATTTCCACTTGAAACTGCAATATTCCAAAAACGGTAGCACCGATTCAGATGAAACAAGATGTATATAAAAGACAGCATCATGCCCTAGAATATTGTAGAAAATGGTTCCAGTTTACTGCCTTACAGAAAAAATATAACGGTTGAAATAAAATACTACAAAATCTTAGAAAAATTTTGTAATGCATTTTTCCTAGATGGCGGCATCGCAACTAATAATTTATATACATATTCCGAAACTTTGAGATATAAAGTACTGTTATGTGATGACGTCATATTGATAGCTCACAACCCCTCTGCGGAAGAATATTCCCAAAATGGGCATCTTAGATTTCAATAGAAAAAATTAAATTTTTTAAATATTAGGATATACATTAGATTACATTGCGTGTCCGATTACAATGACATTTATTATAACGATAGTATCAATGTATCACCAACATTTAATAGAAGACAGCTACGACCAACAATGTAATTTGCAGGTCAAATTTTTTATTTGAAAATTTTCCAAATATTTCGTAGTATTTTACTTTGAGGAACCATTTTTTTTTACTTTTACTGGAACCATTTTCTACTTTTTTATAATGACGGTAGCATAACGGTAGTTTTAAAATATATACATCAATATTTTCATCTTAATCGATGATCGGTATATTTTTAAATGGGAATTAAAGTATCTATTACTTTCCTGCATCTTCAATTTAATGTGAATGTTACTTTAGTAAAATCATAATATGTTGAGAGTTTTTGTAAACCAATTCTTGCTATGAGCCCTGTGGTCTATTTGTGCTGAAGTATATGGAAAGATCTTCTGGTATGGTATTAAAGTTAAGCATGTACTCTGTATTCTGCTTGATTTTTTTGTGTTAGACCAGTTTGCCTTCTTCAGTTGGTAGTAAAGAGTTCAATTTGAGTTATATGGAATTCTATATCTGTGAGTTATATTATGCAATTAAATTATTTGTTTATATTTTGTATTTGTTAATATTGTTATATTAATACAATTTTTATTAAAGATATGTAGTTATTAATTATTATTGATTAATAGCGAATGGAAGCTGAGTCGAGTCGAAAATTGGATAAAATTTTTTTTTCCTTATCAGTGGGATTCGAACCTGGGCCTTTCGCGTGAAAAGTCGGCAGTCTAATCACTTAGTCTCATGAATTATCTTTTTAGATAAATGTGATTATATCTTACCAGGATTTATTTTATAATGAAGAAAGTTTAGAACCTATATAAGTCCTTATACCTTACCTTTGAAAATTTTTTAAAACTTGGTCTAGAAATAGAAACTTTTCATTCCCATGAAGACCAGATTATAGATATTTTTCCTTTGACTACATTAAACTCTTAGAAATATAAAGAGTAATATTGTTTCAGAACCTAATGACCTGCCGCCATTAGAAGCCATTGGTTAAAATTTGCTCGAATTATAGACTACTAACGAGTCTTAGTTACCAATATCAATATTTTTTTTAAATTACTTTAAAAATAAAAATTTTAAACCATGGTGAAGATTTTACGTGAGATTTTTAAGTACCATTAAGAGGTACCTTTATGATGACTCAATATTTGTTATTCTTACTACGTTAATTTTACCGTCTTCCGTAAAGGTTCTTTAAGCTGCGCTTTGTCCGGTTCTTTAAAGAATACTATTAAAAAGTCAAACCACCAACACAGAGTAAGTATTTGTAAATAAATGCATAAGAGTCATAACTCAGAGTAGACTCAAGGGAACTCAAAGTAGACTCTGTGACTTATATTTCTGAGGTCTTAAGAACCAAGAATTAATAGAACGTTGAAAAAAAGAAGAAATGGAAATTAAGCATATATTCATACATATAATGGAACATTCAGCATTGGAATGGAATTAACAGTGAAAAATAAGGAAACCAAAACAGTGATGGAGAGAGCATTACGTCATCAACTTTTAAGTTTAAATTATTTCATTTAAATTAAAATAACCACAAAAAGTATTTATTGAAATTATTTTTGATAATATTATGGAATTTTTATATATATTTTCAATAATAAATATTTTACCCAATTTTTTTTTTGGATTTTTTGGAATATATTGAACTCAGTTCCAAATTTAATGCTTCCTACATTATTCGTATATTATTGAAGATGTATTTTTAAAAATATACTCTATAACCCAATAAAAAATATTTTCATTTTTATTTATTTAACTTAAAAATTTTTTTTGGGTTTTTCTTGTTGTTTTTTTGAAAAAAAAAATGCACATTTCATTTCACTTAATAAATCTTTTCAAAATATGCTAAAAATAGATTTTGACACAATCTTATGAAACGTTTTTCTTTTGTTTTTACTTTTTGGGTTTTTAATTTTTTAATTCTTCTCCAACTCCAACATTATTTTAAAATTGAAATGTTTTTTCTTTTTAAGAAAAACATATTTTCCATTAGTAGGAATGATTTATGCAAGTTTTTCCCCCACACATTCTTTACGTTTAAACATTATTTTATGCTGCATTAACAAAATAATTTTTTTCCCGATTTGAAGAAAATGAAAACTATAAAACAATAAACAATAAAACTGCAGAAGAAAAATTTGGAAATTATGTCCAAGAAGAATTTGGCTTTTCTTGGAAATTTTTAAAAGTTTTTTAATCACTAAAATAGATATGTTAAATGAAGAAGGTTACTGTAAAGGTATTATTTGCTTCAATTAGTAGAAGTCAAATTGCAAAGATCAAGTATAAACTTCTTCTTTTACCCTAAACCATAACTGCAAATTGCGGAAGTTCTAGTCTTAAGACTTGTTTTATGAGTGGGAGTTACCTCCTTCCAAATCTCGAAAAATAAGGAGGTACTAACATAGTCTTCGAACCTAACATCGAAACTAAAAACTACTGACTAACGGGTGATTTTTGTTTTTTTAAATCCAATGATATCCGAATGTTACCAAAGTCCAAAATTATCACGATATTTGCAAACTGTAGAGAACCCAAAAACGCGAGATTTCTTTCTTATTCTTATTGGGAAATCGGTGTTATCTTTGGGAACTATTTGCTGGGTAGTAATAAAATATAATGAAGAATTTCCCCATTAAATATAAGACAATGAAAATTTTTGATCCATTACCACTATGATGTTTTATCACTTAAAAATCTACTAATTTTTAGTATACAGTGTTCATAATTTATTAATGGTAAAGATCATTACCTAGGGATTCCCTAATAAATACCAGACATTTAAATCTACTGATTCATATTCAATTATTATTTACATACAGTAATACTCTAGAAAATTAGAAAACCTCTTATAAGACTTTAAAAAAATTGCTCGTAAAAACTCTAGTAATATAACTCTTATACTTTCAGAAATAAATTAACTCTTACATAGTTATTTTTATGAGACATGAACACTTATTATAAAATTTATACGTTTGTATTAGGTATAACTATATTATTTTCTCTTTCTTTCTTTTTATGTAAGACGAATATCTTAATAATTATAAAACCGTAATGTTAAAAATATAACAGCCTTATGAGAGTTTAAGTATTAAAACAAAACCTAGTCTTATTATGAGGGTAAAATAAAACTTATTCTAATACTCTTCTACTCTTTTAAAAATCTCATTGGATACTTATATAGAACTTTGAAAGAGTATAATTATGAGTATTATTATGAGAGTTTAACGTATAAAACAAAACTTAAAGTATTGTTATGAGAGTAAAAAAAACACTTTTATTATGTAGTGTTGTTCAACTCATTTAAAAATCTCATTGGATACCTATTTAGAACTGTGCAGGAGTATAATTATGAGTATTATTATGAGAGTTTAACGAATAAAACAAAACTTAAAGTCTTGTTAAGAGAGTAAAAAAGCACTTATACTAGTTTTCTTCTATTCTTATAACAATCTCAATGAACGCTTATATAGAACTCTGCAAAAGTAAAATCATGGATTCCTCATACTTTTGAACGTTCTTCTATATGGGGACTTGTGGAGTTTTATGAGATAGATTTTAGCATCTTTTTTTTTAATTATCATTTTTAAAAACCTTATTTAAAAATAATTACTATGTGATGGATTTTCGGATGTTTTGACTCTTTGACCATAAAAAGAAAACTGAAGACAAAACTTTATTGAAATTTCGAGTTAATCAATACTAAATGGTAAAACTAATTTTTTTGCGTTTAAGACAAACATAGTTTCATGCATGTTCCTTTCTTCTGTTCTTACAATTTTATCTGCAAAAATACATATAGTTACGTATTTTATTTACTGTAAATGAGTCATGAAATACTTTGAAAAAATATTAAAAAAAAAAAATTCTGAAAGAAAATTTATTCAAGTATACATTCAAGATATAATGATTATGTTGTCCTTAAGGAATACATTTTCCTTGCTTTAAGCTTCATTTTCTCCAGTATACAAAATAAAATTTTGTTGTTCTCATAAATATTTTATGTTATAAAAGTTAAAGATTTTATAGATTGGGAGGAAAACTTGTAAACATTTTTATGGTGTTGAAATTTCAAAATTCTTTAAATTACAATGATATTGTGGTAATAAACTGAACACGTCTGTAAGAAACATATGAAGAGCAGGCTAAAAGGGTTTCAAAAAGTTGCTAATGTGGAATTAGAAAAAAATAACTCGTTCAATTTAAAAAAAAGTCCCGTTCAAGATTGTTAGAAAAAATCCCTTTCAACAGCCTCCACAAGAAAAAAAACCTCCACATTGATAGCAAAACCACTTTTTTTACGAGGAGGGCATGGAAAGCTTTGAAAGTGCCTTAAAGGATTGTGATGGAAAGCCCATTTGTACACTAGAACCACGGTCATACAACAACCTTTACCGGAAGAAAAACGTCCTTATTGATAGAAACACAATTTTTTTTACATGCATGGATAGTGATGGAAAGCCCATTAATACACTAGAACCAAAACCTTTTCTGAAGAAGAATGGAACCTGTGATACAAACGTACAAATTTGTTTCGAGGAAAGGGATGTGAAAAGGTTTGTAGGAATCAAGTTTGAGAAGTAAAGGTTTCTGGGATTTTGGAATATTTGTTAGAAAAACTATCTTACAAATTGCCCGATGTTTCCGTTATTGAAATCGATACGAATTATTCATTTTGTTTCAGAAGTTCATTAGAAGGGCCTACATTATCAAATAAACTAATAAGGTTTCAAGCAAATTAACAGAAATACAGAACTTAAATTCTAATATAAAATAGAAATCGATATACAAGATAATAATCATCATTTAACAGATTAATGTAAATATCAAAAAAACATGTACTGACCCTATAGATATAAATGAATCGTGGTTTAATTGTATGTTTGACAAAATTTATATCAGAAATTGAAATCTAATTTAATGATATTAGTGTACCAAACTAAACCAAATCAAATTAACTAAAAGCACTTAAAAAACATCTACAGTCGATAGATTAGAATCGTCTATTCATACGTCCATTAAAAATAATTTTATACCAACAACCAAAGCCATAAAATAAAAAATTTAAAGCCTTTCATATTATAATTGCAATCTCAATCTAAAAATATCTTTTAATTTTTCGTCTAGGTTTCCCATTTTCATGTAAAATTATGATTTAAAACTTATTCTGAATGGGAACCTAACCTACCAAATCTAATAAAATTTTTCCAAAAAAAAAAATAATTATTATTGTGTGTGTATGCCCTTCAGGATAAACAATATCAATAAAAAATTTTTAAAAATGTCCTGCATATATTTTAAATAATAATAAAAAGTCTAAAAATTCCGAAACAAAAAAATTTTGGTAGCCATTAAAAAATAGAAAGCTATAAATAAGTAAAATAAAAAGCACCTCAAAATTTTTAGCACATTTTCAAAAAATTTTGTAAAAATGTGCCTATATAGCTTCACTCTGTCCGTCCGTCCGTCCGTCCGTCCGTCCGTCCCTTTTTACCTACGATTGACTAAAAAATATCAGAAATGGGTAGGTTTTGCAATAAAAATAATTTATTGTTAAAACTTTTTTTTGTAGCCCCCCCCGTTACGGAGCTACAGCCCCACAAAGTCGAAAAAAGCCCCATATTTAAACAGTTATAATTAGAGTTCTATAAGGTATATTTCCAACCTGAAAACGGTAACAGACAGCTGTTCTTATAAGCTTTACAAATTTTTAAAAACCAATTGTATAGGGTTACCATACGGTACTAAAATTTACCGTTATTCAAAACTAAGTTTTACAAAATTTTTGGTCTCTCATAACTTCGGAACGGCTAAATCTAGAAACTTGAAATTTTGGGAGAAGTTAGATCCTTAGAAATAAGTAAGAGTCAGTTAACAAAATTTTTTTGTCACGCCCCCTCTTTAGGAGCTGTAAAAGGTCGAAAATTGAAATTTTGCTAAAAATTTAGCTTTTAAACACCTATAACTTGAATACCAGTTAAAATTTTTTTTTATTTGTATACAAAATTAAAAGCTACAAAACGAAGGTTTCAATAAGTGTCAAAGGTTTTTCTTAATTTTGACTTTGTCCGTCCGTCCGTATGTTTACAAAAACTTTTACACCGTTTGAAATAGAGTAAAGAAATTTTAATCACGGGTAGATATTACAAAAAAAATAATTTCGTAGAAGAATTTTTTTCTGTAGCCCCACCCGTTACGGAGCTACAGCCCTTCAAAGTTGGAAAAAGCCCTATTTTTAAATTATTATAACATGAGTTTTGTTAAGTGTATTTTCAATCTGAAAACGGCAAAAGATAGCTGGTTTTATAAGCTTCACAAAAATATAAGGCTAAAATGTATAGGGTTACCATACTGTACTAAAATTTACCATTAAGCTAAACTCAACTTTTGCAAAATTTTTGGCCCCATATATCTTCTAAACGGTTCAACCTAGGGTCTTGAAATTTTGGGGGAAGTTAGGTCCTCCAAAATTAGTAGGAGTCGGTTAACAAAATTTTTTTGTCACGCCCCCTGTTTAGGAGCTATAAGGGCTCGAAAATTGAAATTTTGCTATTTTCAACCACCTGTAACTTTAACACCTGTTCAAATTTTTTTTTACAAATATGCAAAATTTATAGCTGCAGCATCATATTTCAACATACGTTAAAGGTTTTTCTTAAATTTGAAAGGGTCTCTTTAAATTGAAGAAATTGTTCTTTGTCTTAACCATTTTTGGTTTGATAATAATATTCTAGGTAAAATTCCAAATTTTGTTGGAGTTCAAAATTGATTTCCTAGAACCGAAAAAAATGGAAGGGTGAGGACAGGAGGGGGTGGGCAGATCCATCATAAGTTTGCTAAGCAAAAATTTGGGAACCTTCCCAATTGAAGGGCTACTAGGTCTTCAAAATTAAAACTTTTATGTTCTTATAAAACAATAACTTATTCACCATTGTAAGTTTTTCCAAAATTAAACGTTAACATTGAAGCTCCAACCTTATATTCTGCACTTATTAAAAGGTTTTCTTGAGTGCATTGGGGTTATATTCTAAGTATTTCACTATTAGTTATCTAATTAATTATTAATGAAATAACAAAATTATAATATTATCATAATATATATTTTTATAAAAATAAATGATAAAATACTCAGTAAGAAACCGTATATAATTTTAAAAATGTGCTTTTTAAAAACCCTTGGTTTTTTCCCCTCACTTGTTTTTATTACCTTTTCAACATTTCGAGGCATAAAAACTTATCAAATTATGATAATTTTTTTTTCTTATTACTTAATTTACATTTTTTTTTATTTGGATGTAATCAAACAGAAGGGAATATAAAAAAGGGTTGGTTACCTTCCCGTTCTATAAACTTTTTGTTATTTTTGATTTTTTTTCTTTTTAATAAATTATGCAGGTTATATGATTATTATAACGTTCTAAGCATCACATTAGACTCCTTATATGCATTATGATTTTTTTATACTTTTATTCCGCACTTGAGTTTTACTTTTAGAGATTTTTTATAAAACAGGAGGTCTGCTGTAACAGTTGTGGCAGATCATAAGATGGTGTTTTATCATCTTAAAATAATCGGATATAACAATGAGAACTACTGATGGAGAAATATAGAAAGAAAGTGTTGAAACTGTTCCTTTGGATTTTTTAACTTCCAAACTGATTGTTGTCTTATCTCTTTAATATAATCACATCCATCAATGGGACAATTTTTGAGGTAATATATGTGGCAGGGAAATATTGAAATTGACACTCTAGCGTTCTTTAAACTTACAAGCTGAGCTCTGATTCCATAATCTGTTTTCGAATCTATAACAGTTATGGCAAATCATATGCTATTTTTGTCTCAATTTTTAGGCAATGTAAGAAGAAGATGTTGAAACTTGAACTCTAACGTTTTCTCAATTTACAAGTTAAGTTTTGTGTCTATAATCTGCATTAGAATCTATAACAGTAACGGCAAATCATATGTTATTTTTGTCTTCTTAAAGCATTGACTTGGAGGCAATGTAAGAAGGAAGATGTTAAAACTGTAACTCTAACGTTTTCTTAATTTTCAAGCTAATCTTTGTCTTCATAATCTGCTTTGGAGTCTATAACAGTTACGGCAAATCATCAGCTAATTTTATAAAATAATCATACGTGCATCTTCTATCTATAGGTGCATCTTACAGAGATTGTATTCATTTATATTTCAGCTTGATCTTGCCTTCTTAATCGATTTTAAAGTGATTCAGGTGCATATTATTATGAAATATTGCAAAGTATTTCTTTAAAATTTTAGCTCCTAATTTAACTGTAAATGCTTTCTTTTAGGTTCAGTTTGAGGATCTAAATTGCGCGAACATAAACATTAGAATGTTTAATTAATTTTTGAAATACTAAGAAAATTTAATTATAGGATTAAACTATTTTTTTCTTCAAAATTGTTTTCGAAACCGGAGGAAATAATTGTGTGGGTGCATCTTGTTAAGCATTTTTATATGAAAAACTGTTAATTCATTTTTACTTCTACTCAAAAATATTGTGCTGAACATAGTGATTTAGTTCTATCTGTATCCGAATTACCTTCACCCATTACCAATATTAATATTAATTTAAAGCCTTAGTTACCATATTTTCAAGAATTTCTACATTTACTTTCTTTCCTAAGGAAAAAAGGAAACATTAAAAACCGTCCTAATAATCTAAAGCCTCTGTTAGTATGAAGAATCTAAACCCAAAAACCACTTTCCCAAAGCAAACGTAGCCAAAGTATAGTTGTATAAACGTATAATGGCCTAGAAAAATCAATGACAATGGAAAAGGAAGGAATTTTATTGGTTTTTATATCTTACTCTTCCTCTCATTACCCTCCATCTCCACGTTTCGGAAACTGTAAACCGGAGTCATAAAAACTTTACACAAATTTCGCAAAACTTTAGCAATTTCTAATAGATTTATTATAAATTAAAAATTAATGTCCTCAAAAATAGTAAGGCCTGGCAAAGACCTAACAATTTATTAACAGATGTTGTTTGATGTCGTTTTTTTTTTTGTGCATATTTAAGTACAAGGTGCTTAAAAGACAGATGCCGTTATAACCAATATAATTGCGAATAATTCAATTGCGGAACAATTTTCACCTGAACTACTTCTCTTTATATTGTTAAATCCATCTCATTATCAAGTTTATTTGATTTTCTTATACCAATATCTCCTACACCTTAATCATTAAAATAAAAACATGTTCACCCCTTCAATTTTTATACATACATATATATACCTAATAATGTATATGTCAAAATTTTGTAAGGAATTTTTCTTAAATAAAATATTGAATATGAATTAGAATTATTTTGTTGCTCCAGTATCATGTATGACACCATCATCATCATCATCATCCCAAGAATGGCATTTTAATGTTTCAAAACCAACAGAATATGATATATGAATTTGTGGACATTTTTGGAAAGGCGCCTTTCAGTTTTATTATTACAGCACCCTTCATTTTCTTTTTTTGCTTTTGAATCTAATTTTCAGCTTTTACCGTTATAATCTTAATTCTAACAACAAAAATCCTTAAAAGAAAATGTTAAAGAATTCTTTAGAATCATATCATAATCTTATAATGTTGGTTTAATACATAAAAAAAAAAAAAATTGAGTTATTTGGGACGGAAAAAAATTATTCATTTTTTTTCCGAGTGAGATATTATACGGAGGAAGGGGTTGAAAAAAGAAAGAGACAAAAAATAAAATCTGTCAAGAAATATTTTTAGCATGATGGTGATTTTTCTTCTTTATCTTGCCAGTTAGGTTACCACAAAATCGAACTTTAGTGGGTGGAAATACAGAACGTTCTGTTTTTTCATTGTCATCCAAAAGGACCGCCTGATAAAAAACAACAACAACAATAAAAAAAACTGTCAGAGTTCATATACCAAATAATATTTACTGTTATTTTTTTGGGTTTGTGTCAACGACAGTTAAGGGTATTTTAATATTCATTCTCCGTTTACAAGGAATATTGATTTATGCATTATAGATGGTGGACTCAATGAAAAGTAGTAAGGGTACATCTGTGAATCCCCTGTCCGCCACAGCGATGATTATAAAACGAGGAGGGCTTGATTCTATACTAGGAAAAGCAGAAAACATTCTAAATATTTGAAGTTTGTCTTCGAAATTCGAATTGCACAATTCACTCAACTTAGAATGATTATTCCGAAGAAGGTTGACTGAAGTGGTTGTTCCGACGATTCGTATTGTAAATTAACTCAAAGTAGAGCGATTATTCTGAAGAAGGTTGATTGAAAAGGTTATTCCGAAGATTCGAATTGTAAATAAACTCAAAATAGAGCAATTATTCCGAAGAAGATAAATTGAACAGGTTACTCCGAAGGTTCGAATTGCAAAATCACTCAAACAAAGAGCGATTATTCCGCAGAAAGTTGACCGAAGATTTTAGTCCAAACATTCTCTGAGATTCTCTAGTTGCCAATATAGTTTTGATCAGTTTGGCAAACCATCTTATCACAGAAATCAAAAAGTTGTCAAGTATAACTATAATCTTCCTCGCTTTATCTTGTAGATACCAAGGATGCACAATTTAAAATTTAAAGTATCTAGTAGAACATTACTAGTATATACATATGAGAGCATACGTATTGTATTGGGAATAAACACAAGAGAACACATGGTGTATGTAGATGGGGCAATAAGATGGCATTATTATATGTTCCCTATTTTGGATATTTTAATACCCAATGAAGTGGAATCAAAAGACAAAAAAAATTGTAATAAAAAATTTATAAAATAAATTTATTTTTTTTTTTTTTTGTGATAGAAATGGAATAAATTTTTGTTTTTTATGAATTTTTCACTTTATATATTGGGGTTTTTTTACACCAATAATTTACATTTTATAGAATTTTTTTTTATGCATTACATTTGTTGTATTTTTTTCTTACAGATTTTAATTTTGTATGTAACATGTCTTTTTTTTTTGTATCACAATTTGGATTTTTTTCCTTATTTAGTTGTTTATCTTTGGTATTTTATCATATGGGAGTAAAAATAACATTCACCTGGAAAATAGAGTCAGTGAAAATTTAAAGTGAGAAAATAATTTTAGTCGCAATATGTTTGTCTGCAATAACACAGTCGTCAGTGATAATGAATTAATCACTGAATTCACAGTTTTACAAAGGAAGAGTCTCAAGAGGTATAGATTACTTGAGTTACCTCGACGAAATCAAAAGCGCGCCTTACTGGGCGCCTTTGTCGAATACTTACATACTTAGTCCACTTAACTTTCGCCGAAATGTTTTAGAGTTTTTTAGAGATCTTGTAGGTAGTTATACTTGATCTATGGAAGTAAATTCAAGAATTCCCTTGTCTTAAACAATTCCAATTGAACAGCAGAGCAGCTGCAAGTGCTCATTTCTACACTGTGGAAACTCTGGTTTAAAATTAGTAAAGGAATTAAGATATATGTAATATGTATATGCAGAAATTTGAACTTCTGTTACCATAGTAACGGCATAAATTTTTATTAGTGATCAAAATAGAGAATTTATTATTTTTATTTTTTTTATCTTATTTTTAAAAATGTAAATAACGATGTTATGTAATGCTTTGAGATAAGCCCAAAATTGAATATTAATATGTATTTGGAATAATTTCACGGACATTTTTTTTTTTTTGTTATTATAGGGTTCCCTTGATTTTGTTTTTTTTTTATATATTCCATGTTTTTATATTTTCATTTTATTCATGACATACAGAGAAATGTTAAGAAGTTAGCATTTACCTACCTATGATTTAAATAATTTGGGCAAGTATTGCTTTAAAAAACGAAATACTCAATTTAAAATATTTTTTTACTGTAGTGTAACTCAGTAACTTATACTCGCTCGTATTTAAGCATTTTGCTGCTATAGTATCTATTTCTTTGATTTAAACTTTTATGTATGGAGTATGGAGTACTATTCATATCTTTATATTAACCACCTTTTTTGGGCAGCAGAAGTTATATTCTATCAGAGCTAATCCATCAGGGCAGGAATTCAAAATTGAGGGCATAAATAACCGAATGATTTGTTAAAGGCATTGTTTAGTTGCGGAACTTCCACTGTCTCTACTGTTTTGATTACTGCGGCGAAATTCATTTTTATCTTAGTTCACTAAAGTTCTAAGTTGGTTGATCGATCTAAATCATTTCTAGCGGGAAAGTTGTAAGATCCAAAATGCTTATATGGCGGACAGTCGCAAATATGGTTAACGAATCGAATGAACAGCATTGAATAACAACAGTACATAACCTCTTTCAGAATTAAAATAAAGTTGTTGCAAAGTACATTTTCAAAAAGCAAACGCACGCCACAGTCCAATAACTTGTTCCAGCATTACTACAGCAGGAAACCCATTTCCAAAAAAAATACGTTTCCTTTAAAAATAACTGTAAAATTAATTTTCAATAAGAAAATACTCAAACTTAATTAAACTGTTTGCAATCAACTACGAGCATAATACGTGGGACTCCAAGAGAGACGAAGAACTGTAGTGGTTTTAAAGTTTTCGCTACAAACTATAAGCATACTACGCCTGACTTCAACATCGAGTACACTATATAAGTTTGATAATATATTTTGCGAAATATATAAAATCTTAAGCTAGTTCTTGGTCTAACTTCAGGACAAAACAGCGTTTGCAGCAGACTAAAATATAATATAACCTAAAATATAACGAATCTTCAAATTATAATGCCGTCAATAAAAATAAAACTAGGACAGCATGATTTGTAACAGCAGCGACATCTTTCACAAAAAAAAAACAAAAACAAAATTTTATCTCTTATTTAATATTATGCAATAACAAGTGATGATAAAAAACCAAGGGTTTTTAAAAAAGCACATTTTCAAAATAATATAGTGTTTCATACTAAGTATTTTATCGGAATATATTGTTCAATCTTCAATATTAATGTTTAAGGAAATATATACCCCCCCCCATCTTCATTTTTGTAGTTTCTAGGAATTAAACCAAAATTTGGAATTTTACTTAGAATTTTATTACCTAAGCAAAAATGGGTAAAACTGAGAGACACTTTCTTCAATTTAAGGAACCGCTTTTAAATTTAAGAAAAACCTTTAACATATGTTAAAATATAATGTTGGACCTTCAAATTTTGTATATTACTAAAAAAAAAAATTGGACAGGCATTCAAGTTACAGGTGTTTAAAAATAGCAAAATTTTAATTTTCGAGCCCTTATAGCTCCTAAATGGACATGATAAAAAAGTTTTGTTAACCGACTCCTACTAATTTCTGAGTATCTAAGTTTTGTGTAATGTTAAATTTTAGTACCGTATGGCACCCCTAAACATTTTCCTTTTAAAAATTTATAAAGTTTATGAAATCAGCTATCGTTTCCCGTTTTCAGATTGAAAATATATCTAACAGAACTCTTGTTATAACCATTTAAATATAGGGCTTTTTCCAACTCTGGGGGGCTGTAGCCCCGTAACAGGTGGGGCTACAGAAAAAAATTCTTCTACGAAATTATTTTTTTTTGCAAAAACTACCCATGGTTAAAATTTCTTAACTCTATTTCAAACGGTGTAAAAGTTTTTGTAAACATACGGACGGACAGAGTGAAGCTATATAGGCACATTTTTACAAAATTTTTTGAAAATTTGCTAAAAACCGAAAATCAATATCAAACGTTTAAATTATCCAAGAATTTAAAAAAACCAATATCTTTAATTTACATTTTCGAATTTTTTTTCCCCACAATATTTTGTTAATATTTTTTAATTTTGTCCGAAATATGTTTTTTTAACACGTTTTTCTTATTGTTTTTTTTTATTCGAATAAATTGCTCATAAATGAATAAAAAAATCAATAAGAAATACTTAATTGAAAGTTAAAAAAATACCTTGTAAATTCCAATTTTTTTTTACCTGTAATTTTCATTGAATATTATGATATACGTGTACGAATAATTTAAATTTACGGTTCAATTTTATATGCGATTCATATTCAACACACCCCTACTATTCTACCCCTACCACCCCTTTAAAAAAAAAATAACCTTTATGAATGACAATATTTTTTTTTTATTTGAAGGGTGCATCAATTTAATAAAAGCTTATTTACTTTTTGATGGTTTTTTTTGAGAGTCCTTTTTTTAAAAAAAAAAATATTAATAATATATGGTGTATATTTATTTATACACCTTTAAAAAAAATTACGGTTAAAGGACATTAAAAAAAACAACAAAAAAAAAATTTAATAATTTTTTTAATAAAGTAAAAATCTTTTGCGTTGTAAAGAAATTATATGGAATAAAGTCAGATAAAATATTGTTTTTATATTAAAGTTGATTTTTTTTTTTCGATTTTTAATTAAGCAGGGAGTGGGTGACTAGGACCGGGTGAACAGACAGGGAGATCTGACTAGCTATTAATATTAATTTACTAGTGAAGATATCAATCCTTGGGATTCTTAATTTATTATAGAGTAGATTTAATTATTAGCGAAATAGGTATAATAGTCTCAACTTTTTAAAAGAATGACGAGAATCCATCTTTAAATTCCTATAAGCCGTTATAATTAACAACAGTAATTAAGGAGTGATTTGAATAAAAACGAAGGTTTTGCTTCAAGTTAAAGGTAGGGTATAGTAGGGAATTTGGTCTAAATAAGAGCAAATGCTATATACAAAATGGTTTAATCCATACAAATAAAATTGCTTTAAGCTTTTAAGTAATTCTTAATTCTTCATATATAAGGACAAATGCTTTAATAAGAGTTTGAAGCGTTTGCTTAAGTATTAGATAGACACTAACTTTGAAGCATTTACTTTATTTTCTCTCTAAATATCAATAGACTGACCAAAGAATTTTGCCAAATATACATAGTATAATATTTGTTCAAAACCTAGTTATAGTATCGAAATAGGATAGATTATACCATAAGTTCATAATTTTTCTTTAAACGAGGAAGAGTGTAGTAGAGTAGACTGTGTCAACTCTCTGATACCCGTATGACCGTAATATAAACATTATGTATCCGGTTAATAACTTTTGGCAAAATTTTAAATAGACAGCCTATTAGGCTTTCAGTTCTGAACAAAAGAGAATATAAGTTGAAAGGCAGCTCTTCGAACCTTTTCCACTACACCGACTATATTTTATTCAGACGTTGGCTATTAAGGTTAAGTACTATTGACAAAATTTCAAACATTCAGCTTTATTATGTATAAATTAATGATCATGTGAAATATGAAGTTGTATGGCAACTACTCGAATTCGAATCCACTGCAATAGTCGAACCAAATTTTGAAGAAGCTCTGCCTTTAAAGTGTTGTCCATGGAAATGCTTAAAGTTAAAATAATTTTAAGCACATACTTCCATTACAATTTTCAAAAACATGTCAAGAAGAGTTGGTATCAAAATCATCAGTGTTGTTACAATATTAAATATTGCCTGATAATATTAATCCTTTGCCGATTTGACATTTGAACTTATTATCAAATTATTGTAATCTACAATAAATTTTTTTATTAGATATGATCCAACGACTTTTCGTTTACCACTAAGCTATCGGTCAAATGAAATGTTATGAATTAATATATTAATTTTATAGTTTAAAATTGATTTTTTTTTCTAAGAAAATTAAATATATAATTTATTAAAATTTTATCAAAGTTTCAAGGTATTTATTAATATTTACCATACCTTGTTACTATTTCCAATAATATAAAATTTACATAACTTGTTAAAATCTTACCTGAAAAATCAATAAAATAAAATTAATTAATTTATGAAAAAAATAAAAATATGATATTATAATATTATACTAAACTTTATATATAAAATTAACTTAAAAATGTTATGATAAGCTATTTGATGACTAATTTACGAAATTAAATACGAAACCATGCCTTCCAGACTGCCGATCTATAAATCAGAAAAAATTCATAACATATCAAACTTAAAGGTTTTTTGTAGATCAAGGTTCAATCAAGGTACATTTTGCCTAACAATAAAATAATAAATTATTTAACTTTTTAAAATTGAAACTTATTATTATTTTAAAAGAATAAATACAAAATTTAGCTTTCCCTCTTAGAGCATAATATTTTTAAAAATATATGGTATAATAAAATAGCTCTCTTTTATATTTTCATCAGATCAATCAGAACGTTCACTTCTTGAGGCATACTAGTGAAACTAATTAAATGTATATTCTCATAACGGCTGGGTGACACAGTGGTTAAGTGCCGACTTTTCATTCGGTTTTCGACTCGACTCACCTACCATTAGCCCTTGGGTTCAAATTAATGGCATAATCAATATAATTAATAATTATATATCTTTAATAAAAAATACATAAGTATAACAATATAAACAAATAATTTAATTGAATAATATAACTCGCAGATATAAAATACCATAACTCAAATACAAAATATTACAATATGAACAAAAATAGAATTGTCTTGAAAATCTAAGACGTTTCTACATGTTATAAGGCCTCTAGTACTATCTCATGTTTAAATTGTATGTGGAATTCAATAAGACCAATTTTAATAACACGAATATAATATGGCCCGCTGTTCCAACATGTACCTATGGTAAAGACAGGCTTAGCCTAACAGTTGAACAGATAGCGCTTAAAAGTAAAAAAAAAAAAATATATTCTACAGTGCTTCTACTTTTCTCCATGTCCTAACACTCTCCCTTTACTTATTTGGAAGGCTTTTTCGTCTTAAGAGAGATCTTAGTTTATCATGTCCTAACACTCTCAATTCACTTAATTTGGAAGGCTTCCTCGTCTAAAGAGAGATCTTCAAATATGCCTATTTGCCATATTTTCTATTATGAAAAACTTTAAAAATTTATAGTCAAACACTATTTTGTTGAAACATCAAGGAAACCCAAATTGATATTTTTAAAGTAGGTAAAAATTAAAACTCATAGTAATTGCATAATCATTTTAATACTTTCTCAATGTCTTCTAAATCATTTTCCTGCTATAAATTACACTTGAACTCAAAACATATCTTAAGCTCCTTGACAATTCAATTTTACCAAAGTAGGTCCTTATGTAAGAGCTACGAGCATATAAGGAAATAATCTATTCTCGATTGTAAGATACGACATTTTATTCTTCTTTAATCTTTTTTACTTTATTAAAATTTCATTTAATTTCGTCTTTTTAGCACATTTTCAAAAAATTTTGTAAAAATGTGCCTATATAGTTTCACTCTGTCCGTCCGTCCGTCTGTTTGTCCGTCTGTCCGTATGTTTACAAAAACTTTTACATCGTTTGAAATAGAGTAAAGAAATTTTAACTATGGGTAGTTTTTGCAAAAAAAATAATTTCGTAGAAGAATTTTTTTCTGTAGCCCCACCTGTTACGGGGCTACAGCCCCCCAAAGTTGGAAAAAACCCTATATTTAAATTGTTATAACAAGAGTTCTGTTAAATATATTTTCAATCTGAAAACGGCAAACGATAGCTGGTTTCATAAACTTTATAAATATTTTAAAGAAAAATGTTTAGGGTTCCCATACGGTACTAAAATTTAACATTACACAAAACTCAATTTTTGCAAAATTTTTGGCCACACATATCTTCTGAACGGTTCAAGCTAGGGTCTTGAAATTTCGGGAGAAGTTAGATACTCAGAAATTAGTAGAAGTCGGTTAACAAAATTTTTTTGTACAGCCCCATGTTTAGGAGCTATAAGGGCTTGAAAATTGAAATTTTGCTATTTTTAAACACGTGTAACTTGAATACCTGTCCAAATTTTTTTTTAGTGATATACAAAATTCAAAGCTCTATAATTATATTTCAACATGTGTTAAAGATTTTCTTAATTTTGAAGGGTGACGAAGCTACAGCCCCTGCAAATTCCAAAAAAGCCCTATATTTAAATTGATATAACAAGAGTTCTGTTAGGTTTATTTGCAATCGAAAAACGGTATAAGAGAGCTGCTTTTATAGGCTTTTCAAAAATATGTCGCCCAAATGTATAGGGTTGCCATACGGTACTAAAATTTACCATTATATAAAACTCAATTTTTGTAAAATTTTTGGTCCCATATATCTCCAAAACGGTTTAAGATAGGGTCCTGAAATTTTGGGAGAAGTTAGATCCTCAAATATTAGTAGGAGTCGGTTAACAAAATTTTTTGTCAAGCCCCCTGTTTAGGAGCTATAAGGGCTCGAAAATTTAAATTTTGCTATTTTGAAGCACGTGTAACTTGAATACCTGTCCAATTTTTTTTTTATTAATATGCAAAATTTAAAGGCCTAACATTATATTTTAAGGTTTTTGTTAAACTCAAAAGCGGTTCCTTAAATTGAAGAAAGTGTCTCTCAGTTTTACCCATTTTTACTTAGATTGTATAATTTTAAGTAAAATTCCAAATTTTTGTGGAATTCACATTTTAATTCCTAGAACCTAAAAACATGGAGGGGGCAGAGGGGGGGGGAGTAGATGAAGTTAGATCCTTGATAAACTTAGCAAACTTCCCCATTGTAGGGCTATAACAACTTTAAAATAAAAGCTTTACTGTTAGCAGTAAATTTTATAAGTAAGCAGTAATTATTTCCAAGTAAATATTTCCAAAGTTAAACTCAGTGTGTAATACAATATAATTTTGAAAATGTGCTTTTTTAAAAACCCTTGGATTTTTTTACACCACTTGTTTATAAAATGTATGGTATAATAATCTAACATATTCAAATTGAAATATTAAATAAATGAAAACTTTCTATACAACTCTGTATGCTATTGTATCGTAAATATTTATAAATTTCTTGATAGGGAGATATGCTATTTTGAAGATTTCTTCCAAATATTTCTTTTCTATTTCTTACAGAATCGTTCTCTAAAATGTATTCTTCAACTGCTTCGCCATATTTAAAACTTTCTCGACACCTTTTATTAATTCTTTTATTTTTTACATCGGAAAGATCGTAAGAGCTATCTCAAATCGATAATATGTATTTTGCTTGTCATCAAAAAAATCGCGTTGTAATAAGTAAGTGTACCGTATTTTACGAACCGAATTGTAACGAAAAAGGTAAAAAGTAAAAATTAAAACTCATAACAATTTAAAAAGAATCAATTTGATATTCCCTCAATGTCTTCTAACACAATATTCTTTCTTTTAATTACACTTGAACTCAAAGCATATCATAAGCCTCTTGACAATTTAATTTTACTAAAGTAGGTATCTACATACGAGCTACGAGCATATAAGGAAATAATCTATTCCCAATTGGAAGTTACAATAATTTATTCTTCTTAAATCTTTTTTACTTTATTAAAATTTCATTTAATTTCTTCTTTTTTTAACCGAATTTCATTAATTAAATTTTCATTTAATCAATGCTTACATCATTTCTTATACATGCATCTTACATTATATAGGTTAAGCTACACATATGCATTATATATGTATGTAGATCCGAGCATCCTGTGTCAATTGAGAAAATAAAATCTAATACATAGTTTTCTTTTAATTTAAGATGAAATCTTGCAAAAATATTAAATTTTTTTTCAATAAATTTCTTATATTTTACATGTGCTCAATTCATTAGATAAAAAACTTAATAGTAATAATATATGCATATCTAAAATATACCTATTATAGATATTTTCAAGTAATATATACATATATAGATATGTAGGTACAATATGTATAGGTACATATTATATGTGCTTGAACTTTTTTAGAAAAAATAAAATAGTTTAAAATTGCAAACTTATTGCTTTCTCGTATATCAATTTGTCATTTAATCGTTTCATCCATTTTATAGTTTTTTTTTATTCTCCTCAAAACTTGTCTTCTTTGTATGCCTTCCGAATTTTTTTTTGTTTTTTATTTTTCTATTTTACATGAAACATATGTATATTATCTTGTTTCTACTTAATATTCATTCGTAAACTTTTGTGAATCTAGAGTAGAAATCTTTAAAACTTACAAAAAAAAACAAAACATAGAACAAGAAATAAATTTTGTAATTTAATTCAATATAATCACATTATATGGGTTAATCCATTATAATTTAGAACAATTAAGATTCTTTAGATTCGTAATGTTGACACGGAACAATTTTCCGGAAAATCTCACATCGGAGACAGAATTTTTGGAATATTAGTGCTTCACATGGAGCTTCAAAAATATGCAAAATGTGTCGAAATTGTCTAGGTGCATAAATACGAATTATAATGTATAGGAATATGGCAAGAGATAAAAAGCAAATATATCTTCATTTTGAGACAAGGACTGGTTCCTAAGAAAGGAGTTCGCAAGAGAGCCATGGAATCAAAAACATGTATAGGTTGTAGAGGTCGAACCAAAAAATCACAAGGGGCTATAGAAACTGAAAAGGAGTAATGTTGCCTTATGTGTTGGAGTATTTAAAAGACTTGACCAGGAGATATATATAAAGGTGCTTCTAGCCTAAGAGATACTGAAAAAGAGTAACGTGTAAGTAAAAATCTATCGAGAAAATCTGGAGGTGGAAATCTAAAAAAATACTAGAAAAGAACTGAGCATTTAAAAACCGACAAAATCAGCAGGGACAAAGAAGGTCCTTTCATTCTAAGAACTTTTCATTAAGCAAATGGGTTGAATTATTCGGTCATTACAATCAGGAGGAACAATAGAATATATTGTCTTTCTAAGAATGAAGAGGATGGACTACATAAAAATCAACAATGAACAAAAAAAAAAAAAAAAACTAATGGATTGAAGTATTGTAGCAACACATAGAATGTACTTTCCATTGTAAGAATTTACATAACAGTTTTTGCTTTAGTATGAAAAAAAAAAATTATCTGAAAAGAGTTTGATGAAATGAACAAACTGTTTTAAACTTAAGTTTTAAAACTGATGTAGTGAAAGGACACTATCAACTTAAATAACAGCATTACCATTACCGATACGAAACTACGATAAAAATTTAACACGCTTTTACTATCAGGGATTTCGAAATTTATTCCGAAAAGGGAAATCCTTGATTGCAAAACTGCCTGAGAGCATACGACAACTTTTTCTGAACTCAAATTGTTTTTACTATAAAAGAGAGCATTTACCGTTAGGTAAATTTTCAATAAGAAATTAGCTAGTATTTCTAATTAAAGCTTTTGAAGACATTAAGACTTCAAAGTCGCTCCATGCTCAAAACTATTCTCACAGTTTACCACTTTACTTAATGTAACGTTTAGAGTTCTATTATTTTTTTTTAAATTAGAAATTTTTCTGTTATAATCTGTTGATTCTTTATATTTGTTTTAAAAGACAGGATTTACCGTTAGATGGATTTTCAACAAGAAATTATATAGTATGTCAAATTTAAGTGGCGCTTAGACTTTGAAGTCGCTCCACACAAAAAAATATATTATCTCAGCTTATGTCTTTTCTCAACTTATATTTTTAATGTAAGGTTTAAGTTTCTATTCTTCATTTTGAGTCAAAGGTTTTACCGTTATGGTCTATAGATGTCCTATTCACTATGTTCATCATTTAATACTTAAAGAATATCCAAGATAATTATTATATAACTGTATAAGTGATTAAAAATTTAACACAATGATTGCCCCAAAACAAAATAAAATTTAAAAAATAATTTATTTTAAATTTTCTTTGTTTTTATTCTTACTATGCTGCAGTTGTTGGGCTGTTCTTTGTTTATTGTTTTATTATTTAAGTAAATTACATGCTTCTTTATGATCAGCATAATACTCTTAAATTTAATATTAAAAGTACTATAAAATATATATATCTATAAGAATATGCCAAAAAATACATGTTTTACATATGTAAATTTTCTAATTTACATGTAAAACGGGCTCAAAAAATTTTTTTTTTCTTTTTCCCAGTTTTGTTTTCTGTCCTTAAAATTTTACGTTTTGTTGTAAATAGAATTAGAAAGGGACAAAAGATGAATAATATCAAGAATATATATAAAATATGATAAATTTTCTTTTTTCATTCTTATCTTATTTCACTTTTTTTTTTTTTTATAATATCTGAAGATTTTCTTAAATACTTAAAGATGCATCATAAGTTGTAATTTTTTTTTTCTTTCGTTCTTTGTTGCTGCTGTCATTGTTGTTGTTGTTATTGTATTTTTTTAACTTTAGTTGCATCACATATGATTTTTGTCTCATATTTGGTTTTTTTTGGAATAAAATCACAACAGCAACAACAGCAGAATGTAAAAAACCAAATTTTTGAGTAAAAAAGTCTTAAAAGATATTCAAAAGATACTTTAAATTGTTACTATACACATATGACATATACGTATATGATAATGTAGTTTTATGAGTATATGTAGATATAGTAAGGTATTTATGTTATATATGATATTAAATCAACATATGAATATATGTACATAAAACATATGCAGATAATACTGAATTAAGCAACACTTCTTATAAAAGTAAAACACTTTTTACATAGAACAGCAGAAGCTACTGATGCATGTAAAATGTGATGATACTTCTTTTTTTTTTTTTTTTTTTCTTGATTTTGCATTTATATTGCAGGATTAGCACACACCAAAAAGTTGCCATCTGTTTTAATTGAATATTGAACATATTTTTTTTACGAGATACTTATTTTCATTTTAATTAATTTATTAATACAAACCTTTGATTGGGATCGTAATGAATATGGAAAACTGTTTTTAGTTAAAAAGTAAGTTTGGAAATAAGAAACTTGTGGCCTCGGATACGGAGAGGAAGTAATTAATTCTTTGTTTAGTGATTTTTAAAAAAAAAATTTATTCAAGTTAGCTTAGTCTTTGGGTGTCATTTAGATAAAGGACGAGCGAACGTCATATCATATAGCCATTTGTTCGTAAGAAATAGATTAGGACGAAGCCGATTTAATGGGTAAATAAAATTGCATCAAATTGAACAAATGGGTAAATAAAATTTCATTAAATTTTAACTAGCACTGTAATTGTCTCTTACACGAATCAAGAATTAAATTAGTCATTTAATATGAACAAAATTATTCTTCATTCGATAACTTTTAAAAGGGTAAAGAAAGAGGATTTGAAATTTACAGATATATGCTACGTCCATTACAATATTTTGAATTTGGTCAATACTTATCAATTCCATTATTTTGCCTCTTCGTTTTTCGTTTCCATTTAATGCAATATCTGCGTTACTTTTCACTAGATTTGAAATAGAGGAATTACCGTTAGACAATTCTATCAGATTACCCCTTCGTTTTTCGTTTTCAATTAACGCAAAGTTTCCATTTCTTTTCAATACTTTAGAAAAGAGAGGATTTACTGTTAGATAAGCACTTCTATCAGTTAACCTCTTCGCTGTCCGTTTCCATTTAATCCCAGTTTACCCTTCGTTCTTCGTGTCCATTTATAGCAAGATCTGTGTTATATTTCACTATTCTAAAATGGAGGATTACCGTTAGGTTATCAATTATGTGAGTTTAAAAAAACGTTGTCCGCTTCCGTTTGAAGCAAAATCACCGTTTCTTTTCACAACTTCGAGAGTATTCCCCATTTCTATTTACTGTTACATACATATATGAACAAAACATCTAATAAGAACTGCTTAAGCACTTTGAAGGTGATTTGCTCTGTCAATGATAATACTTTTAAATTGCTCCATGCTAGAAATCAGATATTTTCTCTAACCCTAACCTTTTGCTGGTATTTTCCATTTAAGATCTAAGTCTTTCCGCACCGTAGATTTGTCTGTTGGACTTGCCACAACGTGTAGCAGCAGCCTTAAAAAGATTAATGGAATGCAGAGTTTTAATCAATTGAAGATTCAATTTAAAGATCAAATTTTAGGTAATTAATGCTATAACTGATAAAGGTTTTCTTAATTTTCATTCCGTTTGATTGGTTCTTTAACAGTTCAAAAGTTCAAAGAACAGCTTCAAACTAAATTCTTAAAACCCATATTCATTCCTTAAGTTCAACGAGTACTTTTTAAGAACTGTTAGCAATCCTAGAAAAAATAATGCACTCTATATGTACATAATATTTTCTTAAAAGTATCATATTTTTCCCATATGCTTGACAAATTTTTTTCTTTTTTTTTTTGTTTCTTGTTTTTTTATTTTTATTTTTGAGTAATTTGTTAAGCAAAGAACTGCTTAAAATCACATACATATACTTTTATTTACTAGAAACAATTTTTTTTATCGTCCTTATTTTTTGGTTTGTTTCTTTTGTTTTTTTTTTTTTTTTGGAAAAACCTAGCAAAAAACTAAAGTTTAGTTGTTGTAAGCTACTTTCAATACTTGTATACCTTATATGTAGAATGCTACCTAGATAACCTAAACTTAAGTTTTTGAATATGCAGACAATATGCATACTTTAGAAAAACAAAACTGCAACAAAAAAGTTAAAATAACATAAATATTTAGTAGAATGTCAACATTAGTGCAGTCTTTACACTAGATATAACGGTATATAATATATAGCTATGTGCAGAAGAATATAATATACGTACAGGCATAAATCTTAAGATATTGTTCCTATAGGTATAAATAGATAATTTGGGTGTGTAACGAAATCTCGTTCATAAAAATCTTGCTTATACACTATCTTGTTTTTGCAAAATCTCGGTGAACCAAATTTCGCTTTTACAAAATCTTGTTTTTGGCGAAAAAAATCTTATTTTTACATAATCTTGTTCTTACAAAATCTCGGTGAACAAAATTTGGTTTTTACATAATCTTGTTTTTGGTGTAAAAATCTGATTTTTACATAATCTTGTTTTTAAAAAATCTAGTTTTTACTAAATCTCGTTTTTACAAAATCTTGTTTTTACAAAACCACGTTTGACAAAATCTTAGTGGACAAAATTTGGTTTTTACAAAACCTTGTTTTGGTGGAAAAAAAACTTATTTTTACAAAATCTTGTTTTTACAAAATCTCGTTTTACAAAATCGCGTTGTATAAAATCTCGTATTTGCAAAATCATGTTTTTACAAAACCTTAATTAACAACATCTCGGTGAAAGAATCACATTTCTTTTAATTAATTTTATGAAAAGTAATAAATTTAGTGCAGCTAACAAAAAAAATTTAAACTAGATTTCTCCTCCAATACTAAAATCTATAGTATATTAATTCAGCATATCTATTTCATACAAAAGAGTATCTCTAATAATTCAGAATCTCACAATTATATAAATATAAATGTTCTTGAAAGAGGGCAATCCTTATTTAAATACAACTCAAAAATCTCTCCTAATTCAGAATCTCACATTTACTCAAAAAATAAATTCTGGAAAAAAAAACAATTATGCATTTGAATCGGATTCTGAAATCTATCTTGATCATTTTTTTTCCAAATATTCGTAAACTATTCTAAAGTTAAGCCAAAAGAAGGAAATCTTTCAAAAAGCTAGATTTTGTCCATCGAAATTTTGTATAATCGAAATTTTTCTCGAGAGTTATATATAAATTAAAAATATTTATGTATATATAGTGTGTGTTTGAATGTTTGTAAGACTACGTCGTTTTTGTGAAAATGAAAAGATGCACCATGTGAAGGAAATTATTTTGTGATTATAAAAGAAAAAGCGATATTAAACATGATTTTGAAGTACTCTATAGGAAAATTCTCATATACCAACACACATAATATATACATATATATTTTTTTCAAGTCCTTAAAGTTCTGTGTATGTGTGTAGATACTAGGTATAGATATATAAAAAACTTGAAGCTATTTAAATTTTCAATTTTTAAACTAAAAATTTTTGGAAAATTTAATTTATTTCAAAACAATTGTATATATTGCTCTAGATTTTCAATGGGCGTTAAATATTTAAAGTAGTTTCTCTTAAATTTTTGTTTTTGGTAACGGTAATCTTTAACTTTCAATTTAAGAAAAAAAATTTCGATGATTTTGCTGTAATGGGGGAAAATATTTTTAAATAGAACATTCAAAGTATATAATATAGAAGTTCAATATTTTTCAATAACTTTTATATTTGTTTTTTAAGTACCCCAATTGCAGCACCTGTAATCGATTTAATGTACTATGGTTTTAAGATAAAAAAATATTTAATTATTAAAAATGTGGTATGAAAATAGATTTTGGAAAAATTATAATGGAAAATTATCACTTGGGTTTTCATATTCAATTTTGCTATTAGAGCATTGAGCGTCTAGCCCGATGGCATCAATCCATCGATTTCTCGGCTTCTGTATTTATTTATCTAGCTGTCTATTTCCCCATTCAATACTTTCTTTGGAATGCGGGACTTTGGCAAACGTTGAATGTGACTCACCTAAGGCGTTGTAGCTTGATATGTGTCATAACAGCGCTGTCGGTATATACTATGTATAGCTCTGCGTTACGTAGCATTCTTAATTGCCCTGGTCGATATTGGCCCAATAATTTTATGCAGTATTTTTCTATCGAAACGAGAAAGTAAATGCCGTCGCTTGAGTGATCGTCCACGTTTTACTGCCATAGCCTAACACCGGTTTGATAAGAGATTTGTTCAGTTCAAATTTACATTTTCTGATCACTTCTCGAAATGTCATTATCTTAAACATAGAGTAGTATACATTGTTTGCTTCGCCTATCCTTCGAGTTACCTCTGATGTTTCATCGTTTACACTTGTTAGACAAAACTTTTTATTACTTCCACGTTTTCATCACCAAAAATCATAACTTACGTCTGGATATCATTAATATTTTTGTCTTATCAATGTTTTTCGTTACACCTAGTTCTTTAGCTGTTTTCTCCAACTGGATATAGCAATCTATAATACCTGCCTCTGATCTTTCCAGTAGATAGAAGTCATCTTCAATTTTTTTTTTTTAATTAGGGAAGTGTTAAGCATTGAAAGCCACCTATTGGAACTGTGTGTGGTTCGTTTGAGTAGTACGCGACTTTAACACAACAAAATCACACCGTTCGATTTGAAAAGGGTTTGGGATAAGGGTTTAGGATATCGAGCATTTAATCATTAAAATAAAGCGCTTGTTTCTTATTTGATTTTTTCTTAGAAGTTAATTTTGAAAAATTTTACAAAAATATAATGTTGTGATCTATTGTGAAAGGTCATTTATACCTAGATATTTTGTGAGGGAAATTAAATAAAATAATAAAAACCTCAAAAATTTTAATATTATGTTAAACTAAGGTAAATAAAATTCAGTTCATATTCTGATTAATTATAAAGGAGTAAATATCTCATTCACACTCTACATAATTTGTTTAATTTTGACAGCTATTATTATTAATTTTTTTTTTTAAATGGCACGTGACAAATTTAAAACTCTCAAAAAACTTTGATTAATCGACAAAATATCGATAATGTCAAAAAAAAACAAAATTCTCAACCTTGGCATTAAATGAATACAAATTGTTCAAAATAGTCACATTTTGTCATCTATATATTCCATTTAAACCCAATCTAAACGGATTTTCCGAATTAAAAATGTCAAAATCTGTGTAGTGTGAATGAGTGAAAGCTTTAAATAAACTTTCGTTGATACCATATAATTCAATTATAGAATCTATTATAATAAATAACAAATGTAATTATATCTATTGAATATCTTAGAAAGTTCTACATTTTATAAATTCTTTTAATTTCTCATGTATCAAAATTTTATATGGTATTAGTTAAGTTTAATTCTAGCAAGCCTTTATAGTTTCACTATGTCCGTCTGTCCGTCCGAAAATCTGTCCGTTTGTTTACAAAAACTTTTACATAGTTTTAAATAGAATAAGGAAATTTTAGCCACGGGTAGCTATTGCAAAAAAAAATAAATTCATGAGGGAAATATTTTTTGTGGCCCACCCCTCACGGAACTACAGCCCCCAAAGTCGGATAAAGCTCTTAAATATAAAATTGTTATAACAAGAGTTCTATTAGGTATATTTTCAATTTGAAAACGGTAAATGACAGCTGTTTTTTAGGTTTTATAAACTTTTAAAAAGCAAATGCGTAGGGTTGCCATACGGTACTAAAATTTACTATAATGTAAATCTCAATTTTTGAGTTACAAATATCTTCTCACATATCTTCTAAATGGTTCAAGCCACAGTCTTGAAATTTTTTGAGAAACTAGATCCCGAGAAATTAGTACGAATCAGTTGACAAAATTTTTTTGTCACGGCCCATGTTTTGGAGCTGCATACTCAGTCTGAAACACTATATATAATTTTGAAAATGTGCTTTTTTAAAAACCCCTGGTTTTTTCATCACCTGTTTACACTAAATTTCAATCAACTTGATGAAACATTAGATAATATTAAATTTTAAATTTCATATCATTTCTGTTCAAAGATACAAGTATGTGTTGAAAACAATTTCATATGTCATTCGTCTGTTTCATAAAAAAAAATCAACAATTTTTTTTTTTTACACAACCCTTTAAATTTAATTGAATTGCACGTAATATTTACATTACCTTAAAAATGTCCACTAAAATGTTAAAAACATATTTAAAAATTAAAATACTTACATTACATAGCCAATCTGTGTAATAAAGGTTCAAATTAAATATTTATAAATTAAAAAACACAAAAATTTAATTGAAAATAATCGATTATTTACTCATTCTATATCATTCAATTTTCCATCAAATAAAAAAGGGACTAACCCTTTTTATGTATATATACATATATAAATATTTATATATATGCTGCCATCAATGAAAGAAATAATTTTCATTTTGATTTATTATGAATGAGACAACATTATTATCCTCTCTTTTTTTTTTTTTTTCACAATCCATCTTTTTAGTGAAAAAGAGATAAAAAATAAAAAAAAAAATGAAATAGCTATATATACAAAAAGAAAAATTTATTGAAATATTAAAATTTATATAAAATAAATAAACACATGAAATTTATTACACTTGTATTGGTATATGATTAGCGATTACTACAAAAATTTTCAATCGATTTTTATTCTAAAATAATTTTTTAGATTCACTTTGCAAGAAATAAAAGAAAAATAAAAAAAATGGAAGAAAATTATATATTTTTGTTATTTTTTTTTTTTTTATATTTTAAAAGAAAATTCTTTAATCATAAATATCTCAAATACCTATACATTTTTTTTTGAAATAACAGTTTTTTTTTTTTCATAATTTTTTTTTGACAGTTCAGTTAAGTATAATATATTTATTGCATATTCACTTACTCATTCACTTACACACACACACATACATACACACTCTCTTACACATTCTATAAACTTCAATTTAAATATTTTATTCGGACCGCTTTTAAAAATAAAAAATTTAATTTGTTTCATAAAGTATAATGTATATATATACATATATATACATATATAAAAAAAATAAGAAAATAAAACCAATTGCTTTCCTTTTGATAAGAATGCATGATTTTCCATTCACTTTGGATTTTTATTTTTTTTTTTTTTTTTTTGGATTTTCTTTGTACCAAAGTAAAGTGAAACCTCCGAATATGGGGAACTTAATAATAAAGACAAGTACCTATCGATTCAAGTTAAGACTGGAATAAGATCAGATAAACCTTACATTACAGATTCTTTAAATTGTATTGAATTGCTAATTACAGTCGTTGCGCCAGTTAAGTGTTCAGAGAAATGTTGAGCAAGAACATGTATCGGGAGGGAACACATTGTTGTAGTTTCAAAATATAATGAATTGGATAGGTGCAAAAAAATATACGGGAAACTTAGTAGACGATAGTGAATTAAAAAACCTAATCGAATATCGTATTAGGATCCCCAACGTCCAGTAGTAGAATAGAAACAGATAAAGAAGACTGACCCAGGTCTTAATTTTTATTTTTTTACTTTTCGTTCTTCTATGGAAATTATATGCTCATAACTCTATTGGACCCAATTTTTATTGAACTTAGAACAAAAGCTAATTGAAAATTTTCTAATAGCATACTGTATTGTATAATAACCTAATATATGTAATGACTCATTTCTTTAGCTTAAACGTATTTTGAATATCCCCATTAGTGCGAGTAGTTTTGGAAATTATTGAACTATCAATTTTCGGGGTTAAAATTTTATTTATTTACTTATTAGAGAGTAATCCAACTTTTCCTTTTCAGGTGCGGCACATATTTTATTTTATATTATGAATTATAGCTATTGTGTAAATTATATTTACTTTTATTTAAGATGATCCGACCAGGGTTTACACCCAAGACCTTTCGTTTGAAAGAATGACATCAACCAACCACAACGCCACCGAACGACTGGGTTTAAATTGTTGCAAACAAAATGTTAAACTAGTTTGGGGTTAATGCTTTCCATTAATAGAGCAGTGCTAAGCAGCTTCATATTAAAATTATTTAAATGGTTCCAAAACAAATGTTTGTAAGATCGAAACATTAGTAAATAAAGAGATCTAAATATCCCTGATATGTCAGACGAAATTAAGAATAGAGAGATCAAATATCTGTCCCAACAAGCCAATGTGGCGAATCAATACAATGACGTACGATATAATACAATTATAATTTATCGACTTCCTGAGGATAGGTTGTTGCATTAAGATAGATGCACTATATAGAAAAGACTTGGCTTTCGGACTTGGGTTTTTGAAACTGGGTGACTGTCAATATTTGCATTTATGATTAGTCTACGTTGACTAATTTTAAATACTGGAGATGTGTTAAGTGAAATGAAAGTCCCCCCAAATCCTCCAAATCATTCCTCGATATGAAACAATAGGACCCAAATAGAAGGTCCTTGGGCAGGTTCCGTCCCTCTGCATCTGTTAAGATATGCGAGGAACAACCTTATAAGATGTTCGGCTAAAATTTTCTTAAACTTAGAATATACAATTTTGAATACCACAGTACAAAGGAACCTAAGTTCAATATTCTAAGAGATCTTACGCGGAACTTCGCCTTTTCTAATATTATCCATCTCTTTCATATTATATATCATAAATATTATTTCTTTCCTTTCTAATTTTTCAAAAAAAAAAAAAATTTATTTAATTTTTTTTTTATTGTATCTTCCTCTTTTATCACTAGATGGCATATTATTAAATTCAGGGAGAGTTTAAAAAAAAAATATATAAGAGTTTTCTTTTTTTAAGCAAAAGTTAGGGAAACTGGGTAACTGTCTAACCTTATGAGAACATGAAATACCGATAATAATGTATGGCATGTCTGTGTCCATATTTATTTCAGTAAAGTAGTTGAAATATGCATTTAATGTTATAAGAAAGCTCAAAAAAAAAAAAAAAAAAAAAAAAAAAACAAGAAAATTTATTTTAAAAAATAAAATTATATAAAAAATGAACAGAGGAATATCAAAAAAAAAAATAAAATATCTTTTAAATTATTTATGAAATTTATTCGATAATACCGCATTGGATAAAAATTTAAAATTCTATATTTTTTTTTTTTGTTTTTTGTTTTTTTTGTTACTGTGTTGTGCACAAAAAAAAAAAAAAAGCTCATGTTTGAATTCGTTAAAATGAAACCTTTCTCATCATCAACATCACAACATAAACATATAATCATCATTATCATTGTCATCAACATTAATATTATAATCATTATCATCACCCAAAAATATATTATATATAAGTACATTTGTAACATTGGGATAGTAATGGAATATAAAAAAATAAAAAGTGTATAATAATATAACAAGTAATAAATGTGGATGTATATATTTTGTATATGTAATAATAATTTAAAACAGTGTTTCTTAAAATTTTTGTAACTAAACTGTAAGGTTGTAACACTAAATCGCAAATATTTTATTTATTTATTTCAAAGTATGAGGAAATTTTAGTAGTGATCGCTAGAATTGCTCTAAAACGCTTCTAAAGCCTTTAAAAACTAGTTTAAACTTTTGAAAGACAAAATATATGAAAAAGTATGAAAAAAATTGGTTTTTAGGAAATTTCAGTGGTGATCACGAATTAACGCTAGAATTGCTCTAAAACGCTTCTAAAGCCTTCAAAAACAAGTTTAAACTTTTGAAAGACAAAAAATATGAAAAAGTATGAAAAAAATTGGTTTTTAGGAAATTTCAGTGGTGACACGAATTAACGCTAGAATTGCTCTAAAACGCTTCTAAAGCCTTCAAAAACAAATTTTTAATATTACATAAGAGATTTAAGTAATGTTAGTATTACTCTCGGCTGCTAGAGCCATTACTGGTACGAGTCGCAAATTTAACTGAAGCTAAGAATGAGATTTTTTGAATATGAAGCCTTACTAATTCTCTCTGCAATAAAAATGAAATGCGTCTACAAAATTAAGAAAATTTAGTCTTGGAATTTAATCAAAATTTAGTATTTTCAAGACACCGACCTTTCAAGTGCAAGTTTTTGGGATCTAGCAACAGTCAGTCATCATTTGTAAAAAAGTTATCGTAAAATTGTATACTTATATCGTAATATAAAGTTTTATAAAAATATATATAACTCCTCTTTAAGATAATAGATGGCGCAAAAAACAAATACAATATAAATAGTCAATATAAATGACTTGGTGAGTGACATTTATACTCTCTTTTTAAAGGAGTGAAAAAAGGAATAAACAAAAAAATTGAGTTGGCAGGTGAGCCTCAGTAAACTTAAAAGATAGAATTACAGAATTTAGATGTTGGTGACATATCTAGGTTGAAGATTTCTTAAAGTTAAATAATTTGATTTGACAGGGGAAAAGTTCCATTTAGAATACTAAACTTAAGAGCTATAAATGTTTATAATAAAGTCATACATTCGAACTCTTAATAATATATCAATCGAAATAAATTCATTAAATAAGTAAGTTCCAAATTCTTAAATATGCGTCTAAATTAAATAAGTATACATGCCAAGGCCGCGAAGGACTTTTGACTTTGAGGTTTCCGTCATATCGTGTAAATAGATTACAAAAAATATCTCTGACTGGCTAATCTTGTTACATTCTAGAACGTTCCCAAAGTTTTATACGAATTTTGGGAACTATACTTAGGTTTTTGATTTCCAAATTTTTTTTAATGGACTTCTTTCATGATGCCAATCAGAAAATCCATTAAAACCATATTAGTTTCCTTTCAAAACAAGAGTTATTGTATTACAGGAAGTTGTTTTTAATTATTATTAAAATTATTAATTTTAAATTAAATAATGAATTATCAAATATGTACTTGATTAATCATAAGTTCAATTACTTATTAAGGTGTAATTAAAATCTAGCATAATCGAAGCGCTAATTATAAGCATTCAATATAGCTAGATTTCAGAATTTTAATTAAAATTTTCTAGAAAGTTTGCGAAACCATTTTTTTATAAGATAAAATATTATCAATTGATCACTCAGTTGAGTAATAGCCATATTTCTATCTTAGGATAACAAACATTGCTTTAAGGACTAATTCGATTATTAAAGCTTACTTCAAAATAATTACTAAAATAATTACAATACAATTACAATTAAATAAAATATTAAATAAACTGAAGCCTTTTTTTTTCTTTTTTTTTATTCCTTTTTCCACTCCTTTAAGGAGTATAGGGCATTTACCAAGTTTATTTTAAACTAGGCTTCAGTTTCTTTCATCATAATATTCACTAAGTCGTTGATTACTCGGCTGTAGCTATTGTATAAGGTTATGAAATATGAATCCACAAATGTTAACTTTGTGAGCTATCTATAATCTTACACAAGAATTATTTATATATTTTTATTAAATCTTATTTTATATTACGATATAATTATACAATTTTACGAAATTTTTTTATTAGATATGATATGACCGGGGTTTGAGCCCGAGACCTTTCACGAAACTGAAACCCTTACATCTACAATATTGGTAGAAATAAATGTATATCTACAATGTTGATAAAAATAAAATGTAGTAAGATTTGAGAAACATTGCATTGAGGAAACATTGCAAACGAACGAATTCGGAAATAAAATGTAGTGTACTGTACTTGTACTTGTACTGTTGTGTATATATTATGTTTTACATGTATGAAAATGTTGAAATTTAAAAAAAAAAGATGATTTTAATACTCATGTGTAGAAATTTCCTATTGCTTTCATGTTATTAAAATTGCATGAACTTATGTATAAAAATTTAGTATTCCAAGTACTTTTGCATACAGTATTATATATGTATATATAAAATATATAAAAAAAATTTAAATAAAATTTTCATTTTTTTATATTTTGAAATTACATTATATTACGATTATGATGTCAGTATAAAATAATAATGTTTTTTTTTAACACTGAATACTTTTTGTTTAAAAAAAAAATTAAGACATGCAATTGAAAGATATTTTTTCGCGAATGTTTTATTTTGTAATCTATACACAAAATACCTAATTGAAAGAAATGTTATGAAGTTTTAAGAACTCTTCTCATATTTCTTATAACTTAATGCATTTTATTGTCCTTGGATGCTTCAATTGGATACGTTACTGAATTGATGCCCTTGAAATTAACTTGGAGCGAGAACTTAATTTATCTTGCTTCGGTTGGAGTTAAAGGACATCTATTGATTTTTACGAATACTTTATTTAGTAATACTTTAATTATCAATTTGGAAAAATTTCCAACAAAAAAAAATAAGTAATGAAAAAACAGTTAGGATGCTACCAGTTTTTTAATACCCTGGAAAATTCAATTTAAACTTAAACCTTGTAAGTAACTTTTAATGGGATAAAATGAACACATAAGTATTTACGTGGCAGTTTCAAGAACCAGTTCTTCAATTAATCATCAAATTTCGGCGACACGAGTGAAATACGAACGAACAGAACTAAATTTGAAGGTTTTATCTTGATTGGTTTCGGAAATATGCTAGTTTAACCTTGATTCGATCAAAAGTTGCAAAGATCCAAACCTATGATCTGATGCTGATCAATTTCCAATTCTATCTTCACCACTTTCGGTGGTTACAAAACCCATACTTTAATGTTATTAAGCACCTAGATATATCTATTTTGGGGGTATTATAAAAATATAGTATCTATACAATTTGTAAATTTTTTTTTAATTGTCTTCTAGTTGTCCTGGGTCCTATAAATTTGCCTTATATTTATCATATAGGTTTACAGTATACCTGAAGAGATAGAGAAGTTAATAGCAAGTAAAAAGTTGTTTTGAAGGAGCGGTCTATTTCTAACGGTTTCCGAGATAACTGCCTTCAAAATATTTTCATTAAATTTTTAAAGAAATCGAAAACCGTTATTAATATAAACTCCTCCAGAACAATTGGTTGCTTGCTGTGAACTTTTCTATAACTTTCTTTTGCTGTAAAATTTGTTTTCTGGATACCCTGTACAAAGAATAAAAAATTTAAGATCTTAAAACTTATAGAAAGAATATAGCAAATGCTTAAGATTAACTTGCGATATCAGGGGACACTAAGGGGATTTCAACTGAAGTTAAAGCTAAGAGAACATTAGTGCTAAAAATAGATCTTAATTACTCCAATTTAGCCAGACTCAAAGTTTACAAAATTTTACGGAGTTTAAATAATTTGGAGATATGTATATTTTTAAAAACTTGCGATTTGTTTTAAGCCTTATACCAGCTTAAAAAAAAAATATGTACCAACATATTAAAACACAAGAATATAATTTACACCTATTTAAATTTAATTTCTTTAAACAGCAGATAATCTGGAACAGAGTTTACATTGATATCTCTTAAATTTTACAAAACGTTTCTTCCGTTTTTTCCATATACGCACAATGGTTTTTCCAAAGGTTTGTAGTATCTTTACTATTTAACTATCCAATGCAGGATTGAAATAATCCAAATGTCAAAGATTTAACTCACATTTTTCAGGTATTCGAGGTTTTCAATCCTGGATTACTTATATCAAAGTTTGAAATTGACAAAGTAATCGGTACTCTATAACAATTAACTCACTCAAAACGATACTCAAAGGAAATTATTCAAAAAATACTTTTAAAAAAAATTAGTTAACAACTTTAATTAGTCTTTCAACTTTAACTCAAAAATTAACTCATTTTCATTCGCAATAATTAGTTTTCAAAATACGCCTGCAAATAGGCAATTATTTAGGTAAAATTAAAAAAAATTAAAATTAATTAATTTTTTTATGTAAATTCAATCAAAGGTGAAACTTCCGGAAAGGGGTTGTGAGCTATCAAGATGACGTCATCATATAACGATACTAAATATCTCAAAGTTTACGAATATATATACCATTAGTGGCGATGGCGCCATCTAGTGGTCGAAAAATGCATTACAAAATGTTCCTAAGATTTTGTAGCATTTTTATTAAAATGTTATATTTTTCCTGTAAGACAATAAACTGGAACCAACATCTTACAATATTGTAGGGCATGATATTGTCTTTCATAAAAAGTAAGTAGGATGCACTTAAGAGTTGGATACAATATTGAGTTGGGTTTTGGTAATTTGTTTGGAGGGATTTTGGAGGTGACAACCTCATAGTTTTAAAATTCTTTTTATTTAAATATCATCTTGATAGCTCACAACCCCTTTCCGGAAGTTTCACCCAATCAAATACCGAGTGATTTAAAGCAACGAACAAAAATAAAATTTAAAACCATTAATAAATTAATTCATAAATAAACGAAAACACAATATTTATTAAAAAATAAAAGTTAAAATTGCAATAAAAATCAATAATAAATGCATGTGTAAATTTTCAATTTAAAAAATTAAAGCAAAAAAAAAAACCAAACGCAGAACAAATAAATTAATTTTTAAATACATTCAGATATTTTACAATTTTTTACTGAATTTTAATCATCTTAATTTAAACCTTTACTTATTTTAAATTACCTGGAGAAAGTAAATTGAACTTTTGATTGAAAAAAAAGTTAATTCCTTTTTTTTTACACGTTAATAAAAGAATATTAAATAAACTCAAAGTATACACAAAGGAAATTCACTTGTATTATGTACCTTCAGACCGAAAATTATCTATCTACTTGAATTGAATATATTCAAAATTTTTAAGGAACAGAAATTTAAAAAGTTTCATATTTTGAATGAACTATAATCAAACGCTCAACAATTTTCCAATTAAAACCTCCTATTCAATTCAACCCCCTTAAAGAATTGGAAAATTATATTGAGTCTACAAATGATAATCAGATACTTTTACCCACTTAAAAAGAACTTGGTTGATTACGAAATCATTGCCTTGCCAAACTTTTCACAGCAGAATTATTATTACAATATACCCCTGCTATCCAAGTGAAGAAATTGCTTTAAGGGTGAAAAGGAACTCAAGACTCAGCTTTAGAAGTATTTGCATGCTTGAACTGTTTTAGGGGTAGCGTATAACTGTAATACGGCTTATTAACATTTAGGGCTCCATTAAACTTGCCGTTTATGTTCACTTTAAGTAATACCGTATTTCTTGCTAGACTGGTATTGAGTCTTAAAACAACAAATTTTATTTATCTTGCTCAATCTTTAATTAAAGCAGCTCTAATCAATACCAAATTCCCTCTAGTAAACACAATCGTTATCACCCAATTATTAATGGATAATATTTATTACTAACTATCTTGAAAAATTTAAACTGAAGTATTTAACTAACCAATTTTTTTTACTAACACAACTGTAAAATACATAATAAGGGAATCTGTGAAAGTAACGGTTTTGATGAATTTTTTATTCAGAAAAAGATGCATTTTTTATTCAGAGAGTAGAAACGATCGAAGACTGTACTAATTTATTAACAAAAACCGAGAACTTGTTGCTCAACGCTAACTTTTTTAATTAGACTTAAATTAGGGATCCGGAACGTAACAAAATCTAAGTCGAACGTTTCGGTATAATTGCCTTTTTTTAAATTAAGGGAAATTAAATGGATGAAGGTTTAAAAAACATGTTTCTTAGACCCTTCCCAACAAATGGCCCTCAAAAATTATAGTGCATTTTTTTGAGTCTTGTTTGAGACTTTTTTAATTGGTATTTCTCCATTTGGCATTCTACTCTTTTTTGTTTTTGCTCTGTTATTTCTTATCTGGGAGAATATAGTCAGGAATCAAGTCAGCGAAAATAACAGCTCCAAGATACTAAGTAATCGGGTCAGAACAATTTCTTCTTCCCAAGAGAACTTTGTTATTCCTGCAAAACCGTTAATTTTTCGAATTTTGAATTTATTCCTTGGAAAGTATTGAAGGAACAAAATATTGAAGGAACATTTAAAAATTGTTCCAATATTGCATCGTTCCAGATCCCAAATCAAAATAAGTATAAAACTTTTATATGTAATCCCAATCACTAAAAATTAGAAAGTAGACTGTGTCAACTCTGGGATACCCGTATGACCGTAACATATACATTATATCATCCGGTTAATTACTTTGGCAAAATTTCAAACATTCAGCTTTATTAGGTGTAGAGTAATGCTCATATCGCACTGTCCATTCTAGTATATGATAAGTAGAAAATTGAAGTTTTCAGTAGAGCTATTTAAAAATTTCAAAACTTTTAAAGCTTCGTTTGTCTCTTGTATACATGATAGAAGTTTGCTTTTTATGGCAAATGATAGAGTTTTCGACTCTTATTAAATAATATTATTCACTAAATTAGAATAAGTTTGTCCAAACGAGATATTTATAAAAATTATATAATAGAGCGGACAATTTAAAAATTCTCATATTGTATGTTAACTTATCATTATAATTTAAAAAAAATGTACTAAATTGAATGTGGTAAGTATACTTACAATATTAACAGGCGGACATTTTTTTGTATTTTATGTTGTAAGTATTACTTACAATAATTAAGTTTGGAGGTGCTAACTTTTTTACTACTTATAAGATACTTACAATAGGTATTGAATAGAAATTAAAATATTAACAAACCCATCCAAAAACGTTTTATTATTGATTTTTATTGATTTTAATATGTTATAAATAAAAAAAATAAACGAATTCATAAAAGAAAAAATGTAATATATTATAAAAACAATAAAGAAATTCTTGAAAGAAGTAATTTTCAACTTATATTCTACTCTGAAGCTTTTTCAAAATCTTCAGTTTCCTTTGGAGTTTCGTTCGTGTGAGGCAAATTTTTATAAAAGCTCCGATAACTTGCCGGTAAATAATTTGCAAGTTCCAACAAATCTTTATATTTTTCTGAAGAGATATTTAAAGGCTCTTTATATAAAACAGGTGGCTTTTCATTAGGCATTTCTAGTTTTTTTTTACGTCTTCTACGACTATCTATAGTTTGATTATATAAAATGATCGAAGAAAATCTTTCTGATTCAAATGAATACTTATACAACAACTTATTCGGATAATTTTTATCAGTCTTTATAATTCTTATATTATTCCATTTCACTTTAACATTTTCATCGTTTTTGTCTACTTGTACCATATTTATAAAACTTGAAAAGTTTAAAAAATTATTTTTCGTCATTTCAGTGACATCATAGCGTGGGTCAGTTATTTTACAATTTCGAATACAGGAATACAATTGAGAAGGCACGTAAAGTTTTTTATGTTTTTTATCTTTCTCTATTAAAGAGTGCGTATTATCACCCTCATTTTGAGTGTGACCTTTTTCAAGAAATACATGTTTAATATCAATGTCTAACATTTTTGAAACCCATGCGTAAAAGACAAATAAACACTTATTCTTGTTTTGCTCTGGGCAGTTATCAGAGTAAAAATTAAAATATTTTATACCCTGCTGAGTTTTTTCTATATATTGATATAGGCAACTTGAAACTTCGTTTGCGCCTCTTTTGCAATGGTTTCATCCCATACGAAACAAAAACCTTGGAGACTAGCAATTTCGAAAATAGTGAAATTAAAAATGCAGAACTTTCTTTTATAATAAAATACGCTAGTCTTTTCACATGGAATGTTTAAGATTTTTTGAAAATCAAACGTCGCAATTATAACGGTGTCATCTTCAATAGCTCTTGCTTTATTTTCATCTTTTAAAATACGGGCTTTCTTCTTAGAAAATATATGCATATTGTATTCATCTTCATTATTCGATTTTTCTTCTTGCGTCATATTATTATATTTACTACATGCATTACATTGATCCTTTTTAGGAATATAGAACCCTATATTAAAACAGTTGTTAAAGACATCTCGATATTGCCTTAAAGTTACAACATTCCCGGTATCGTTACGTTCCTTACACGATACTTCGTAGAGTCTGTGCATCTTTGCAATGCTTAAATCATTATCGATATATTGTCGTGTTGTTTGCATGCGCAAGTAGTGAGACTCAATTGGCGCAAATGAGTTTATGTGGTCTTTAACGTTTTGTTTTCGTTTTTTATCTATTTCAGATACTTCCCTTATGTGTTTACCTCGTTTATCTCCTAGAATATTTCCACTCTCAGGCATTAATTTAGTAAATGCAGTCTCTACCATTTGACTACTTATACTCAGTGTGTTCAAGAACATTTTATTGCATACTTTCACTTTAACAATGTTATCGTTATTGAAAGATGATAAAAAGTATACATTTGTACATGAGCGGCGACTGTTACCTGACACAATTTTAGTCAGTTTTTTATCATGTTTTTCCACATGATTCAGAATATATTTCCACTGCAGGATGTTGTTTTCTAAACTATAAAACTTAGAAAAATTCTGATTTCTATCTGCTTCACTAATTCGCTCAAAACATTTTTGCCTGCAGTGAAAAAAACATGACTGCTTCATTTCTTTTGCAGGAACGGTTTTGCAGGTTATACTTGAGCTGTAACTTAATCCGCGGATTCTCGCAATTTTATTTATATTTTTTTTCCAAGTTTTAGGGTTTTTAATACGTTTTCTTGTTTTTTGTTTAGGTGAATTTTCTTTTTCCAATTGTGTATTATCATTTTCATAAAGCGTTGATTTTCTTATTTTGGGCGTGAACGGACTTCCTGTAGGTGTGCTTATGTCGCTAGAGCTAGAGTGTGATAACGGTTGATAATCACTTCCACTAACAGTAAAGTCTTCAACTTAAAAGTTAAATGTAAAAAAACCAATTCAGATTGAAATAAAATTTTGAAATTAATTTGTTTATAAAAAAAAACTTACAAGAACTAGATGATAACGAAAGTTGATCGTGCTCGGCAGGTACATCTTCTAAAATTTATTTAATAATTAAAAATACAAATAGATGTATAACTTCCACTCATAGCATTTAAATTATATAATATACCTACATACCTGTATTTAGCTGTTGAAATCCAGAAGTTGATGGTTTTGTTAAAATTAAGGAATCATTAGCACTATTATTTTCTTGATTTGAATTATCACTTGGTTCTTTTTGCAACACAATATTGTATTCAAGTTTCTTTCTTGCAGAAATTAAATTTTCTATAAAACAAATTTAGTTGTAAGTAAAGAAATTTCTGACTTATAATATAAATAATAATTATGTAAAATTTACCTTTTTTTTTTAAAACTTCATTCACCTTTAAAATTCCACGATACATTATTTTTAATAAATTATTATATCACTTAATTTTTTTACTTCTATTTAACTATTATAAAAAAGTTAAAATAATGCACTTTTTACAAAAAATATGATCAATAATGACATAAGAAACCGTTATCTATTTTTTGTTAAATTATCCAAACGTACTTATTGTAAGTATCACATACAACATTGAATTTGAAGTTTTGCTACGAGATAAAATATTGTAACATACACATACAATAGCAAAAAAAAAAAAAAAATCAGTCATATTGTATCGTAAGTATACATACAGAACTATGTGATTGAAGTATTTCCGATCATTTATATCGTAAATGTACATACAATTGAGTAGAGTTAGAAATATACGTTCTAATATATTGTAAGTATACTTATAATAAAAAAGAATGGAGATTTTGAAAATTAACTGAATATTGTATGTCATTTTTTTGTCATAACTTTTGAAGGACATATCGTATTGATATGAAATTTTGACAGAAGATGGCCCTTGTAATTATCTTTCAAATGGTCAAATCATTCTATTATATCGTAAGTACACTTACAATATACTAGAATGCATAGTGCGATATAAAAGAAGGAGTTGTATGTCAGCTACTCGAACCCTTTGCAGTAGACCAACTAAATTTTGCAATAACTTTGGCCATTACACTAAACTATTTTTGGCAAAATTTCAGACACCCAGCTTCATTTGGTGTAGTGTAATCCTCATATAAAAGAAGGAGTTGTATAGCAGCTACTCGAACCCTCAGCAGTAGACCAACTAAATTTTGTAGTAACTTTGGCCATTACACTAAACTATATTTTGCAAAATTTCAGACACCCAGCTTCATCAGGTGTAGTGAAAAGCTCATATAAAAGACGGAGTTGTATGGCAGCTACTCGAACCCGTGGACCAAAATGACTGGATTTAAATAGCGATTCCGGTTGTTGCATAAAAACGAATTTGTGAAAATTTCATAATCCTAGCTCCATTACTTTTTGAGTTATCGTGATGACGGACGGACGGACATACATAGCTAAATCGATTTATTTTTCGATTCTGATCCGATCCATACACTTGAGTCTATATCTACCCCCTCTCCTTCTCTGCGTCACAAACGTAATGGCAAATTTATTATACCGTTGGACTATATAGTCATACGGGTATAAAAACTTACGCCTATGTAAAATGTTTAAAAACGAGGAAGAGTGTGGTAGAGTAGACTGTGTCAACTCTGGGATACCCGCATGACCGTAACATATACATTATATCATGCGGTTATTTACTTTTGGCAAAATTTAAACTATTCAGCTTTATTAGGTGTAGATTAATGCTCATATAAATTAACTATAATACAATGCAAGCCCTTTCGAAATTTTTTCAAAAATTCACTAAAAAAGATGTAAAAAGAGCTCAATCCAAACTTTGCTCCTCAAAACAAAACCACCACTTCTGAAGATCAATAAACAATAAAAAAACAATATAAAGTACATAAAAATTTTAAAACAAATATTTAAAAAAAAAAAATAAATTAAAAAAACAATAATATTACACACACAAATAATATTAACATATACATACGTAAAAAAAATTAAAAATTATTCAAATTTAAAAACGATTGATTCATTTTTACTTTACAGCTTTACCAAATAAATAATAATAACAACAATAACAACAACAAAATAAAACAAATATTAACTATAAAACTTAAAATTAAAAATTGAAATGCAACAAAACCATAAAAAAGAGAAAAAGAACAAAAACAAATTATAAAATATAAAAAAAAATATATTAAGAATAAATAATTTAAAAATCCACAGTTTAAAAAAAAAGTAAAAACAATAAAAAACCCAAAATAATAACATTGATATAATAAAAATAAATTTTTTCCACCTGTGATATTGAATATCTACTTTTTTTTACCTGTGAACACTTATACCAACTCTCCACAATCAAACAAACTAATAATAATCCAATATGTACTTAATAATATATTGTATAATATGAATTTTTAGCATATTAGCATTTGCAAAAATATGCCTATTTAGTTTCAGCCTGTTTGTTCGTCTGTCTGTCCGTTTGTTTACAGGGCATTCACCAAGTTTTTTTAGACTAGGCTTCAGATTTTTTAATCGTTATATTCAGTAAGCCGTTGATTACTCGGCTGAAGCTTATGTATAAGATTTGGAATACATACAAATGTTAATTTTGTGCGCCATCTATAATATTACACAAGAGTTATTTATATTAAATCTTATTTTATATTACGATATTAACTATTACGATATAATTATATAATTTTACGATATTTTTTTATTAGATGTTAACTGATCGGGGTTTATACCCAAGACTTTCCACATGAAATATGACGTCTTTACCACTATGCTATTGGTCAGATATTTTATGGTATATTAAAGTTATTTTAATACCAGGTATTGTAATACGTTCCCAAAACTCAATTATTGTAAAATTTGTTATCCCTTATATCTTCGAAACGGTTTGAGTTGAACTTGAAACCGTTGGGCTTGAAATTTTTAAAGAAGTTAGATCTTCAGAAATAAGGTTGGATCTCTTAAGAATGTTTTTTATAGAATGCTTTATATAGAACTTCGTTTGGGATTTGCCCCAAATGATTTAAGTTTCTAAGTAACTGCAACGTGAAATTCCATGTCACTACACGAGGAATCGAAGAGCTCCAATTTGGCATCTCCATCTTACACGGTTTTCCACTGTTGTTTTTACATTCTTCCATATAAGATAGCTTTGGTTAGTTTCATTAAGTCCTATATGCACCTCAAAGTGCATTGTGGACGCTCACGTTTCAAATTCCCGTGGGTCTCTATTTCAAGGTCATGCGCCTTAAGTTATAGTGTTTTTTTTCTTAGCGTATGGCATATCATGCTCCATTTCTTCTTTCTTTGTTCTCCATTTCTCAGTCGGGACTCTTCTGTTGTAATTCTTAAAGATCATCGTTGCTTATTTCGGTATAGGCCAAAATATTCTGCAAATGATTGGTAGACTCTTGTTAATGAACACGTGTAGTTCTGGTTGATGATGTTAGAAAACAACCATGTTTCACTGCCATACGAAAGCACGATTTTTACACCCGAAGTTCGAAAGCTGCCTGGAATTTTGATATCTCTCACGAACTTTTATCGGTGCTCATGCCTTGAATATGCTAAGCCTTGAAATTATATTTTAACGTGTATTTAAGCGTTCAAGATAGTATCAATTGATTTTTTAAACAGTTTTACAATGTACCTACTATTTATTGAAAATTTATTACGGACCCTTGTCCAAGTTCGAAAATGAGCTTTTTAAATCCCTTGGTTTTTTTCATTACTTGCATGTGCATATATTTTATACATATATTATATTCACACATATATATATATACACATTTACTATATTTAATATCAGTGTAAGTATGCAGTAAATATCAGAGATAAACAACATGCAACATTGCATATTTTTTGTCTCTTTTACTCTTCCTCATACTTGTTATTATAAAATCAATGGAATATTATTTTACTTCTGCATGCATGTCAAAAATTGAAAGGAAAACTTCGATAGAATGAAATAAACTTTTTCAAGAGAAGAACAGTTTATTTTTTTTTTTTTTTTTTTTTTTGAAATAAAAATGAAAGAGATAGAAAATCAAAAAAAATGGTTGATATATATTTTGTTTTTTTTGGACTCCTGTTTCTTCTTTAATGGAAAAATGTGAAAAATATTTTTTTAATTTTTTTAAATTGAAAAAATTTCAATATAAAATATGAATGAAGGAAAAAACAACGACGAATTTTTCAACTATATGAAATAAAAACAACAACAAAAAAAAATATCATTTTACTACTTGGTCACATTTACAATTTTTCTGTTTTTTCCCCATCATTTTCAATTTTTAACTGTTTTTTTTTCCAATACTCGTATAGATGACACTAGTAGTGCTATCAAAGTGAAAAATAAAAAAAAAACTATCAAGTAATTGGTTGAAGGGTGATCTCGTTAAATGAAAATTGGAGATTTTGGAAATATAAACCAAATGACGAAATATTTGAAGGATTTATTATAGTATAAAAGAGGTAGAGAATTCAGAAATATGAGATTTGCAACGAAATGTTGGTGGAAATAAAATCCTTTGTCTTTGGAATAGGTTAAAATCCTATGTGATAAAATTTTCTGTCATTGAATATCAGTTTTAAATTGAAGTGATCGAGTGTTTGTTTTTTTAAGTGATGATTGCTAACTGTATTTTTATTAGGTTAAAAAGCCCTGTTTTACAATATGTATGGTTTTGAAACAGGGTGGACTCAGTATTTTTAAATTCAAATAATTAATTAAATTCTACTAGTGCTTATGAAAATATGTATTATATTTTTCTTTTTAAATTATAATGTATTTATGCATCTGCGAGTTTTATTATTCAACTGAAATATTTTTGTATATCTTTTAAAACATATATTAAATATCATTTATTAAAAATACAGAATTATTAATTATTGGTTTGTCATTAATTTCAACTCACCGAGTCGAATACCAGATAAAAATTAGTATTCGACTAATAAATATATAAATAATGAATTCTACAAGTACTGTCAGTGCGTATTTCTCAATTCGCCCCCATGCCAAATAAAGAATTGATATATTTAATAGAATGACATATTATTTAAGATACTGGTAATCTTATGAAGGAAGTATAAAATATTTTTTTTGAAGATCATAGTTGTTTAAATGTTATTTTATATATTTTAATTTTTTAAGTTTATAAGTTTAAGTTTTAAGGGGCATATAGAACTTTCACTGGACATCTCTATCTCGCACGGTCTTTTGCTGCTTTTGATATTTTGTATTCTACAATACGGAATAGCCTTGTCTAAGTTCGTTTATTATTAACCACCTCAAGGTGTTATTTGGGCACCCACGTTTTTGTTTTCCTTTTGAGTTCCAGTAGAAAGTTCAGTTAATTTTGTTTCTATTCATTTTATTTCTTTGTTGCCTCAATAGGAGTTCCTCACCTTTATCCAATAATTATGGGTTACTTATTCTTAAAGAGGCCAGAATATTTTGCATATGATGCGTAGATGGCAGTAACAGCGAGTACCTACATCATGTTTACATATATTTTATCTGTTTTTAATAATTAATCTGAAATTCAATCAAATATAATGGCCCGTATAAAAACTTATTTCCAAGAAACTGTGTAGTTTATTTTTTTTTTTTTTTTGCGAGGGAGTGGAATATTCGAAAGCCACCAACTGAAACTTTGGTGTGTTTCGTTGGGTAGTGTGCGATTTGTTGTCTGAACTTTAGGAACAAACCTGTGGTACAAATGTACAGTTTGATTGCAGTGATGGGAATATTGAAGGATTCGGGGATTGTAAGGAGGTTATTTGGGAATTTAGGATTATGAGGGATGGGGAAAATTTTGAGGGGTATTGAGGAGAAAGATGTTAATATTCTTCTTAAAATTAATTAAGTCGTACACATACGAATTACCAACTTTAGGAAACACATTGGAATGAATATGGTGTTATCAGTTTTACCGTGTATGTTATAGCTGTGTTTGATACAATGTGTGATACAATTCGATAATTTTTTATAAATTTTGAACAAACTTTTGTCAGCCACTTTGTTTTGTCCTACTATTAGTTATACTGACATTTAAACATTGGACTACACACTCAACTGTCCAAAAACAAACCGAATAATCTAAAGAATAAACCAGGAACTTAAAGAAAAGTTTATCGAACTTATGAATTGATGTTGCAAAAATAGGATTTCCCAACAATTGATTAATCTATTAGAAAAATGAAACATAAAAAACAATTGTTTTTTTTTTTTTTTTTTTTTTTATAGAAAAATCAGCATTAGAATTTTTAGTTTTGATTTAAGGATCCCAAGGTTGTCATTTGAAGCTCTGCAATTGTAATAAATAATAAAAACAAAAAACTGAATATAAGTTTATTTATGTATAGATAGATATTATTATTATATGTAATATAGGTATATGTAAACACTGCATTCCAAATATATAATTTTATCTATATATATAATATGGCGAAGTGTCATGTGGCCCTGTACCATTATGCTCTTGGGTAGGCAAATTCAATTCGGGCATAATATCTCGCTATCAGTAAGTCATAGTGCCCTTAAATTGGTGGGACAAATCATCCAAATAATTTGTTTTTAATTTCTGATCTTATGACCCACCAAAATGAAACAAAATAAGCCATAATTAAGGATTTTATAACCTACCTAAAAAAAAGAAAAATGAGCAAACAACACAAAAGCGGATATTAGGAGGAATATTAAAGAGGTATTAAGATATTAAGCGTATGCTTATTCCCAATATTTTAGCCAGTTCGTCGCTAACGCGGAGAAGGCGCGAGCGCGGTGCACTGGAAGTGCATGCCAATTTACTATTACTATTTGCCAAGTACGGAGATGACATAATACTTAAATGTACAAAATATTATTATGTAACACATTCTAAATTCGGAGGTATTTTTATATGTGATTTGTGTTTTTGAAGTATGTAACCCATAGCTGATGGGACGTATTGTCCTTCAATTTTAGGTGATCTATTAAATCCTAAATTTTGTTTAGGGTAATGTGTCTCACCGATGGTGGGATGTATTCCCCCAACAATATTTGGGCAATTTGGACATAACACATCAGGGCATAATGGCCCCGGGTCACATGACACGTCACCATATAATATAGATACATTTTTAAAATAGATAGGATAAATTGAAAATAAAAACTAAAAGCAACAAAAACAGTTCATATTTTTTTTTTATTATTATTATTATTGAAAAGAAATAAAATTGTAATTTTTTTTCAGGGAAAAATGGGGTCAATTTAAAGTGCAAAATGACTGTAAATCAATATTGGTGAAATATACTTATTTTATTCTCTTTCTTTTCTGTTTTTTTTTTTTGTTTTTTTTTTGTTATTTGAATCTATCGCTGTCTCTTTTGTTTTTTATATTATATTTTTCTGATTTTAACTTTAAATACCTAGTTTTTTTTTTAATTTTATTTTTCAATTGTTCAATTGTGTTATTTTTTTTTTTAAATGACAGCTAGCATGAAGTTATAAAAATTTAATGTACATATACATACATACATACATATATGAATTATTGTTTTTTTTTATTAATATTTTAAAAAATATTTTATGAGAAAATAAGTGATTTTTTGTGTGATGAGGACGATTAGTGATATCTGGTAGATTTTTATATGAGGGCGGAGTTTATTTTTAAAACTATATATAGGTAACTGTAAAAAAATATTTATATGAGGTTTACATTCTAATAAAAAATATAATGTTTATAATAAATTAAGTTTTTTTTTTGTTGTTTTTAATATTTTGATGAATGACATTTGATGTTAACTTTTTAAATTAAATTTTTATTAGTATGTTTTTGTTATGTTGTAGTTTTTTTTTATATCTTCTGATTTTATTTATACATAATAAATAAAGTTTTTGTTAATGAAATTTTGAAATAAAAACATTTTGATACCATATATTTTATGGAATAATAAAAATGTTTTAATTGATAGAAAAGTTTTGTAATGATTTATATATGAAGAGTGCAGGCAAATAACAATCAACGTCACTTTTTTTAGAAATTGAGAAAATTCAATTAATATTTTCAAAGACTTCTTGCGTATAAAAATGTTCTGAAAGTGTCTGTAAACAAGCTTCATAATTAATGTTTATCCTATTCTTAAAGAAATACAATACAAAAAAATTAAAATAATTTAATATTTTCTTATTTTATTTACAAAAAAAAAAACTTAGTTTCAAAAAAATTCAGTTTTGTACAAAAAAACAATCAAATATTAAAAATTTAGGAAAAAATAATCAAACAAAAAATAATTTAATAAAAAATAAAAACATAAAAAGTTCAAATTAAGTAATTAAATAAAATAACAAAAAATAATTTAACAAAAAATAAAAACATAAATAGTTCAAATTAAGTAATTCATTAAGTTTAAATTTTTATAACGTTAAAACGTATGGATTTGCTTAATTATTATCGTCTGTGTCCGAAACTTGATTCGAATGCGGCAGTGCTTCAAAAAACCGCTGCGCTTCGTCTCTGCAAAATTCTTTAAGTACCATTAAATCATTATATTTTCCAGATGAAAGTGGAATTAGGCTAGTGTAAGAAGGCTTTAAATTTTGTGAACTGTTACCAGTATTTTTATATCTGATTATGTACGAATTCCATGGGTCGTTATATGTGTTTCTTAATTGGAGTGTCCGACTGTGTTCCTTTGTTATGTAGATTTCAGAAATTGGCCTCGTTGCAAATGGAGATTTTTTTTTATAATGATTATTTTCCAAATAACTGCCCCAGTTTTTGAAAATATCTTGTTTACTTTTAATAATGACAAAGGGCGAGGGTTTGATCCGTGAAGATTTAACATGATCGTTCCATTCATCAGGCAATTCTATTTTAAGATTTTGTTTTATTAATCCCATATTTTTGTCACATTCCATGTAACTATGGCCTCGAACGGGAAATGTTATTTTAAATTCCCGTTAGAACATTTTTATTTGTAATAGTCAAGTCAAGTCAATAAAAACAATTCAAAATTTGCCATATTAAAAAAAACTGACATTGATTGTTTTTTCCATTAAAACTGTGACATTGATTGTTCTTTCCCTGTACAGGAAATTTTGAACAGGCTAAAACTTTGATCTCGTTTGGTTTTACATTATTTATTGTTGATAGAACGAAAGATCTCATTTTTGCCTTTCCAATGATACCCATATTGCATTTTCGAAAAAAATTGACATTGATTGTTATTTGCCTGCACTCTTCATATATATACGTATATACGTATTGATTTTGTGAATTATACATTGACTTAAGAATGTGTTAATTAAAAATTTTTTGGGAAGGACTATTGTAAGGTCTATTTTATGAAAATTTAAAATTTTAAATGAAAAGTTATGTTAGTGTCAAAACTTAAAAGAAATTGTGTGGTGTCATGTATGAACATGTATGCACTGATATTTTTATGCTTATATAATAATATTTTGTAAGCTTTTTAAGCACTGTAAATAAACGTGCTGTCCATTTATATAATTGGGTTCTGGTCACCGCATTATTGTTTTCAAAATTAAAAGAAGAATAGAAAATGACTTATTTAATAATTATAATATATATGTAAGACATTTGTAAATATGCCTTGAGCAAGTATGTAAATAGAATTTAAATTTTAAGAAGTATTCTTACTAAGTATAAAAAATTAGAAGTAAAAAAATTGGCAGAACATATATTTAAGTGAGCCATAATATTGAATTGTTTTGTATTTGTTTATATTGTTATAATAATGCACTTTTTATTAAAGATATATAATTATTAATTATTGATTAAACCGGTGCCGTGATATAACGCCATATGTTATAAAGCCTTAATGGCTTTATGACTCTTTTGAGTGTCTCATAAAACCATAATCGCGAAATTTTTTAATATGGCTTTAAATCACGCTCGAATAAGTCATAAAGCCATAATGGCGTTATGACTCACTTCAAAGAATTTTTTTTAGGAAAAAACAATAGAAATATTATTATTTCGAAATTTATAATTTGGTGACAAATATACCTTCTATGCGTAGCCAGTGTCATTGATTTTGTAACCGATTATAAAATCTTTCCTAATTCAGAATCTCTCATTACATATATACATATATAAATATTCTGGAAAAAGCGAATACCCTAATTTTGAATCCAACTCTAAAATCCCACCCATAACGTATATATAATATGTGTACATATTCTGTAGAAGGCGTAGAACTCTGATTTTGTCGAGGTCTGCCCAGCTATCCACGAACGCGGCTAGTCTGCGTACTGCGCGGCCGCGAACAAGCGCACGCGGCGGCCAATAGCTGCCTGCTTTATACCCTAATATTCACCTTGTACATATTCACCGTGAGCTATATGTATTATGAGTAATTGCTTAAAAGTATTAGAACAGGATGTAACTGCAAATGTACCATCTATTAGATAGTTCCGTGGTTGATCTATTGTCTATAACACTAGATATTGTAGGTGACATCAAAATGGTGTACGCATAATATTCCTCTATAATAGTGTGCTTGTAAAATTTTTCTTTTTCGTCATATCTGCTCATACCAAATGTTTTTATAATTTCCTCTTTTTCGAAAATTTCCTTTACTTCTGCAAAATTTGTTGGTTTTTTTTGGGAAAATGTTGCTTTTAATTTTATAAAGATGTCTCGCATTTGCCCAAAATTTACTTACCTCTAAATTGCTTATATGTTTCATCAAAAATGTCACGAACATTACTTCTTTTCAACAAATAATATAATAATGATAGCTGTAAAATTTTGTAATATACAACAATTTTAACTCAATCATTCAATTTTAATTATATGGTGTTATGACTCAAAATTTTTAAAACACAATATGGCTTTATGACTCACTCGAGTGTGTTTTAAAGCCATATTAAAGAATTTCGCGATTATGGCTTTATGACTCAATCGATTGAGTCATAATGCCATTAAGGCTTTATCGCATATGGCGTTATATCACGGCACCGATTAAACCATTAATTTGAACCCAATCGAAAACTAGAAAAGATTTTTCATTTTCACTGGTATTCAAAGCCGGACATTTTTTGCATGAAAGGTTGGCACTCTAAATACTGTGCCACCCACCTGTTTAAAAAATATAATATACGTGGCTTACTATTTAAAATTCAAAGCGTAAGAACACTAGATCCTTAAAATGAGTTTTTAATATATTTATATAATTAAAATGGAATTATTATAACATTTATCCCAAATGGTCCAAACTAGAATTAATTTTCCAAATTTTGCAGTGGATTATTTTTAAAATTAAAAAAAGTTTAATGAGATACTTGGTATTTTAAATGAAAAACTACTTTAAACAATTATGGGCTGGATATTACATATGATTCCAATAGTATATATACCAACACAAATTGGCATCATTTAATTATATGGTGTAAAAATATAGTTATATGGTATAAATATTTTTTAGACTACCACTCACCACTCAACATGGTATAAAAAATTTGAAGACTACCACTCAACATGAAAAACTATATATACATAAATGTTTTAAAAGTAAATAAAATAAAAGAGTTAGTAAAACCAAAGTATGTGGAAGTATATCAAAGGGTGTATAATCACTAAAACAGATCTCAACATATAAGTCTAGACAATGACCCACTTTAATTTTAACCTACTTTATATTATAAAAAAAATATTTTTAATAAATTAGGAGAAACATTTTTTTTTCCTACATAATTTTTATCACAAAATTATCTCATGGTCAAATTATTACATGGTTCTATTAATAAGATTACCAAAACCTAAATTAAAATTCATTAATATATAGATTACTTAATGACGGTGGACATAATTTGATACAACAAATCATCATACTATTTCTTTTTTTTTCTAATTAACTTGTCATGAAAGGGATAAGTATAACAAAATTTTACTCTAACTTACTTATTCAATTGAATAATATGCTGGATTTAGCTAAAAATGTTTGGGTGCCTTGTGTCACTGCAAAACTTACTTCATCCCCTCTGATCACCTTTACATCTACAAAACGTATATTAGGATGAGAATGGATATAAAATGCAAAAATTTGGTTTGGAACTTTAATTACGGCACTGGGATATCTTGATAAAGTATGTAAAACAGGAGTTCTCGCCATGCCAATGATTTAAGTGTCAAGTCAACGCTCACTAATCTTAATCATCGTACAGTTGAGTCACTGATATTGTTTTATAATTAATGATTCCGCTCCGAGAAGTTTTTCATCTGAAAACAAAATGGACAAAGACGATGATTCTCACAGAGTTAATCTATCAAGGTAGCGCAACACGTCTTCGGGAAATTCGTCCGAAACCATCCGAAACTTAAAAAAACAATATATGTTACATATAATAAATATATTTTACGCCATCTTCTGGCGCGCTAAGGCTCAGTATTTTAAATACCAGATTATTTAATATAAATACATATATTTTAACTAAATTTATAACCAGTCTTAAACATTTTTTATAATTAAAGTAATTTTTAATTATTATTAGATCACAATTTATATCAACATTTTCCAAAAAAAAAACACCCAATATCATAGATGACATATCGTATATATTTAATTATCAAATAATACGTATATATTTCATTCGTTTATTCGCTTATCGCTAGACAGAACCTTAAAATCCATAAAAAAAAATAACAAAAACAAGAAAATAAAATTTAAAACAAACATAATATAAATCTTTATATAATCGGAAAATGAAAAATTACATTTGAAAAATCTCGTCCAGTACCATTGTGAATTGTAATCTCCCTATATCTATAGTAATACCTTAATTCTACACATGTATTATATACATTAAAATGTTTATACAAATATTAAATACTTATATGAGTATATAATTTTTAGCGTCCTTTTACATCAACCACCTTTACATAACCACATACAAACATTCTATAGAATTATTAAAACAGAATAGCAGTTTATCAGTTTAGCAGTGTTTTTATTTGTTTAAATTAAACTCCCACATCGAAGTCTCACAAGTAAACATACAGATAAGTATTTTTCAACGTAGGTATTAGCAAAAGTGTGATAAATTGAAAAATAACTTTTTATAATTTTAGTGTCAGTCTGATTTGTTTTGCGCACATGAAAATAATGTAAAGATCGTTAAGACATTTCTTGCATTCATCTAGAAAGGGTGGCTTGAAAGTTTTGAACGAAAATATATGTTAACCTAATTAAAAAGTGGGTAACTTAACTGATGTTGAGTGTTGAGTAGATCGAAAGTGTAATTCGAATTTAAAATTTCAAAAGATGTGAATGATTTTAAATAAAGCCATGGATAAGGCAGTATATAATATATGGTCATAAATCTCCTTGTCAAAAGCTATAAAATTATTAAAGAGAACGTCATAATAATTTTAGAATAAATAAAGAGTGTCATTCCAACATTTTTAGACATATTATTTTGATGTAACCCCCAGTCAAACCTTAAAATGTGTTGTATTATCAGTTTTAAAATTTAAAGCACCTGAAAGTATGCAATATTTTATAACTTATGAAATATTTTTAAACGATAGATTCTGCTTAAATTAGAATCAGCATACAATTGCCCTGGCAACCGAGGGCTTTACCAATATTGCGTAGTTATTGTAATGCGTAATATTCGAATAAATAAATAAATAAATAAAGATTCTGCTTGCCAATGTAATCGCAGTTAAATTGTCAAACACAGGCTGCTTTAAACAGAGTGTTAACAAATTTAAATCCTATACATATATATATGCAAGAATTTGTATTTATATGAAAAATTCCTCCAGAATTAGAAATAATATAAAATAGTCATAAATTTAATTGTTTTATTTTTATAAAATTATCTATCCATCAATAAATACTCTTTGATGACAGTGTAGTCTTTGTACTCTAATAAAATTGATAATATTTTTGAATACCGTGTACATCAATTTATTTAAAAAATTTCAAAACAAATAAAATACATAATTGCTTATTACAATTTAATACAAAAACATCTAACTTGATATAATTCACAGTAATTTCATTCTTTTGTGTTTGTTTCCATACATATTCGGTAAATATAATTCAGATCCCTTATCTAACGGGATAATATCGTTGAACAGATGGGATTTTGATAAACTGTTTTATATATTTTAACCTGATACGATTGAAAATTTGTCGTTATGTGACACGTAAAATAATAAAACCAACACTAGGATATTATTAAAGTAATATGAAGTTTTATATTCACTCAGATATTTTTATGATAATTTTTGGAACATTTTTTTGAATGTAAAGAGAGCCTAAAGTTAGAGAGGATGACTTAATATCTACGGACATAAGTTCCATTGATATTACGTCTCCTTAAATGGATTTAAGATTTATGGAAGTAAAGTTAATTTTTAAGTTCCATTAAAATATAGACAAAACTTCCATGGAACTTATGACACATTCGGTTTGAGAGATAAGTGACATGGAACTTATGACTCAAAAAAGGGTCAAAGGCATCAAAATTTAAAAAATAAATTTTTGCAAGGACTTAGGAGTCAAAGGTTTTGTGTGTTATATGCTGCAATAACGAAAGGGACTTTTATTACAACTACATATCGATTGCATATGCGAATGATCTCAAAGTGTCCGCCGATAATATATATATGTATATAAATAAATATTCTGGAAAAACGTGAAGCCTGATTTCGTCCCGAGTTTCGAAATCCCACCTTATTAATTTTGTATATATACAACTATAAGTCAATTAAAATATAATTAGAAATGATTTTATAATCCGTTCCGAAAACAGGATATCCCCTTTGTCTAGAATCTTAAATACGACTCCAAACTCCCTCCTAATTTCGCATCTCACATAAACAAGTATGTATATAAATATTGTAAGGTTTGATATATTAATATAAAAATATTACTATTGGGACTATTGGATAAAGAATCAAAAGTTCCATAGGAGTTTAACTGGAACTTATGGCTTTTTAATTTTAGAAGTATCTTCAAACTTTCATGAAAGTTAAGTTCATGTTTACATAACTTCCATCCAGCTTAAAACCATTTAAGAGAACATTATTTCCTTTTAACTTAAGCCCGATGAAATTATGTCCGTGGAAGTTAAATTATCCCCCCTGAATTTACATGTCGTAATATTATGTAAGCAGTCATAATTTCATATTACAACATTTGTTTGAATGGATGTGTTTTAAAAAATCTACTCTCACATATGTGTGTGTGTGTATGTAAAAAATATCTATGAGTAATGAGATATTTTTGAAAAACAAACAAATAAATAATTCAGAATGTAAAAGCTTTAAAAGGAATATATTATGATTTTATAAGAATTTTTAAGAGAATTCTCATTCTCATGGCACTAGTGATGGGGTGATATTTTAATCACAGTGATTCTGTCACTGTGATTTATAAGTAGCAATCACTGTCTGCTATCAATATCGCCAATCACCAGTGATTGTGATTTGTGGTGATTCTTCATACAAATTCATTTTTTTTCTTATCACCTCTTCACACACTGTTAAATTTATTACAATTTATAATATACAGTATGAAAAAATCAAAATAAAATCTTATAAAATAAACTACTGCCTACCTACACTGTTTAAAATTTACACAAATACTGCTTTATCCCATTTAAACTGCATGTAAATTTCTCAGCAAATATTAAATATTTTTACTCTCAGCAGTCTATAGTTAAATATATTTTGCTGAGTAATTTACATGCAGTTTAAATGGGATAAAGCAGTGTTAGTGTAAATTGTAAAAATGTAATAAAAAAAAATTTGGAACTTTGTTCTAGCAAAATATAAAATCTAAAACTTAAACTTATTTTAAATGAATTTTTTTTTAATTTTATTATTTGTTATATTATTTGTTTTCTCATTTTATTTTTCAATTTAAATTACTTATGATTAAATTATTTTTAAAATACTTTATTACTTATTTTTAAATTATTAAAAACGAAATAAATTCATATTTATAATTATAAATTATAATATGACTAAAATAAATTATTCTTTGATTTCAATTTTAATTTTAATAAAAAAATTAATAAGTAAAAGATACTAAAAAATATTAAAAAATCATTAAAAGAACTGTGATTGCAATAACTGTGAAAATACTCTTTGATTTCAATTTTCAATATTCTTAAAAAAAATAACAGGTGAAAGATACTAAAAATAATTCGAAAACCAATGAAAGAACGGTGATTGAAAATCACTGTGATTTATCACAGTGATTCAAAAGTAGCAATCACTGTCGGTAACAGTGATTTGAAAATCACTCTTTTTTCCATCCCTACATGGCACACACTCTATGTGCGGTTTATCTTATTACAGAGATTTCTTATTTTCACTCATTGCTTCCATTTTATTTTTCTAGCCAATTTTTCTTAAATGCTAATGAGATTTTTCATATTCCATATGATTTTTGGATTTTTAAGGTGCTTTTTCTTTTGTTAAATGATGATAGATTATTATAACACTAAGACTTTTATTTAATTTTTTTTTTTTTCTTTTGTTTTCTAATTTTTCACCTTGATAAAGTGTAGACGAAGTAGTGGAAGTGGTGTAGATTACGTGGTGTGTGAATAAGATTTTGCTAGCATAACCTCTAATATTTTATGAGGGAAAACACAATTTAATGCAAAACAATTTGTATAAATTTTTTTTTTTTTTAAATGTCTATGTGTAATGTCTATACAAGATTATATTATTAAAATTTGTTACTAGAATTTCAGACTTTTAAATCTATGAGTGGAGAGGTAGGGAGGGTTTTTTTTTTTTTTTTTTTGAGAAATCTGAAGGTGATAAAATATAGTGTGATTTATTTTTTTGTGTAAAATATTTTATGTTAGGACGTTAAAAATTTGAAAGGGTTGTGAAATATTATAAAAATAATGCATTAAAAATTTTTTTTTAAAAATTATCATTTTTCATAGAAGAATATTTAATTTACTCCATTAGTTATTTTGAGAGTACACAAAAATGGATGTTGTATACTATAGTATGTATATCTGTCTGGGGAATTGTATAATCAACTATAATTGTAGAAAAGAATTATGTAGTACCTACCGCATAGAATTAGAATTCGGATATTAGTTTTTTTAAAATTCAACTCAAGTCATTAAGAAATTATTTTTAATTTTTGTGTTTTGAGTAATTGTAGTCGGATTATGGGTTACTTCCTTATGTGTGTGAAAATTCGTTATTTATTTTGTTATTTATCAAATTAATTGATTAAATTTCTTAAAATTATCCTGGTTAAGAGAAAATAGAATATAAAAAATTTCTATAAATCTATGACAAAGGTTGCATTGAAATATGTACAGTTAGGTTTAAATAATTTAATATGCGAAATACCAACTTTATGCGCATTCCATTTTGTTGTTACCATTTTTATTTATTGAGTATCGAACTAAAGCATCTGTACTTGCTAGATTCAATGTCTGCTGTGCGTTAATACGTGAAAAAGAAGTAATCAAAACTCGGAATTCTTAAAAATCTTAGACATGGAAGTAAAAAGAAAGTTCTTGTGGAACGGGGACTCTTATGCAGGAGTAAAAAATACTTAACATCTCCAAATTAACTTCAACTATATAAAACCTATATTCGACTAAGACTTAAATATAATTCGCACATATTTACTGGAGCGCCAAACACTGCTCTCCGATATCTGGATAATATACAATAAAGGGTTGTTCTTATAATCAATGATAATAAACGTAACAAACCACTTAAAAGTTTTGAGTTCAGCGTTGAAATAAAGGTTATATTTCTCTGTTCTAGAAATTTCTTCAAGATAATTTTTTAGAGGAAATTAAAAATATTATGCCAAAAATCCAGCCCTTCTAACAGAATAAATGTTAAAGAGCTCAATCTCTTTATTGTACTATAAGTATATTAGATTTTACAAATTAGAACTGTGAAATATAGGAACTCTTTTACAAGTTCCACCATCAAATTGTGGAATAATTTACCCCCATTGTGCTCTTCCGTAATCATACTGCGCAATTAAGTTGGGAGTTAATTCCATTATTGCGGGGGCGAGTTCTTAATGTCACACAACCGAAGGGTTTTACATTAGTATTAAATTAGTAGGTGTCTTCTGAAAGGGTCTCTTAGGGAACAAACTTATATTTTTTAATCCCGAGTATTATGAGTGATCAGAAAATAATTAAATTTCTGTAATATTAATTTAAAAGTAATCTAAAATTTATTCACATTTACTTTCAATATTTTTTTTAAAATATAAATAAAACTTTTTTTAGTAATCAAAAAGAATCGGAATTATTTTTGAAATTGAATTGCTACAGGGTCAGAACTCCCAGGGTTATAAGTCCCTAAGAGGAATTTATAAATTATTTTTGGATTACAAACAATCATTATCAAAAATCTAGAGTGAGTTTATTATAGTAGCGATGGTAATAAAAATTTTAAATTAAGAAGTAATCGTAATCTATTAATTGTAATCAAAGATTAATTACACATATCTAAAGGCATTTTAACATTTCGGCTTTTAAAAAATATTTCATGAAAGTGATGTTTTAAAATTTAAACGTCTCATAAATGCATACAACAAAAAGTACATTACACTGTTCTTAAAATAACATTCAACATTTGAAAAGCAACATTCAAAGGACCTTACTGCAATATTCCATTTTTATTTCAACTTGGTAATGACATTTTCATTTTAATTCAAAAAACAAAAAAAAAAAAACTGCACTCATAAAAATTTAATATCTTTATTTGAATAAATTGAAATAATATTATTTCAGAAAACATGATTTTACTTAACGTTTTTTTTTTTTTTTTGCATAAATCTAAAGATGAAATTTAACTATATGTTCAGTTTTAAGTTTGTTATTCTTTTATTAAATTTATAAAAAAATTTTTGAAAATGTTTACATGATATTATAAACATTAAAAATTTAAAAAAAAAACGCTTACATTAAAATAACATTTTTATAAAAAATCAACAACTATACTTTAACTGTACTACTGAACTACTAGTGTAGTTAAGTTTTTCATTTGCGAGTATAATCAGAGTAAATTTGAAAAATTTATTTTGACATTTGAAATTTAAAGAATTTCGTTCTTTTTAATAATTCAAAAGTTTTCTCGGAATCCCATGTTTTAATACAGGTCTCTTAAACTTGAACCGTGTATCTAAGCGGTGATAAAAGTAGACATTTGAGGTAATGGTAAGTTGAAGTAAATTCATATTAAGTAAATATGTATACAGGGTAAATCTTAAGTAACTGTGCTCCTATGAACATACATTGGAAATGTGATAAGTTAATAGATCATCATGTTATTAATCGGCTTATTCGGTCACAAAATTGCCGGTCGCGGCTCAATTATTTGTTTATAAATATAAAAAATAATTTGAGTGCGAAAATCGCTAAAACTCTGTCGTCGCGAAGCGCTATATTAGTATTTATTTAAGAGAAGATTTTTTAAAATTTTAAATACGTTTTACTGAATTTTTAAATTTTTCAAATAAAAAAGAAGACCAAGAAAAAGAACAAAAAAAATTACTAGGTACATTTAAGTTTCAATATTTTAGTAATTACAAGTCATCAAGGTGAGGCTTAACAAAATGAAAAGCGGTTCGAAAATATTTATGCACAAGTTTCGAAGTATGAGATTTAACAAATTTATAATAAAAAGCCTTCAATTTAACGAAAATCCTTTAAAATTAAGGAAAAATTCTTAGCGCATGTTAAAAAATTATGTTTGAGGTGTAATTTTTTTTAAAAATACCAAAGTTGCCTAAATTTCAGCCAAAGCAATAAGTCCTCATCTCCAGCCAAAATTACAAGTCTTTAGTTTTTAAAACTCTTGGAAAACATAGAGCCTGACAAATTTTGCAAAAACTATGTTTCACATAACGGTATAAATTGAAGTTCCGTAAGCTACTAACTTTGTATATACTACTTTACTACTTTGTATATATTTAAGACGCTTATGCAAAATTTAAGAGGCTATCGTTTAGCTTTTCTAGCTGGCCAATCTATGTATATATAAATTGCAATTCAAAAACAGAGTTTTACGGACTTTGAGGGGTATTACCTCCGTAACAAGCTTGGACTATATAAAAAAGTATAATATCCATTAATATTTAAAATTAATTGTTTTTATTTCAAACATTGTACAAATTTTGTCGAACGCCCCGCCCCATTCATTCCGTTCGACCGAACATTTGAAAATATTTCGGCACATTTTAAAAAATGTTTTTATAGAGCATTCACTTTTTTAGTTTTTTTTTTAGTTTTAGACTAAACTTCGATTACTTTGCTGTAGCTATTGTATAAGATTATGAATACACAAATGCTAATTTTGTGTGCCATCTATTATCTTACACAAGAGTTATTTATATATTTATATTAAATCTTATCTAATACTACGGTATTAACTATTACGATATAATTACACAATTTTACGATATTTTTTTTATTAGATATGATCTGACCGGGGTTTGACCCCGAGCCTTTCCACAAAAATGGCGGCGCCTTTACCACTACGCCATTGGTCAGCTAAAATAAAAAATATTGAAAATAATTTAAATTAAATGCTTAGATTTTAAAGTGTTCTATTCAAGGAATAATTTTGAGTCAAATACAAAATTTTTGAGCAAAGATTTACGATATGTACGACATTTTAATTTTGATTTCCATTTTGGATGTGCAAAAGTGCAAAAATATTCAAAGGGACCGAAAATTACGTATTTTTCTGCACAATATTATAACGTATATAAAATAGCGAAGTATATTACATAAATCTTAATACATATTTTGTATATAATATAAAAATATGTATTTATTAAGCGCGGTAAATTTACAAACCCATTACTATAAGTTAAATGACAGTCTTTGCGACAAAAAGTTTTAGTTTTTTTTTTATCAAAACCAAAAAGAAAAGAGAAAGAACAATTTTTATTTCATTTTGCCTTGCATTTTTTAGTACATTGATGTTTAGTGTTGTTTCAAGTGTATGTACACTGCACAAATTTGAAGAAGTGTGACATCACAAATATAAATTGATATTTTTGTTTGAAAGTTTTACAGTATAATATGGAAATTGAAATTAAATATGAGTTCTAAGAGTTCCGCAAAAATTAAGCGGTGCGATGAAAGAAAACTGGAAGTGCATGATAGTTTTTTTTCAATCATTCAATAATAATATTGAATTTAGTAGTTTGCTATTATCTTAATTTTCTGGTAATTTTGAACTCTAAAATGGTTTAATCTTAGACATTCTTAGACATTTATTGAATATAATGTGATATAGTATATATACCCCAAGCCGAGAAACTGAAGAAGACATTAATTACCGCATTAAACTAGCACAAATGGCGTTCGCGAGACTTTGGGCATTTGGGAGATCACTACAGCCAACCAAAGGCATTAAAATACGAATATACGAAGCCTATTCGTATTTTATATATCACGAAGTGTGAAACAATCTTATCTACAGTAGTAAAACATGGCTTCTCAAAAACTTCTCAACAAATCGGCTCCAAGTATTTGAGAATAAATGCCTTTGAACAATTCAAAATATAAGATTGCCCAGGAGAATTTCAAATGATGAATTACTGAGAATATCGGAGCAGGGAGCTATTATCTGACAAATAAAAAAAAAAAAATGGAGATGGATTGGTCATACACTTCGGTAAGAGCCAGAAAACATCGCGTGCCAGGCACTAGTCCAGGCACTGGAATCTACAGTGGAAATGAAGTGTGGGTAGACCTAGGATAACTTGGAGAAGGTCAGTCGCTAAGAAAATTGAGAGCAACGGCAAAACTTGGGCAGCAGTTAAATAACTAGCTCAAAATAAAGTGGGAGTCCTATGCTCCGCCAGGCGGTAAAACAGGAAAAAAGAAAAAAATACTTACTAGAAAAAAACTATATTATATTACAATCAGTGACAATTAGCATAGTCAGTATTTAATAAAGAATAGACTTATAAATGATTTAAGAATGCTGAATTATTTGATCGTAGGGTTCGGATTGGAATAAGTTAAAAACAAATTCGGATTTGAATAACTTCGGATTACAATAAAAAGAAAATAAAGTTAGAAAAATTAAAGTCTAAAATTTAACAAACATTCTAGGAAGTGAATATGTAATATAAAAGTCATTTTAAGTTTAAAAATTTCAAAATCTAAAGGAATGGAAGATTTCAATAACCCAAAGCACTAAATATTGTATATCCACCATCATCCCTTTAGTTGAGATATTGTTATATAATATTTAAAAATTTTTTCCAAAATACTTTTTACTTCTCTCCGAATTTTTAACATAATTTTGAATAAAAAAACAAAATAAAAATAAAATTACATATTTTAAGTAAAACACTTTTCCTTGAAAAATTTTATAAAATTTCTCTATACGTCCTTAAAACAACGTTTCTGAACTCATCATGTTATTATCAACAAAATATTGCATTTTTATTCAAAAATTTACAAAAATTTACAAAATAATGGCATAAAAAGGTGTATGGAAATAATTCCCATATGATATTTTAAAATTGCAATACTCTTATAGGAAGTAAATCCAATAAAGTCGAGGGAATTTATTAACTCTTATTATAGTATATACACAATGATACTCGTTGTGATATATAGCTAGCTCATGCCTAAGCATACTTGTGCAACATTGTCGAAAATTGGGCGGGAGAGCATAAGGAGAGCAAAGAAGAATTTCTAAACCCACGGTCTTATTAGAATAAAACCGCGGGCTACTATATCTTTTTCAATATAACTTTTGACGTTTTGAGAAATAAAACCGAGGGGTATTGCTTCTCAAGAATTCGGAAAGAGAAATAACATCCCAAAGCTTTATTTCTTATATCTTTGTATATGAAAGGTTTTGAATTAGGAAAAGTTTTAGAATTATATTCGAAATGAGAGTACATATTCCCCTTTTTAATTTATTTATATGTATAGTTGAGACTATGAATTAGAAGATATTTCAAAGCTGCATTTAAAGTTCTGGAAAAAGGGAATATCTATCCTCGTTTCGAATATAGTTCTATGAACCCTTCAGAATATTATACATATATAAGAATTCACACTCTTGTGGCTTTATTTGTCAAGAAGCGGACATAGGATTAAAAGAGAAATAACACCCTAAAATCCTGTTTCTTATACCTTTGTATATAAAAGGTTTTGAATTAAAAAATGCTTTAGAATTATATTCGAAATCAGAGTACATATTCTCCTGTTTCCTATATATATATATATAAGTGAGATTCTGAATTAGAAGACATTTTGAAGCTGTATTCAAAATTCTGGAAAAGTTGAAATCTATACCCGGTGTTTAAATCTACCCTATAAGATCCCTCTAGAATATTATCCAGACATGAGAATTAACACTCTTGGGTTTTATTTTTCAAGAAGCGGAGATAAGAATGAAAGAGAAATAACACCCCAAAATCCTTTTTGTTATACCTTTGCATGTGAAAGTTTTTAAATTAGGGAAAGTTTTACAATTATATAGTTTCAAAATTAAAAGAAATTTTAAAGCTGTATTAAAAGTTCTGGAAAATGGAATATCTACCCTCTTTTTGAAACTAGTTCTAAGATCTCGTCAGATTATCACCTAATATGAGAATTAACGCTGTTGAGGATTATAGAAGCAGATATTAGATTAAAAGAGCAATAACACTGCGACGCTTTAATTCTCCTAAAAATTAAATTGATTTATAAATAACTCCCTGGGGTCTTATTTCGCAAGTTCTTATTTCATGGTTCCGAATTATTAAAATAAAAGGCAATAATCAAAAACTGAAAACTGAAAACTCATATAAAAAAATAATAAAAATAATTTATGATTTTTTTTCAATAAAATAAAAATACGAATCAAAAGAACAATTTAAAAGTACATTCAAAAATTTTTATAAATGTAAATTGAAATATATTTTATTTTTTATATAATATTATTACATAATATAAATATTCATAGGTACCCTATATATACTTAAAAATATACTGCTATACATGTACTTAAATATATATATATATAAATATATATCTATATATAAAGCTAGACAGAAAACCTACATTCAACATTTTCAACATTTAACCCAATAAAAGGTATACAAAAAAACATATTCAAGAATCACATAATAAAAAGAAAATGGAAAATTGTGAAAAATTGAGGCAATACAGTTAAATAGACATAAAAAATAAAGAAAATAAAATTTTCATATGTCAAATATATACATAAAAAATCACGTCGAATTCAAAATATTTTTTTAAAACTTAAAATGCTGTAAATTAGACACGTGCTTTTTCATAGTGATTTATTTATTTATTATTTTATCTTAAAATTGGATTTTTTTTTGCTTTATTTTTATAAATCTGTTCTGCTCACTAATATCAATTTATGAATGTACAAATTATATTGAGTTTTCTAAGTTTGAAGCATTCCTACCTTGTTCGAAATTTTATGAATAAAGAAAAGTGTAATCTAAGAAACTGAAATAGCCCAAATAACCAAAAAAGTTTGGCCACTATTAAAAAAATTTTTTGAGGACCTAATTTTCTTGTGAAATGCTGAAGTATTTTAAAAGACGCCAGAGGAGTTTTGGTTAAAACATAGAAGTATGGAATACACGCCAGAGAAGTACTTTAGAAGAATCCACTGAAGAAAAAAAAGCATTCGTGAATATGGATAAAGAGAAACAAGTAATGAAACAACAGTAACCCGATGCAACTGACTTAGTAATACCTAAAAAGAATCAATTAACAGTTAGACGAACCTAGAAGTAACGGGTTTTTCAGAAATCAGGAATATTAAGCAAATAAAAAAACTACCTTATACCAAATTCCAAGTTCTTAACTCTATAAATTCCGAAGATATATTGGTTATTCTTCTCAAATTTAAGAATTATAATATCAAAACATATCACTCTTGCACCTACTAATTTCAAGTTTCTATCAAATTGGAAGATACATGCTAATTCGGTCAAATTACCACTGCACTTCATTTAAAAAATTCAGATATATCTGTTGTAGGTGTAGGATATAAATAGGTTTTAAATGAGATCTATTAAAAAATCGGTTGTCGCATTTTGCCAGAATGAATTTTTTTTTTGACAAATAAGTGTAATTAAAATGGTTTGCATGTATTATAATCCAATTTATAACCTGTAAATAAGTAAGAGTTTCGACCATTTTGATTTGAATTCATTTTTTCTTCAGAGAAAATTATATAGGAATATAAAATACAAGTAAAATATATTGTTATATTGTCGCTGACGTCGAATTTCAAAATCCTCGTTTGTGCAAGTGAGTTTTTGGAGGATGAAAAGGCATTTTTCGTCTGTTACAGTCGGCTTTGTCGAATCCTTTTACGACTTAGAAAATTTCTTCAAACGATATAAAAGTTGCTAATTTGTACAATAGATCAAAAACCTTTGGGGTCCAAAAGAATGCTTCGATTATGCTAAGGCTCTAAACAAGGTTTTTTAAAACCACTTCTAAGAAATGACTTCTTTGCCAGAGAAGACGAATTTAAAATTGAAGAACCAAACCTCATTTGTGAGTTAGAAATCTCCCACTCTTTAAAACTGTGGGATTTATATAAATCTTAGATTTTTGTATTAAAAATACACATTAAATAAAATATTGTTCCAAAATAATTATCTCGTATTTTTTTTGCCACAACTGTATGCAAATTCTATAAAATTACTAAGAATTAAGACAATAGAAAATGTTTTATAAATATTCCAGGAATAGAAATAAAGTGTTGGAAATTTTTTTTTGAATATATAAAATCAGTATGCCCCATTATAATTATGTATGTAAATTTAGTATTTTTATGTGTAAACGCATTTAATTTTTAAATAAGTTTGTTTGAATGTATGTTTGTATAAAACCACAAAGAGATGTTTAGATTATTGTGGATAAATTAGTATAGGCAAACAGTATTATTTGAAACAATTTTTCAATCAAAGATTCAAAATTAAGAAAATTAGTGTGATTTATGTTGTGGTTTACAAATTTGTAATTCTGTATTATTTCCAAAAAAATGTTCAAAAAATAATATGAATGAAATAAACTCGTATCGACTTTTTTTCCATTTAGATGTAGTAATCTTACTTTCTAAAAAGAGTTCAAAAATATTCCGGAAAAGGAGTAAACCCTAATTTAATAAGCAACTACAAAATACCTCAAATTTACAAACCGATTGTACAATTATTTATAAATTTCCTGGGAAAAGTTTTTCAGAAATTTTGGTACAAAACATGGGTATTTCCCTTTTCCAAAATATTTATACAAGATTTATAATTTGGAGGGATTGGAGTTGGTTTTAAAATTAGTAGTTTCTTTTTCGTTTAATTTATTTCTTGAACCATTCGGATCGAATCCGCACTCCTCCGGTTGATACGCCAAATACTTAGTCACCGAGGCCTTCACTATTTTACTAAGATTCCTAAAAAAAATTGTTTTACAAGAAAACTTGCCTACTTTTAGGCTCTATATTTATTTTTCAATTATAATTTTGTGGAGAATTAAAACGATTTACAGGAAATATTTGTGTGCAAAAACAATCTTTATTTTAAGTAATTTTAGTAGCATACAATTTAAATATACTATATTGGTATAAGAGCCCTAATTAAAGGACAATTAATAAAGAAAATCTTAATCTTACAATGATTTCCTATTTAAACGATTTTTCAAAAAAATTACTATTCCTTTAAAGTAATTTGCCCTTACCTATTTTAATAAATACTAATATTATTAGCATACGTAATACAATATTATTTAAATACGTTCTATATGGTAATAATCACTGAATTAAAGTAAATCCAATTTAGAATTGTTTTTTTTTTTAATTTTTAATTTCCATTTGACATGAGTTTTTACTTGATTTAAAGCAATAGTTATTGAAAATTTAAATTACTATATACGTTACTTATATAATATTTAAAATTAATTTTTTACGCACTCATTATCATGAAAAATGCTATATCCACTTCTTGTTTACTTGTTCCTTTCATGCATAATTTGCGTAATTTAATCTTATTTTATTATTTTTCTTCAATTTTAAGTAATATTCATACAGTTACATAAATTACTCTTATTCTGATGTATATTACACGTTCGGTTACATTGCTATGGACCTTTTACACAGCTAAATGCGTTAAACAGTCATTTATTTTACGAATGGTAAAAGATATAACCTTCCTTGCTTGGTCAAATAGCCTAAGTATATCGATTCTAAAAACTTACTCAACGACTACTATTTTTATAAGAGGGACATGGAAAGCTTTGAAGCTTTGCGTAGTTCCTATTGGTTGAGTTGAGGCATCAGTTAATTTATTCCTCTAGAACACGTATTCATCTCTCTATAAAATATATACAAAACAAAGTTAGTGACCCGATCCAACCGTAAGACGATGACTCAGTGGAGTGAGCGTTGCGATCCCATTATAATATACTATATGCCTATATCAAGATATCCCAGCGCCTTAATAGCTCTTCCGGCCTAAATATGTGCATTATACTCTACTTCCGGCCTTTTAAGACAAATGAATAAGTTAGCACACGAGGGATGATACAAGTCGTATTATTTTCTTATAATTAGAACTGATCTTAGTGAATTCTACATACAAATACACTGCTTATGAAGAAGCGTCATAGATTCTACTAAGATACAATTTTTATTGTACATTGTGATAAGTAATATTTTTTTATAAGATTTTTCTGTATCTGTGAGTTATTGTCTGAACTCGAATGCAGGCCTCTCGAGTGTATTCGGCACTCTAATTGCTGTGTCATCCAGCTGTTTAATTTTAATATTTCAGCTAATATTTCAGTTTACTTATTCACCATAGTCTCTGGTTTCAGTCTTAAGGGGAAAAAAGGTTAATAAAATTCTCAAAAACAGTATATGCCCGAAAGCTTATCTACAGCAGCTGGTAGTAGTACTAATCTGTTGATAATGGGCTTCAAAGCTGTCATATGCATATAAAAGTTAAAATTATATATAATTATATATATTTTCAAATTCTATAGGTACAATTTGATTAAAATTTTATTTCATTTGAATTAAAAACAGTATAATCGGGTCAATAAATTTAAATTTAAAGTACTATTTTAAGCTAATTTTAAGCTTAATCCATCAAAATTGTATTATATATTGTACATATTTTCAAAGAGGAAACTATTTTGATTTGTTGTATATTACAATGTGTACTTTTGATTTTCTTTCCAATTTCTTTTTTAAACATTCATTATTAGTAATCATTAACATTCCTATATGTCATTTTAAATGTACTCATTTGAAGTTTCCAACAATCACAGCAGGCAATAAAAATTGTTACCACATATTATGATTGTGTATATATGAAGAGTATACTATCTAATAGTCTGTGTAATATTATATTCCACTTCATAGTTGTTATTGAATCATTTCAAGTGCTTTTCTATTTAAAATGTGTTTGATTTTAACGAAAAAATACAAATTGTAAATAAATCATATAGAAACAGAACTGATGTTTGAATTAACAAAAAAATGTAAAATAGAATATTGCTAATTTATTTTTACTTAAGCATTTTAAAGTGTACAGCTGACTAGAACAGAACTTATTCAACACTTTAAATGTTGATTTTTCCCTAAATTCATTTTTGGTTTCAAAATACTCTGTTTTCTAATTCGGATCATTTTGAGGCTGAGGTGGTTCAATGTTGTTAATTCTGATACTGAAATATTTTTTTGAATAATTAGTTTCGATACATTTGACCGATGAATTTTCAGCTACTAATGATACCACTTGTAATAATAATTCATGTTATTCTAAAGTTACAATGCTGTTCGTATAAACAAATTGGTCTGTCTTCAGAATTGCTTGATTAGGATTTAACGCATTCTAAGTGTTCTTAGCTAGATTTGGTTATAAGATTTAGAATATTTTTTAAAAAGCTCTTAAAAATTTCCGAATACTTAGTTCGAACATCTCATCGAGTTTGATAATTATGTTTCGAAAAAAATTTATTATGATTTCTTGGTTTTTTCCTAGCCCATTGAAAATACTCAAATACAGCTCAATAACTACCTACGCTTCCACTCTTTGATTTCTTTTATATTGTTTTTCAATTCTGGTTACTAAGAGACGAGGATCTCTTTATTTTTTAGTTGGTTTTTTTTAAATTATTTCTCAGTTTGCACGAGAACCAGAGATCAGTCTTACTGATACTAAATTTTGATAGCGAGTCAGGTCAGATGAAGTCGATAGGCGAAGACATGTGGTTAGATATTGAGTTTTCAACACGTTTAACTTATTCGTGATTTCTTAAAATCTAATGAGCGCCGTTGTTTCGGAAAGTGCCGATTTTGTAATAGAAAAATTTCCCGCAATTACCACAGTGATACATTTCTTCTCCTTTTTTAAAATTCTTTTTTTATATTCAAAGTTCTTAATTGAAAAACAATTGAAAAACTAAAAAAATAATATAATCTGAAAAAATAAAATACAAATATTGAAACAAAGAATGACCCACAACTATTCATTGAAGCATTTGTATATATATTTGTTATATTCCCTTCTGGTGTATATTTTTTGTATTACTAATCTAGGTGTTACTAGTTCTATTGAAACAAAATATAGAACATCACTATACGGCTTTTCCCTATTTTTTTTTTTCTACATATTGTATATTTAAACAATTAAGTACTAACAGTTACAACATATTGATATCCCATCATAATCCCAAATATGTTTATTTTAAATAAGATATACATATATTGTAATAAATCCGGATACTCGTTGGCCGGGGTAACATAGAATCAAAAGTGACTAAAATAGAAAAAAAAATCAATCGCGAATCATCGCATTGACTTAAGTTTCACTTTTTTTTTTTCTACTAGAGCACAAAATTCATTCAAGTGAATGAATGAATGGTATTTGTGTGCCTTACCAATCTAATCGTAGCACTCTAGTAAAATCGTCATAAAAAAATAAAAAGAAAACAAATCGAAATTAGAATAAATGGAAATGAAATAATTTTTTAAGTGTATAAGCTATGGATAAACTTTGTAATCCAATTATGATATAAATCCCATAAAAATGATGACGATTATCAAGAAGCACGAAATAAAAAAAAAATGGGTATTAATTGGTTCTTTTACTGGTCTTAAATCAAAACATTTTGTTTGGGAGTGAGTGCAAATAAAAGAACAGCGAAGAAACTAATAAGAATAGTAGGTATTAAAATAAAACGAATAGCACAAAGAAAAGTAAGACACTTATTAAATGTGATTTTTTAAGAAGTTGAGCAGAAGAATTGAGTTTTGTTTGTGTCCAAATTAAATTATTAAATAAGTGTTTAATTGGAAATAAATGAAGTCATAAGTAGTAGAAAACAATAAAAGTAAGATATAAGATGAATGATTTCAGATGCCTTCAGGTGCCGAAAGTTTTATTTATTTATTTATGAACAGTTCTGTACCACATAAAATGTGATAAGTGAGTTAATCTACCTTTCCTTTTCAGGTGTGGCAGTTAAATTTATTTAATATTATGGTATACACTATTATGATATAAATTATAAATTATATTTTTTTATTAGATATGATCTGACCAGGTTTTGAACCCGAGACATTTTGATTAAAAAGCCACCACTCTAACTACTGAGCTATCTGTCAAATTCGAAAATTGATAATTTAAAATTTTTGAATCAATGTGTCTCCAAAATTCTACACAACAATGTATATAGACATGTAAAATATTTCACTCCTGTATGAAATCAGTTATCTTGGCAGTGAAGTCTAACTAATAAATGAATGCCATATAAAGCATTAGATTTTTCTTAAAAAAATGTCTGCATTATATGAAGCACCTGAAGGATTCTGGGTTAAATAAGAAATTAAGAACTATGGCATAAATACGAAAGAATAGAACCCATTTTAAAAAGAAACAACATAAACGAAAGGATAGAAGCCATTCTAAGAAGAAACTCTAATGCCACACAGGAAGTAAAAAATGGACACTCGAAAAAGTATTGAAAAGTAATACACGGTGAAAAGTTTTAGGGGTTGAAAAGGACTAGAAAAGTGAAAGTAATTTCTACCAAAGGGGAAAATCCCAAACTTTCACTACTTTTTATTCCATTGTAGAACATATTAATTCTCTTAACATTTCAAATCGTTGTTACATTTAGGTTTCGTAATAATGTTAAATTTTAATAACGAATAATTTTGAATTAAATAACTACTTATCTTTTTGTAAGCAAATCATTAATTACTTTTTCAGAGTTTGAAAAATTGAATGAACGCAGCCAGTTTCATCTTAGATATTGAAGAATATGCGTATTTCACAAAAACAACTAGAATTAAAAATAAAATCAAATTTTTAAAGTAATCGGCGTTTATAACTACTTTCGATATTCACAGCTTTAATCGCTAGTTTGAAATGTCAATTAACTGTCTCAGAACTAAATTTGGTGAGAACATTGTTTTGACAGCCCATTTAGAAAATTAACGAGAAGGCAATAATATAATGCGTTAAAAATTCAGTGTTTCAATTAGTTAAATATATTGATTTTCATCAGATTTAAAAATTTCAATCCAGCGCTTTTGTTGGAACAACTTTAAATTTTCACAATTTGGATAAGTTGTAGCTCTCTGACTGATCGATTATTACAAATATGTTCTTCCATAAAATTAGTTTTTTAAATATATAAGAGAAGATTAAAATTATTTTACTTGATCTCAAACTATTTGGGAACGGCAGCCAAAGAGACGGGTTAAACCTTTTTAAGGAAACGAATTATTTTAATTATATTCTAATTTGATCATAGATTGCATAAAATGCTACAACTATCGAATCCATGATTTACATTCTTTTTTATTCTTTCGTTATTTTTTGGTATAAATAAGCTACTATGCCATTTAATATCTTAAGGAATCTGTCTCGCAGAAACGGGGATTAATTATAATATTATGATCATTTGTTGCAATTAAACATGATATAAACCGATAAACACGTAACTTTGAATTAAAAAATTTAATATTTTTTCTTCATTTATGGGAGTGTTAACACTCCAAAATTCAAACAATTTTAACTTTAAAAAATAACCCGCTTACCGATGTTCTTTATGATCCCTTATTTGAAAACTCATATGTTTGAAATATTTTCAAACCGTCACAGGAAAATCGCGCGCAAGAAAATCGCCCACCGCTTTCTACATGATTGCGGCTTAAGTTCAAAAATATAAACCCTTCAGTCATATTGTTAATGATTTATCAAGCATGATCTGCATCAGATTCGACAAGCTGCGTAATACTTTCAACAAGTCTCAGAAAAACAGTAAGAAAAACAATAGCCCTCTCGCTTTCTGCGTGGCCATCGCCAAGTTCTAAAATATAAACCCTTTCACATTTTCAATGATTATCTGTATCAAGTTTGACAAACTGTAGAATACTTTTCATAAATTTTAAGAAGATTTGCTTCAGAGTTTTGCAATCTTTCTAACTTTATTAATTTCTAAAATTTTTTTAAATTATACATTTTTTTTGATATTCACTTAATTCAAAAAAAAAACATTCCACAAAATATTGATTTTTAGTTAAGAATCTTAAAGAATTATTAATATCTGTTCCGGTACCCAATCGTAAGTCTTAATTTCTTAAGAAGTATTTCTTTTTATTTTTTTGAATATAAAAAGTACAAGTGCAAGCACCAATTCAAGCGTAAAATAAAAAATTAAAAATTTTGTAAATTCTATAGTAAAATATTAAAAATAAAAATGACATTTTTTTGTGAAAGTTTGAGAAAAGTTTTATAAGTAGTTTTAAATTTCGTATATAAGATCTTTAATAAGAAAGTTTTAACTTATGAGTTTTAATCTTTAATAAAAAAAAAAAAAAAGACACAGAAAAACTAGAATTAAATTAAAGAACTACTAAAGTTTCATTAAATCGTCTTTTAGAAGATCATCGTTACCTATTATCAAGATTTTCTCTCTCTGTGCTCCTTTTACAGTTACTTTCTGTTACTTTCTGTTATAATTTTTTTATTTTTATTAAAAGGATAAAATAGTTTTAAAAGAGAAATTGAAAAACTTTTATGTAATTTTCAATTCTTACATACTGCAAACTTTTTGTTCTTTTGTTTTTTTTTTAATTTTTTTTTTACTCCTCTCTTGTAAGTGTTATTAGAAAGCAATTAAACTTATTGACCTGCTTGAATCACTACACATTATACAGTATGAGTACAAGTGTAATCATTGTAAAAGTATTTTGTATATTAACTTAAGTAAAGAGAGGGAGAGTGATAGAAACCGAATTGAGAGAATGACGTGAGTACAGAAATTTAAAAAAACAAAAGCAACTAGAATATATTGAAGTGAACAAATAAAGAATACTTGAGACATTGTAATTAAATAAAAATTACATCAATATACATTTTATATCAATATATGGCTGTATGAAAAAAAGTGCCCAAACAAAACGTCCTAAAAATTTGTATTTATGAAACTTATGACAATTTGGGGACTATTTTGGCGACTTTTACAAAATTGAATTTTTAGCGTATGAGAAAAATATTCAAAAGTATTTTCATAAAGTATATTACAGTTAGTTTCAGTAGATTGGTTTGTCTTTTTTTCTGATGGTAAAACAATAATAGTTTTTCCCAGGGTTTGAAAAACTACGTTGTTTTTCGTAGTATTAACTTTTTTTTTTTTTTTTTTTTTTTATTCTAAAACCACAAACTAGGAATATGATCCTATGTACTTAACGTAGTTGTGATTGAATGGAATAGGATAGGGAAGGAAAAAATGAGGACAACGGGGAGTTAACTGGTAAATTCGTGAAGAATCCGTTAAGATTCTTCTTAAATTTGGGCAAATTATAAATATCAAAATTGCCAACCTTTGGAAATACAGAAGATGGTAATAGATTCCACATTTTTGCAGTTCTAACAACAAACGAATTACTATAACCAGTAGAGTACCACTTAGGAAGTTCCACATAGTAGGAATGCGCGTTTGCTGCCCCTCTGGTGGTACGTTGGAATTGTTTGAGAGGAGGCATCAGAGATTTTATTTCAACTGAACAAGTGTCATTACCTACAAGATATCTATAAAAAAGAGAAAGAGCTCCAATATTACGACGTATATCAAGTGCAGATATAGTATTACTCACATTGGGGTCATTAATTAGACGAATGGCGCGTTTTTGAACTCTATCGAGAAAGTTTAAGGAACTTAATGAGGCGCCAGCCCAAATGTGTGAGTTATATTCCATCTTAGGTCGTATATAAGCTTTATAGATTTTAGACAGGTCCCTTGAAGAGAAATACGACTTACACCTAAAGAGAAAACCCAAGCATTTGGCAGCATTTTTAGCTATATCAAAAATATGATCATTCCACATCATTTTTTGATTAAGCTGCATACCCAAAATGTTTAAGTTTTCTGATCGGTGCACGATTTCACCAAGAAACCTCAGACTAGGGTTATAATTGTTTCTTTTTAGCGTTATCTGACAGCATTGGGTTTTGGAAGAATTAAATTCCACTCTGTTTTTCGAACCCCAATTAGCGACTTTAACTAGATCGTCGTTAACCGAATTGGTCATAGACAGTCTAGCTGTGTCAACTGCAAAGGTTGTGGCATTTGACTTTCTCGGAAAATTGTAGGATGCCACCAGAGTGCTGTCATCGGCGAAACTGTGGATTGGATTGAGGGTAGAAGATAGAAGATCGTTGATAAAAATCAAAAAGAGTGTAGGTGCAAGGACGGATCCTTGTGGAACACCAGCGTTTATTTGATATGTGTCAGACGTGTAGCCGTCGACCAAGACACGAATGCAACGATTCGAAAGATAGCCTTCAATCCATTTACATAGAGTTGAACCCAGACCTAGAGCTTGGCATTTTTTCAAAAGAGCCGCATGCCATACTCGATCGAAAGCTTTTGAAATATCCAGAGCAACAACAGTACACTCACCAGAGTAGTGGATACTGCTGTTAAGTTTACCGCTGAGGTATGTCATAAGATCGCCAGTAGATCGGTTGGATCTAAAACCGTATTGGCGATCATGTAAGATACCTCTTTCATCTAGATATTTCTTGAGCTTCCGGTTTATGATTGTTTCCATGACTTTAGAAATTATCGAAAGAATAGCAATAGGTCTATAGTTTGAGGGGTCGCTTTTGTCACCTTTTTTGGGAATTGGTGAAACATGAGCAGCCTTCCACTGACTGGGATAGATGCCAATCGAAAACGATAGATAGAAAAGGTTGCGCAGAGGTTTCGAAATAGAGAAGGCAGTATTTTTTAGAACCATAGCGGGGATACCATCAGGACCAGTCGACTTTTTATCATTCAGATTCTTCAGAACTTTCACTACAGCTCGGGTCCTGAAGTAAATTTTTCCAAATCTACAGGATCTATCTACTTCAGGAATTGTTGGTGGAAGTTGAGCTGTAGGAGGGAGTGTGGAATTTGCCGCAAAAAGTTTTGCAAACAGGTTAGCTTTACCAACCGAATCTGAAATGATATCGTCGTTTTTATCAATCAAAGGAGGGAATGAAGATTTACAAAAGTTCTGCTTAACGCTTTTTGCGAATGTCCAAAAAGAACGATTGCAGTTGGGTTGGTGGAGAATTTTATGCTTCAACCTCTGGTTATGCAGAAACTTTTGTTGACTGATAATTTTTTTACACTCATTTCGAGCCACTTTATAACTTCCACGTGATGCCTCCGAATCATTAGCCTTGTAAAGCTTGAACTTTTCCTCTTTGTTCTTGATGGCCCTTTTGCAAATGTCATTAAACCATGATTTGGAATTTGGTTTCACTGATTTATACGATCTAGGTATAAACAATTTCATACCTAGCATTATAGTTTTACAAATGACATCAGCAAAAAGGTCAACATTCCTATGGCGAAAGTACATGGACCAGTCGAAGCCTTTTAAAAAACAGTTCAGGCCATCCCAGTTAGCCCGGTTGTAATGCCAGACTACTCTTTTCGGGATTACGCTCGTACTAGCCGTTGTACCTGTAGGGAATGTAGCTTTAACAAGGCAATGATCGGAGTTGCCAAGTGGAGAGTTAACAGAAATTGTGTATTTTTTTTTTTTTTTTTTTTTTTTTTGCCCGCACCTCTACGTGCTAACTGTTCACTGTGATAGGCTAAACAGCCTGACTATATATGTGCATGTCGGAACAGGGGAGATATATTCATATATTAGAACTGATCAAATGAATTCCACATACAATTTAAACATGAGATAGTACTACGCCTTATAACATGTAGAAATGTCTTAGATTTTCAATAAATGCAGTTCTATTTTTGTTTATATTGTAATATTTTGTATTAGATTTTATATGGTATTCTATATCAGTGAGTTATATTATTTAATTGAATTATTTGTTTACATTTTGTATTTGTTTATATTGTTATATTTATGTATTTTTTATTAAAGATATATAATTATTAATTATTAATTAAGCCATTAATTTGAACCCAACGGCGAATGGTAGCTGAGTCGAGTTGAAAACCAGATAAAAGTTTTTTCACTTTCACTGGGATTCGAACCCGGGGCCTTTCGCATGAAAGGTTGGCACTCTAACCACTGTGCCACCCAGCCGATAATTATATTTTTCTGGATTTGTGGTTAGAAAGAGGTCCAAAAGATGTTGATTATGGAAATTCTGGTCAGGAATCCTCGTTGGGTTCTTAACAAGTTGAGAAAGTTGGAAGAGATTGGAAAATAGTTCAACTTGCCTGCCTTCTGGGGAATTGTGACTGGAGTAATGGAGCCAGTTCTTGTTGTGAACATTGAAGTCACCAGCGATAACAACCTCAGCATCCGGGTGTTGTTCCAGGATTGAATTGATGTTATCGGATAGTTCCTCAATGACCATAGTTGATTCTGACTCACTTGCTTGGGGTGATCTGTATAAGAAACAGAAAAATATTGTAGACTTTTCAACACGGAGTTTGATCCATATGTAATGAAAAATATGGTTGGAGCCTTTTAGGTTGTGAAGAGTGTTGAAAGTTACATCAGAACGAATATATATAGCGACACCTCTATGGGGTATGAAATGAAGAATAGCCGTTAATATTAAAATTAATATTATCGTCTTTAACTTGGGTTTCGCATAATGCTAACAGTGCTGGTTTTTGGGAGAATAAGTGGGCCTCTACGGCGCAAAAGTTTGATGCGAGACCTCGAATATTGCAAAAATTAATAGAAAAGTTGGCAATCATGATATTACATTACAATATTGCAAATAGATTATTGAAATATAAAAATAGAAAATTATTTAAAATTAAAATTGAAACGTAATTATTTAACTGAATTTATATATTATATAAGAAAGAAATTATTTATTTGTTTAACAAAAAAAAAAAAGAAAAAAATAAGTTATTAATTGTTGAAAAAAAAAAAAAAGAAAAATTAAAATTACTTATTTTAAAAATAGAAAAATGAAAGATAGAAAAATATTTAAAAAACAAAATAAAATTGAAACATAATTCGTTAAACGTCTTAGGTTAGAGTTGGATATAAGAAGAACACCAACTTATGCTAATGAAGATGTTTCACAGCCTAAGCACAGTCAAAGCTTCTTTGATATGCTACGATCATTTCAAGAAACAAATGGCATTTAAAGCTTTTCATATATTTTTTTAAAAAGCACAATTTTCAAACGAAAAGCTTTTGCTGAATAGCAGATAAAAATTATATTAAGTTACTTTGACTGCTTATGCTATCATTGTATTTGAAAATGTTGTTTATCTTATAATTCTGTAATCGTTATCTTTAGAAATTAAAATATATCGTTGTATTAGAAATTTTTTTTATCTTATAATTCACCATTCGTTTTCGTTAATTTTAGTTTTGATGTTTTATTTTTTATGCACTATGTATGTATAACCTTTTCAGCCATTAAGTTCTCAGTAAAAGCTTTTTCTTACTTTGCTTATAAATAGTAACAAATAAAAAAGCAGCGTTTGATTAATATATTGTACTGAAAAGCCAAAGCTTTTGTTTTTTTAAATAATAGCAATCGCTTTTATTTGCCTCTATAGTATTTTAGCAGTATAGCGAAGCACAGTTTTATTTATTAAATTAAAATGCTGTAGCTGTTCAGCAAAACCACTTATTTCAATGCTTTTGCTGCTTTAACTATAGCATTTCAAACCCTGGTTTTTTGAAGGTCGGCTTTAGTATTTAATATAATGGGGGCTAAACAATTTATTGAATGCCATACTTTGTAGCCCCATCTAAGTTTTCTTCATAAATAACAAATCCACAAAGTATTTAATATAATAAGAACTACCGCCCCAAGCCCCCAATAAAAAAATTATTGTAACTAAAATATTGTATTTAACTCTGAAAATCTATATATAATATGTCAGCAGCAAAGCATCTAATTTGGGGACTCTTTTCTTTTTCTTTTGGGAACTTTTATACTTTAATATAAATGTATTTTTGGCACTTTTTACATATGGAAAAATTCTACAAAATTGGAGACTTTTTACATTGTGCTTTGGAGTTTCCTCCTTAGGGACTTTTTTCGTACATCCTGAATTTATTATACTTAAAATTTTTATGCACAACCAAACTGTAAAATGTTAAAGATTTTACTACCCACTTGAAGTTTAACTCTTTTCAAACATATATATATATATATATACATACATATATGCGTACATTGTAGAAAGTAGTATGAGATTCTTTAGTAAATACAATAACGATTTTAAGGAAGAGAGCATTTTATAATTAAGGAAAAAACAATTACTTATGGGAATCAATTAAATTAAAAACTTTAATATGAATAAATTTAGGAAAATTAAATACATTACATATAATACTTAATAGTTCTTTATAGTTCTGAAACAGTGGTTGTAAAATGGTGCAGATACATAAGAGCAAATTTTAAATAAATATGCTTTAGTATAGCTATAATATTTTTTTTAAAATTCTGATTTCTACATGCAACTACGAATTTTTAGATTGATAAAACTTCTATTAGTTTGTCAAAAATTTGATTACTTTTGTTTTGATTACTAAAATATTTCTAATTCTAATTTCACTAACAATCCGATTTTGATACTTTTAGTTTAGAGTCGGATACAAAATCAAAGGCCTTACCATGTAAGAAATTTAGGGACCTATTCATGCGACACACACTTAAAATAATGGTTAACCTCACATTTTAATGCTAATTACTGGATGGAATCATTTGTTGTACCCTAAGTAACTTAAGTTTGAAAATAATTGCAATGCTAATTTCTTACAGTGTTAGACATCAGGGTTATATACCTTCCAAAGACTATGTATATGCATAGGTGTAGGAATATAGGATTTCTAAGAGTGGATAAATTTTAGGATTAGATACAAAATTAAGGTATCAAAATTCAGTGTTTAAGTACTTTGCTGTCACATTATTAATATCAAACATGTATGAAAGTCAAACAAATTTAGTATGAAAGTCGTTAAAAATTTTAGAGTGTAAAATTATATGATGTTTTCTTATAATCCTTAATTTTAAAAATAATTTCCGAAGTAGGACACTGCTAGTCAACAAATATACATCTTGAGTGACAAGATCTGAAAAATGCGTCGTCTCATTTTGAGTAGCGGAGCTTCATTGAATTTTGACATGTAACTGTTATTTCCTTTTTTTTCATGGAAAAATTGTGAAATGTCCATAGCTTTCAAATTAAGGTAAATCCATGGATATAAAAAGTCGCTTTTGACAAATAGCTGTGAAGTGTAACTTACCAGATATCAGTCTAAATCACAAACTACAATTTTGGATTAATAAGTGTCTCAGTTGACAACATGAGTTGTCTTAGAGTGGACCTCAGCTCAAGAAACAATAACACTAGAACATTGAACAACAAATGGTTTAATAGTGGACCATTTTAGAAACAAGAACACGCTGGTTCTCGCCTGCAAACAACACATGATGCAAAACAAACCAATTAAAAAATTTATAAATTTATTTAATTTTAAAAAATTAAAAAAAAATCTGCAGTAAATCACATGATGTTAGCTGCCGATATCATATAAACCAACCAATCAAACGTTGTAAATATATAGGGCTAGAAAACCATTCACAAGCAAAATACGAATTAACTGGAATGGAACAAGGAGACTCGATTTTAGAATGGGGATTCTATTAGAAGGCATATGTTTCTAGAATAAGGAAAAAGTAAAAAACAATAAATAATTTGTGTAAAATTTCAATTCTAAATCACAAATGATGAAGAAGATTCGTAAGCAGATAGACAAATCAGTGGGCGGCAGAATTAAATTAATAAATGTAATTCCTATGGTTTTTGCAAAATCTACTATTTTTGCATATTTTATTCATAAATTTTTCTATAATATATTTTAAGTTAAAAATTTTTTATTTATTTTCCATTTCCTTATGAACTATATATCTAGAATATTTCGGGGAACTTTTCTTCCTATTTGGTAAAATAACTGTTTTTTTTTTTTGTTAGAAATTACATTTTCTGATTAGAATTTAAAAAGGAAGAAGAAATAAAGTTAAATTGAAATAAAGAAACCCCAAAAAAAAAAAAAATAAGAAACTTATTACCCAACAATGTCCTGATTGCATTCAAAAAATTTCATTTCACTTGTTACAAAAAACAAGTGATGAAAAAAAACCAAGGGTTTTTAAAAAAGCACATTTTCAAAATTATATTGTATTACATACTGAGTTTAACTTCGGAAATATTTACTTGGAAATAGTTACTACTGACTTATCTAAAAGTTGTTATTTTAGGTTTTAAATTTAAAGCCCTTCAATGGGGAAGGTTGCCAAATTTTATGGGGAAGGTTGCCCATCCTTTAATTTTTTAGGTTCTAGGAATTAAATTGTGAATTACACAAAAATTTGGAATTTTACTTAGAATTTTATTATCTAAGCAAAAATGGGTAAAACTGAGAGACACTTTCTTCAATTTAAGGAACCCCTTTTAAATTTAAGAAAAACTTTTAACATATGTTAAAATATAATGTTGGACCTTTAAATTTTGTATATTAATAAAAAAAAAATTGGACAGGTATTCAAGTTACAGGTGCTTAAAAATAGTATAATTTCAATTTTCGGGCCCTTATAGCTCCTAAATAGAGGGCTTGACAAAAAAATTTGGTTAACCGACTCCTACTAATTTCTAAGGATCTAACTTCTCCTAAAATTTCAAGATCCTAGCTTGAACCGTTTAGAAGATATGTGGGGCCAAAAATTTTGCAAAAATTGAGTTTTATATAATGGTAAATTTTAGTATCGTATGGCAACCCTATACACTTAAGCGACATATTTTTGTAAAGCCTATAAAAGCAGCTCTCTAATACCGTTTTTCGATTGAAAATAAACCTAACGGAACTCTTGTTATATCAATTTAGATATAGGGCTTTTTTGGAATTTTCAGGGGCTGTAACCTCGTCACCCTTCAAAATTAAGAAAAACCTTTGACACATGTTGAAATATAATTATAGGGCTTTGAATTTTGTCTATCACTAAAAAAAAATTTGGACAGGTATTCAAGTTACAGGTGTCTAAAAATAGGAAAATTTCAATTTTCGAGCCCTTATAGCTCCTAAATAGGGGGCTTGACAAAAAAATTTTGTTAACCGACTCCTACTAATTTCTAAGTATCTAACTTCTCCCAAAATTTCAAGACCCTAGCTTGAACCGTTCAGAAGATATGTGTGGCCAAAAATTTTTCGAAAATTGAGTTTTGCGTAATGTTAAATTTTTGTTATAAACCAAAGGTTATAAAACCAGCTATCATTTGCCGTTTTCAGATTGAAAATATATGTAACAGAACTCTTGTTATAACACTTTAAATATAGGGCTTTTTCCAACTTTGGGGGGCTGTAGCCCCGTAACAGGTGGGGCTACAGAAAAAAATTCTTCTACGAAATTATTTTTTTTCCAAAAACTACCCATGGTTAAAATTTCTTTTCTCTATTTCAAACGGTGTAAAAGTTTTTGTAAACATACGGACGGACGGACGGACAGAGTGAAGCTATATAGGCACATTTTTACAAAATTTTTTGAAAATGTGCTAAAAATGGGAGGAAATTTCATTCGGTTGTTAGAAAAGACAACATTTTTTTGTTCTTTTGTTATGTTTGTTTTGTTTGTTTCATACTTATTTTGTTAAATGTTTCCTTTACATTTCATTTTTTATTTTATTTTCATTCACAATATTCTTAACTATTTTTCTTTAACAGTTTTGTGTTTGTATTGTATAGATTTCTCGTATATATATATTTGAGGGTTGAAATAAAGTCGAACGAAATAACGTCAAATCGACTTCATTACCAAAAGGAATGGAAATAAAGTCGAATTATCCTTTCTATATTAATTCCAAAAAAAAAAATAGTTCCAAAAATAAATTAAGTGGAAATGAAGCAACTTGTTTTAAACCCAACTTTTATATTTCTAGTAATTACAAATCTTGTATTGATATTCTGGAAAAAAGGGAATATCCTAGTTTTGAGTTCAACTTTAAAATGGGTATATAAAAACGGATAAGATTATTAATAAATATTCTGGAAAAAAGGAATATCGTGACTTTGTAACCAACTCTTGAAAATCTGGAAAAATTTTTTAAGAATATTTATAAACTAAGAGGAATTTGTAGTTGGTTATTAAATTTGGATCACCCCTTTTTTCCGAATATTAACATATTTGTGTATATGCAAGATTAGGAAATAAGACTTGAACTCAAAATCACAATCTAAGTCATATGCCTAACATAAGTTTGGGAACGGTAGCCCCCATTGCTTAAATTAATTGTTAATTAATCGTGTATTTCAAAAAAATCAGTACCTAGAAGGATTTTTCCGTTCTTTTCAAACTCAAAACTTCAATAATTTGTTTAGTAGGGGGCTTTAGGATGGCGGCCTTCAATTTTTTGAATGCTTAATTGCAAATATTTGTAGACAAAGAAACCCATTAGGAAGGAATGTCAGCGTGTTTAAAAAATTGGGATATTCCCTTTTTCCGGATTATTTCTGTATTTTTATACGCAAGATTGTGTATTTAGCATCAAAAATAGGGGGATTCTTGTTTATATAATTTTTTGGATTTTCACTTTTTTTTTAATAAGACCTAATAGACTTTATTTCGTTTATTTGAGTTATTCAACTTTTGTTTTATGAAATAAGACAGAACTCGAATTTAAGTTAATTCGATATTATTTCCATTGTTTTTGGTAATAAAGTCGATTCGACTTTATTTCGTTCGATTTTATTTCACCCTTCGAACATATTGTTATAATGTTCTGTTTTAATTTTTAATGTTTATTCAAATGCTGTGTAGTTGTTGTGTAGTTTGTTTTTTTGCAATCACTGGTTTTGTGATTTGTGTTCAGGCCGTTGTTGTACTTGAATACTTCTGTTGATTTTATGATATTGATAGTTTACCAGTTTTTATTCTATTTATGATACACTGCCATGGTTCTTTATTGTGATATTTTTCTTTACAAACTAGTATAGTGTTTTATACAAAAAACTTATCTTATATTATTCCGTTATATTGTATTTTATTACAATGTATTTAATGTATGCAACATTATAACAATATAGTTGTAAAATATATTTCAAAAAAAAAAGCTTAAAAACTATCAAATATTAAAATTATACACCAAAAAGTAGGGGAGTGCTAAAGAACAGAATTGAAATATAAATTCTAAGAAAATTCCTTAAGAATAATGAATTGTAAATGTTGATAGGAATTACAAAAATATAACAGACAAATAATAATAATAAGAGAAGAGTTGGAAAAATTTGAATTAATATTAAGTGTAGAAGAATAGATTGAAAATTTAATGAATTTTATTTTAATTTGATTTTTCGATGTAAAGTTCTTCCAAAAAACTACTTGAAACTTTCACTAATTAAGAGGAAAACTATAAGAGTTTTACGTTTTAAATAACTACCAATACTAATGCAATTAACCGTTATATTTTTTGAATACCAAGATTTTAAAATTTTTAAAATAATTTTAGGGGTTTTTTATGAACATTTCTTTAGCTGGTTTGCTATTAAGAGAGAAGATCCATTTGAAAGTCCTCTCAAATTTGAAGAAACACATTTATTAGATTTTTCTTCAAGTGTATTAAAGTAGCTCACCTAAATTATAATGAAATCTTGTTATTCAGAAGCAATCTTTTCATAAAAAGCAACAAATTTTCGACAAATTTTTTTTAAATACCCAAAGGAACATTTCAACATCTTTTATCCTTTCAAGGACCTTATAACACCCTTTTCCAAGATTGAACCTCATATGTAAGATTAAGAAACTTATAACATATTTTAATAAGAAGCGTAGTTTGAAAAATAAATTGACATTCTTAAAACACTTTTTTTAACATTGAGCAACTCTCTGTTGTAAGTTTTATTCTTATTAGAGCCTTATTTCACTCTTATTACCTTTTCTGCTAACGTTTCCTTGGCGATGAATAGTTTATTCTCATACAAAAGTTTTGTATTCATTTTATAAGAGCCTTATAAGAACATGTCTCGCGAAAGTGTACTGTAAGATTATTAGCTTTAATCTAGTTAAACATTCTATTCTTATAAGAGCCTTATCACACTTTTATAAGCTTTTTCACTTAGGTTCTTTGCCAAAAGTAGTATTCTCTTGCAAAAGTTCTGTGTTTATTCTTATAATAGCTTTACAAGATTATGTTTTGTTTACAAGTTTATGTACTGTAAGATTATTATAAAGTTTTAATCCAGTTCGAGGGGATACCTGCTAGTTATCTGTCAGATATTCTAGTCATACTAGAGTTTAGAAAATAATCAAAATTAAATTATTACAAGTTATTTAAAAAACACAACAAATGGAAAAGGGTGAATGTCCTATGCTTTGTAGGAAAGTTGTATGGAAAAGAAAAATTCAATAAAACACTTTCAACATGAGTTTAGTTTAACCATTAACGAGAATTCTATACTGGTAATAAAATTTTACTTGAAGCATTCTAGTTAAATTCTATCACCCCTATCTATCATATTCACACATAACTAAAATTTTATTTAGAAAAACAAAAAACCATTAAAAAACTAAAATTATTACTTTCTAACCTTTTTTTTTTCTAAGAATGGCCTTCAAAATCACACTATAGCCACTCTATTTGATTAATTTGATTCCTTCCTTATATAATATACTGTAGATGGATATTGTTATTTTTTTTTTGATAAAATTTCTATGAATATTTTAATTTAATCTACAAAATAATGTTATATAATAGAAATGACACGTGTATCTTTAACATTATGTCAGATACATAAATTGGTCTAGACAATATTAAGGTTTTGTTAAAATTATAATATAAATAGTAACTGGAAGTGTATTTGAAGGTCCACAGCATAATAATATATTTCGACTAAATTATGTATTTCAATCAATTTATTAAATTATATTTTGTATAAAATAATGTACATAATATATTATAGTTATATATTATTAATTATGTATAGTCATGGTAAGAAACTATATTTAATTTCATTATTTAATATATAATATAATTTATTGATTTTTAAATAAAGGAAAAAATCATGGTGGTTGATTTTTTAAATATAATTTTTATATTTTCAGCATAATTTTATATAAATGTGTTACTTCCTCAAGATATGATCTTAAAAATCTATTTTGAGAATAAATACAATATTTTTGTAGGAGTATATTACTGTTCACTAAGAAAATTTAAGTAAACAGTTAATAAGCCCTTTGAGTTAGGTTAAAATTTTATATTAATCTTATAGTTAATTTTCTTAAGACATGCTGTTATAAAACTGTTATAAGAATGAATACAATTACAAAGAGAATATTACTCTTGGCTAAGAAATTTTAAATAATAAGGTCGAATAATGTTCTTATATGCGTCGCACTTACAACAGAATTGTTGAAGGTTGAAAAATATGCTTTATGAAAACCAATTTTTTTAATACTACGTTTCTTATTAAAGTAGTTATATCAAAGAATGTGGTTCAATTTTTGAAAAGATTCTTATAAACCTTATTTGTTAAATCAAGTGCTATTCAATGATGAAAAAAATATCAAATAAACTTGTGGTATATGCAAGTTTCTCAAGTTTATCATCCAGAATCTGATTAGAGATCACTCAAAATCTGATTAGTGAATTAACAAAATAATCTGATCGTTCACTTTTCATAGATTGCATTTATGTAGCGTCAATATTTTAAACTTCAGTAATTACTTATTAACATATGTCAACTTTTCATTTTAAAATGCAGATTCTACCACTAAGGACTTGTTCTTGAATTGAATTCCTTGGTGAAAGATTTCCCATAGATAGAAAATAATATCCTACTGAAATGCATTGCATAAACTAGCAATTTTTTTGAAATTCGAATGTATAATAATTTTTTATATTTTTTTTAATTACATTACATTTCAAATTTAATATACCTAAAATTCCTTCAAATTTAATATTTGACATTTAAAATATGTTTCCTTTTGTTTTTACAAAAAAAAAAAAAAAAAAAAGAAAAAATACAGAAAATTGGAACAAAAAAAAAAAAGAAAAAGTTAAAAAATTATTGAAAGATATTATAATATGTAAAAAAATAATCAACTACTGACCCAGAAATGTCAAATTAAATAACAAATAATTGACAAATAAAATGAGTAATTTTATTTCATTCTATAGGTTCCTGTATTTGTATTTGTATATAAATATTATATAAACATACATAATATTATATTTTTTATCAATTTTTTTTTACATTATATAAAATTATTTTATTATGCACATAATTTGTATCTACAGTATTGGGTAAAATTATGCTTCACTTTATTTATTGGAACTGGAAAAGATTATTAATCACTGGTAATGCATATAACTGTTCATTTATTTTGAAAAAGGTTTCATTCTATTGGAAAAAAGTTTCATTCAATTGAAAAATAGTTTCATTCAGTTCAAAAGTGAAAAGCTTCAAAAATTGTTGCATTTTATCGTAAAATGCTATATATGATTTCTATGTATTACTTTTTTAATTTGAGCATGCGATCATGTTTATGATTTTAATAATAGGCTAATGAAATAGATGACTAATTGGTTGGCAATTAATGAGTTCATAAATTGTCTGTTAGTATTACAAATCAGTTAAATTTTGACTCTTTAATATAAAATATAAAATTATCTCTATCTAGATTACAAATTATATTTGTTAACCCGTTACCTGCCATGTTCATAATTTAAATAACAATGACTGAATTATTGACTGAATAATTGGTGAGCACTTAATGTATTCATAATTTTTGGGTGGTATTACAAGTTCTTTAGGTTTACTCCTTAATATAAAATAATAATAACCTTAGATAGAGAGAAAGTTATAGGAAAATGATCAGGGTTGTAAAAAGCTTTCGACTCAACTCATCGCTCAAATCAAATTTCGGACAAATAGTGAGTCCGCTCACGGTTTGAGTGATACAAGGCTCTCACAGGTGCTTAACATTTGAGTCCACTCAACATCATTTGAGTTGAGCTATGAGTTGAGTTTGGCATTTGAGTCCGCTCATTTACAAAACTGAAAATGATTGTATTACTTTTGTGTCTAGCCTTACATTACATTCAGTACTTATTAATGGGGTACTCCTTTTTTTTTCTTAAAGAAGCCACCTTTATTTTAATAAGCGGGAGTTTAAACAGACGATAATGTATTAAGATCAAGGAATATAAAACTTTTCTTCAAACCAAAGCAGATTTGATTTCATTTGAAATTTACTGAAATACTATTTTATACTATTTTAGGGCTTCAAAAAAAAAATAACTGTAGTTGAAGCTTTGGAAAAATTTTAATAAGTAGTCCTATTTCATAATACTAAATAGTCAATTACATAAAACAAAATTTATGACGCCTCCACTCAAACACATTTGTCCGAAAAAAAAAACTGTTTGAAAATCAAATCTTAACTTTCGAATAAATGTCGAAAGATTTGGACAGAGACTGTCGAAAATTGCTTCGCAAACAATAATCCCAAAAAAAAAAGGAAATATTACCCGAAAAAAAGGAAATAATACCATAAGAAATTAGGGACTTTTTCATTATGATAAAATACCTTAAATTCAAAATGAAATATTACCGCAATAAAGTGAGATAACCCTGAAAATTAAAATGTAATACGCCTCACATTCTCTTAAGATCTTATTTACTAAAAAAACATGAATAACATATTCTTACTAATTAAGGGATCATTTCATTTGGATGAAAAATAAAATTCCGAAAATTAGAAGAATTTTTAGAGTTGGACGTAAGGTTCGATAAAATGTGATTTTAGTTTTTAATTAAAGTCATGGTAATGACTTTTTCAGAATATTAATATGTATGTATGTGTGAAGGTCTGGCTTATGAGAAAATTTAGACATACAAACTTATACAAGACATATATATACAATAAGTACATAATATATTCTCTTGATAATTCTTTCATCCAGAAAATTGATAGATTCAATAAACTCACTATTCCCTTAACTCAACCCTTTTTTTCAATTTTTCAATTTTTACTATTCTATTCAATTTGTTTTTTTCACTGTTTAATTATATAAATGTATCTAGGATCTACTTATTATATATAAAATATACCTAGTATGTATATATTCCATCTATTATATCTATTATATACTCTCGTAATACGTAATTATATTATTTATTCAATATCTTGAAAAATATCAAAAAAAAAAAAAAAGGAAAGGCTGCAAAAGAGTAAAAACAATGTCCTAGATTTATTTCAATTTTTTTTTTTTTTTTAATTCTATTTATTTTCTTTAATTTCTATCCCTTTCTTTTTTTTTTTATTTGCTATTTAATATTTCCAATTTTCTTTTGATTTTTTTTTTGGAAAATCAATTCAATCAACAAAATAAATTTTGCAATTTTTCAAAACACTTTCAAAATAAATTTGATATAGAAAATGATGGTAGGTACAAACACGCATACATATACATACATACCTACCCGCACATATTCGTATATGAAAAGATAGAGGGAGAAGAAAAAAAAAAAAAAAACAAAAGATTTATAAAATTCTTTTAGTTATTTTTATGTTTTTGCAGAAAATAATCAAAGTTTTATTTGTTTTCTTTTACTTTTGGGTTTTTGTTTTTTTTGTTTTTAAGAAAAAGTTTAAAATTATTTTTTTTTGACTTCGAAAAAAAAAAAAAAAAACAAAAAAACTTTATTTTTTTATTGAACTTTTACACTGTTCTAGTGTTCAGAAAATGATTTTTAAAACAAAAAAACAAAACCTAAAAAGTTAGAATAAAGAAATTTAAACAATTTTAATTTTTTATTTTTGAATTTTCTATCTCTTTCTGATTTTCTTAACATTTTGAAAAAAATTTTGAAAAAAAAGTGCTTACATATAAATTTACTCTGTCCATCTGACAGTTTGGGTATACGAGTTTTTACAAAAGACCTGTGTCTGAAAAGTTGCACCAGATACCGAGTTACAACCCTAAAATTCAGAGAAATCATATTGCACCAGCGTATATAATATAGAACCAGTGTTTATAGTATAGAACCAGTGTCTATAACACCAAGCCTACTACTCTTATCACTTATCAATTATCATCTAATCAAAAACAGACTTTTCATATGATAAGTGTAAGTGATTAGTGTTGCACGAAAGTTTTTAAAAACAAGTGTTTATAACACCAACCCTATAACTCTTATCACTACTCTTATCACTTATCAATTATAATCTAATCAAAAACAGACTTTTCATATGATAAGTGTAAGTGATTAGTGTTGCACGAAAGTTTTAAAAACGAGTGTTTATAGCACCAACCCTATTGCACCAACCACTCTTATCACTTATCAGTTATCATCTAATCAAAAACAGACTTTTCATATTATAAGCGTAAGTGATTAGTGTTGCACGAAAGTTTTAAAAAACCAGTGTTTATATTACAAACCCTACCACTAGGAACAGTGTTTATAACACCAACCCTATAACTCTTATCACTACTCTTATCACTTATCAATTATCATCTAATCAAAAGCTTTGCATATGATAAGTGTAAGTGATTAGTGTTGCACGAAAGTTTTTAAATAATTCATAATCAATTCAAAAATATTTTTTACCAATAAGTGAAATTGGTAAGTGTTTCTTCAAAAAAAACCTATCGCAATATAATAAAATTTATTAATTTGATAAGTTATGCACGTTATAATAATAATGTAAAATGTCAAATTATTTCTCTATCTTGTAATTAAATATTGTTAATTAGAAGCATAATTAAGATAATTGAGTGCTTTTTATTAATCACGGCATCTTTCAGTTATTATTAAATACCGATTATTTGATTAGTGGCAAGTTGTTGGTTAAATTAGACCCTGTTGTTTATAAGCTGTAAGTATCTTCAATTTGGAAAGGAGAAATGGCAGATGCTTTCATGAGCTTTTATAAAATAAACTTATAATATTAACCAATTGTTGCCATACAGTACTGTTATTTACCGTTATACGAAACTTAGTTTTGACAAAAGGCAAAATTTTGACGTTTTATATCTTATAAATGATTTAAGTTAGAAACTTGAAATTTTGGGAAGGTTAAGATTCCTGGATATAGTATATGAATTATTAAAGATCATATTTTTGAGTAGCCCTACGTTTAGAAGCTGTAAGTGATCTAACATTCTAAAATTTGCTTTTTATAAAAAAATTCTAAGACAAGTTCCTAGAAATTCTTAAAAATATCATTTTCAATTTGGCCTACTCTTTACCTGAAAACTTATTATGGAACTTTGTTTAATTTTAGAAATGTACTTTGGTAAAACCACTTGGTTTTTCTGATTACTTGTTAGTTTCTTATAAAAAACAAAAAACAAAATCAAAAATATTCTCAATTTCTATATATATATATATAAATTGTTTATTAAAACTTCATAAGACAAGTTCGATTTGTAAAAATTAAAAAAAAAAGAAAAGAATAATAAGAAATTCAGGCACACTTTTGTAATCCAATTCCTAGCTGTAGGTTTTGTCCAATCTTTCTTAAACTTATATATGAAAATGGTACCTAACCTATATAGTATGCAAGGAAAGGTATCAATATAAATTTAAAAAAATTTAACTAGACACAATATACTTTGACAGTTATATTATTTATGCAATAGATGGCTTTACAATACAAAATATGTACAAGTTAAAGCATCCAATATATTCCAATTTAAAAATTAGAAATTTGAAATTTCGTTTTTATTTTTTAACTTTTTAACAAACTTTTATTCGAAATTTTTTTCGAAAGTTTAGTTTCGAATAGATTTATTTCGAATTGATAATTTTCTATATTTGTTCCTTAGTCTTTTCATTTAAAAGTTAGTAATGATATTGCAGCGAAATTGTTTAATTTGTAATTGATATAGCAGGTAGTTTGTACCAGACATTACTAGCTAAATTTGGAAAAGTTACAAAAGTTCGACTCACATAATCTTGTTTTAAAGCAACCCATAAGGTGTTAAAGTTATGTTGAAGTAGTTTAAAAGGTCGCATAATTTCAATTAAGTTTAATAGAGGAGGTGCGATTATTTTAAAGATATCTACAAAACAGACCAAAGCGCTCCCATATTTCGACAAAAGTGTTAGTTGATAGGAATTTAATTAATTTAAAATTCATCATGCCTTAAGGAATTTTGAAAATTGAAATTAAGCAATGAATGTTGAATGCAATGCAGGATAAACCGTTATTTTAAAAAAAACGAGGTTTTAAAAGCGATCGGTTTTTTGAAATTTGATAATTCTGGACAAACTTTTGCATTTTAATTTTTTAATTTATGATCAAATGTTGCTTAGTACCAGGAATGTACCAGATGAGTTAAAATATTAACTGCCTATATTAACATTACAACTTTTAGGAAATAAAATATTTTAATTTTTAAAAACTAAAATAACCAGTTCTTTTAGAGCCGGAAAGCAAACAGGTTGAATTATTTTCAAACTTATTTCAATTTTCTAAACTTGGAAAGAGCTCAACTTGAATTCCAAACCGAGATAATCAAAATTAACATATTTTGAACTTGTTCCTGGATTCATACCCAGAAAAACACAATATTTTTCTAAGCTCCCCAATTTGAGACTTCGAGCATTGCTTTGTAAAATTTAACTTTTCAATGGGTTCATCATCCAGTAAAAATCCTGTTCCTAAAAGGCTTATTTGAACTAGAGCCGGACCGACTGAACAGATTTCAATAGCTTTTTGTGGGTTTTTGGTTGGTCAAAGTGTTTTCGTAATAGCAGCAATGATTTTGCGGCTGATGCCGTTGCTCTTTTTATGAAACTTTTCATTGCTATGATAGATAATAAAAGTAAAAAACTACTTTACAAATTTTTTTCACATATTACTACAATAATTCAATTCGTAAGTTGAATTCACTTCTAATAACTGTCAGTCCTGGATAAAATTGGTAAACCTGCATATCCAATATACTAATGTTCTATGTTCAATTAATACATTTGCAAAAATTATTAACAACAACTTTTTAAGTACAACAAAACTGAATTCATACAGGAAAAAATACAATGGAAGACAACTGGAATAGAAACAAGATGATGTAGAAGGTTACACAGAGTAAAAATTTAAAAAAACTTTAATTAATTTCAAAATAATAGAGTTTGGTGGTATACAAACAAAGACAATAAATTAATAAATGTTTTTTTTTCTATTTCTTTTATTTTATAAATCTTTTATCCATATTTTATTTCTTATCTTTTCATTACTTTTATTTTTATCTTCCTTTCTTTTAATTTATATTATTAATTCTATCCATTCTTCACACTTTCAAGTACTCATAATATAGGTATATCAATTTTTCTAAAGTTTCAAGTTTTGTTCCTCGACTCTAACTTATTCTTAAACTTAGGTTTCTCTTTCCAATTGTTCTCTTCTTCAATTGCATATATATTTAGTACTCAGTACTCATGTACACACACCTATTACTTTACTTTTTACTTCCTTTTCTATTTGTTCTTTTCTTTTTCTATTTTAGATATTTCATTGTTTTTAAGATGATATGTTTGTTTTTACTTCCGTTTTGTTTTATAATTGTTATTGTTTTTTTTTGTTAAACTATTTGTTCATGTTATTATTATTGTATTTCATACATTTTATATACATATTAACTGAATATGTATGAAAATTGGAAAAGTAAAACTTTTTCCATTATTTTTCTTGGAAAATAAAATTTTTTTTTATTTTATTTTCTTTTAAATTTGTTTTTTTGATTTCTTAAATTTTCTTTTAATTTTTTTCAAAATTTTTTATTTTTTTATTTTACAATTTCATTTTAAAGTTTTTAAATCACCAATTTTTGTAATTTATAGAAAGAAAACTGGGATAGTTTATATCAGAATATATGAGATACATACGATATGATATATATATTAATATTATATTCAACCTACAAATATTGGATATGTAAATTGGGATATTCAAGTCTGTCAACCTGTTTTAAAAAGCTAATGGTTAAAATATTTGAAAAATTGTAATGTAAATTGTACTTTTGAGCTGCGCACATTCTATACCCTCTTTTAAAAGCCGAAAAATACCTTTTCCTATAGTTAGAGTATGCAAAAAGTAAAGTGTTGTTAAAAATAAATGAATTGGCTCTTTTATTAAACTTAAATCGAATAGACTTCATAGTATTTTTACTTTAACTGAAGGCATTTCATAATTTAAGCTAAGATATATTAATTTTAAGTGCATTGGTTTAATCTAAAAATTGATCTCCTGATCCTTGAAAATTCAACAAAACTTAAATTAGACCAAAAATGGAGGCCCTTCAAACCGCGCCGAGATATCTCGATAAAGTCCAAAATAGAGCTATCCGTCTTATAAACGATCTCAGTGTTACCTCATCGCTTACCGTACTTTTCCATCGGCACTCCGCCTGGTCACTGACCCTGTTTTATAGATATCTTATAGGGACGAACATAAGTTGTAAAAAAATCAAACAATTAATGTCTCATCTCAAAGTTTTCCAACGTGAAACAAGGAGTTCGAAAAGACTCGCATCTCTAGAACGTTGAATTAATAAGATGACGAAACACGGCTTATGAAAATTTGTTTATTACCTTAGTTGTTACGTAATGAGCTCCCATAGTTGGTAATAGATCCTAAAAAAGAAAATAGATCCTAAAAAAACTAAAAAGAAACTTAATATCCATTTTTATGATATCCCTGAAAATGTTTTCCTTTATACAACTTCCATTCCATCCATAATTCCCAAAACTATCCCTAATTTCCTGTCCCAATCCTAAAAATTAAACAATACTGTATTTGAGGGCCATTCCAAGTTTGATTTTAAAAAGGAGTTTGGTTTTTATTTGGTTAAAGCCCAACACAACCCAAAAGAAACCCATGCAATGATTCTGGATGGCTTTCGATGCTGTCCATTAACCCAAGTAAAAGCAAAAAATAATTTTTTTTATTTAAGTGAAGATTTTTTTTTCTACTGACGACTTTCTTTCACATTAATTTTATGTGAAAATGTTTTCATATTAACTAAAGACATTTTAGTTAAACACTTTTTTTCCTACTGAAGACTTTTTGCTTTTAATGAAGACAATTTAATTTTAAATGAACACATTTTTAATTAAACTGAAGACTTTATATTTGGAGTGAACAAAATTTTATTTTAAAGACTCGGTTAAATAAAAATTCCCTCACTTAAAATAAAAGTGCTTCACTTAAAAATGAAATGTCTTCACTTAAAGTAAAAACTCTTCACTTAATGTAAAAAATCTTCACTTTAAGTAAAAACTCTTCAAGAAAAGTTAGAAGTCTTCACTTAAGAAAAAAATTCTTCACTTAAAATAAAAATGTTTTCACTTTAAATAAAAATTTCTTCACTTAAAATAGGAATATATTCAGTTAAAGTAAAAATATCAAGCCTATACCAAATTAAGGTTTAAAAATATCAAATTTGGTTAAACAGTGCACAATGGGTTGTTCCTACCATTTTTTTAAAGTTGAAATTTCCAAAAATTTTCATTTATCCAACAATGCATCAAAAAAGCCATTTAAATATCAATTTAAAAGTTCAAGTAAAACTCTTTGCTGAATTATGGTTGTTTTAAAAACAAAAAAAAAAAAATTATTCATTTTTTCTTGACTTGCCTAAGTTTTTTCATTTTATGTCTCTTTCTATTCATTGTAAAAAAAAAAAATTGGAAAAAGTTAACTTTGTTGGTCAAATTAGAAAAATTCTTGTTTTTCTTTCTTTAACACAAAAAAGCAAATACTTTAAAATGCTGTAAATTGCCCTCAAACTTTTAACCAAAAGTTTTTCTTTCTTTTTTTTTGCTTCTGATGTGTTTTTCTTTTTTTTGTGTTTAATTTTCTTTTATAACATAATTTCTTGCAACAGTTTTTCGGTTCAATGTAGTGGTAAACAAAATTTTTCTATGCAATGTAAATGAATAACTGTTTTTCTTTGTAATTTTATTGAAAATTATTTTCGAAAAAATTTTGAAAGGCAAACTACTGAAGTTGTTCGGAAAAGTATAAGATATAGAAGAAATAAAAATGGAATAAAATGTGTTTTTCTTTTTTAAAAATGGAGGTTTGGAGATCAAAAATTAAAAGTTCTTTAAACTTAAGGGAATTGAAGAACAGTAAAAATTCCCTGATCCGACCGATGGGATAGCGGTTAGTATGTCGGCCTTTCAAATGAAGGGCCTCGGGTTCAAACACTAGTCAGATTATACCTAATTATAAAAATATAATTAATATCTTAATAGAAACACGGATTACACTTGATCCATTCATCTACCATTTTTTTTTATTCCTTTTCCACTCCTTTAAGGAGTATAGGGCATTCACCAAGTTTATTTTAAACTAGGCTCCAGTTTCTTTAATCATAATATTCACTAAGCCGTTGATTACTCGGCTGTAGCTATTGTATAAGGTTATGAAATATGAATGCACAAATGTTAACTTTGTGCGCCATCTATAATCTTACACAAGAATTATTTATATATATAATGATATAAACTATTACGATATAATTATACAATTTTACGATATTATTTTATTAGATATGATCTGACCGGGGTTTGAACCCGAAACCTTCCACATAAAAGTCGGCGTATTTACCACTACGCCATTGGTCAGATATTTATCTACAATAGTACCTAATAAATAAATAAATAATTTTCGCTGAATAGCGGGAGCCACATAAAAATTCATTTAAAATAGGAAAACCAATAGGAGAGCCAAGTGATAAGGGAGAATTTCATATAGCATTTAATTTAAAATATCAAAAACCTATTTATCTTTCAGTTTTCAGATGACAAATCGAAATAATTTAAATAAATTGCAATCATGACTGTATGAAAATCTATAATGTCACGTCTATGAATTCCAGAGAATGGAAGAAATAAAAATGAATGAAAAATATCACAAATTACTTTCTGAGAGAAGCCCTTGTCTATGGCTCCGAACGTCTTAAAAAAATAGTTAGTTGTTAAAAAAAAATTGTTAAATTTTCCAATTTTACTATGAATTCTCCCAAAATATTTTTTTAAATTATTTTTATCAGGACCGTATTGCTCCTGTCACTTATCACTAATCAAATAATCAATAAACCCTTGTTTAACCCTTACTAAAACCTAACCCCTTTTTGATAAGTGATTTTACTAATTACAACTCTATTGAATTATTATAAAATATGGTTTTGATGTCAAATACTTATCAAAAAATTAATTATTTGATTATCTGATTAATGATAACGTTGGTGCAAAAGGGTCTGAACTCCGATTCAAGGATTTAACCCTTAAAAGCAACTAACTAGGCCGGGAGATACATATATCACTAAATATTTTTGAAACTATGGAAAATAGCTATCCCTCCGTAGGCTGAGTTTTGCATCAGAATAACAAAGCATCACCTTGGTGACACTCTTCGTATTATAAGTCTCCACCAAGAATATGAGTGTATGTCGTTTTAAAACTCAACTGAAGCTTAATCAAATGTTTTTCACTCCAGTTTTAAAAACAAAGAAATTGTGTGAATATTTAAAATCTAAGTATTGTTACCAAAACACTATCAAGAACATCTAGACACAGAAAGACAATAATTTTACAAAAATTCTAGATTTTGATTACAGCATTAGATTTTACATACGTATATGCTGTAATGTAAGGTACCATAATAGTGTACTATATTCTATTATTAAATTTTTACCAAAAAAACACATCTTTTAGATTTTTTTTTTTTTTTTTTTTTTTTGCCCGCACCTCTACGTGCTAACTGTTCACTGTGATAGGCTAAACAGCCTGACTATATATGTGCATGTCGGAACAGGGGAGATATATTCATATATTAGAACTGAACAAATGAATTCCACATACAATTTAAACATGAGATAGTACTACGCCTTATAACATGTAGAAATGTCTTAGATTTTCAATAAATGCAGTTCTATTTTTGTTTATATTGTAATATTTTGTATTAGAGTTATATGGTATTCTATATCTGTGAGTTATATTATTTAATTGAATTATTTGTTTACATTTTGTATTTGATTATATTGTTATATTTTATGTATTTTTTTTTATTAAAGATATATAATTATTAATTAAGCCATTAATTTGAACCCAAAGGCGAATGGTAGCTGAGTCGAGTTGAAAACCAGATAAAAGTTATAAAATTTTTATAGAAATTCAGATTTTGTTTCAGAAGAATTTCGAATTACTTGTTCTTGGTTGGTAAACTGGGTTGAAATGCATGTTTAAAAGTTGGGTTTTTCCAGAAAATTTTTCAGACTGAATACCAAAAAAAAACAAGATGACTAAAAAATGTTCAAACTTACTATAATTTTCTCTTTTATTTCTACTTTTCATTTGAAGTTTATTTTTGAGTGAGAACAAAAGAAAAATTATAAATACTAAAAATTAAGTTTTCCCACTTCAAGAATATTATTTTCATTTACTTATTTTCTTGTGTTCAAATTTTTCTGATTTTTCAGTTTTTCATTTAATTTTTTTCAAATTTAAATTCAATTACAAAATGAAGATTTTTATAAAGTTTATAAAAAATATTTTTGTTTTTCCATAAAAGAAATTTAATACAAATAAATATGATGTAGAGCATCAACTGCTATTAAAAGTTTAGATTTCCAAAAAGGTTTTTTTTATATCTACCTTCAAATAAGATATTTTCTTGTCCACGTAGACACACCATAAGAGATAATCTTTCAGTTGATCTTAATTCTTCAGACCAACACAAACTTAAAAATAGCCATAGGTTCGTTAAAGAAGTCTTAAACCTTATTATCAAGATCAGCTATATTGCATTACTATTATGTACTTGTACTCTCTTAAAGTGTCAGAATCAGAATATTAGCTTTGAACCTCTTTTGTATATAAGTTGGAAATTGAACTTTATGAATGCACCAAATTGACGATAACTTTCTTGAATTACACAAAATTTAGGATGCCACTTTTTTTATTTATCATATTTCGACTCGATGTATAAAATACAAGTAACGTGTTCTCTCATTACAAACGTTCAAATTACATCGTAAGATATAATGTGTGTTCTAATTACAAGCGTTCACACAGTTGATAATATCGTAAGATATAAAAAATATTGAGTCACTGACTTTTATAGTATGGACGTTAAAAATTGTTTAACAACCTAACAGAAAAACTTGGCATCAAAATTCGCAAACAAAAGTTGTAGAGTTCGTCAGAATCTTTTCTATGATACCACATATGATTATATTTTGAATATCGGTTTAGAAAGGCTTTTCGTACACAGTACAGCGGCTTCAAGCTTGTACTTAAGTTGTTTAGATCTTTAACATTCTATAAAAAAGCCACCTTACTGTATATCCCTGATTTTTATATAAAGGCTTATAAACGCCTCCTATTCTTCCCAAAGGCATAAGAAGTCCCAACATCCCATTCAATGCTCTCTTTTAGATACGATTAGTAGTACAAGCATTTTGTTAGAAGCAGTTTTATGTATCAGTTTTTCTAATTATATAAATTTTAACTTTAAGTGAAGATAATTTAATTTTAAGTGAAGATAATTTAATTTTAAGTGAAGATAATTTAATTTTAAGTGAAGAAAATTTTTAAATTACCTGGGAAGAAATTTTTATTATTTTAAATTTAAGGAAAAAACAAGATTAATATTTTTATGGAGTTTCGAAAAAAAGGAAAACATTACTGTAGTGTTATGAAAGGGTAGGGGTCTATATTTTTAACTGTTTCCAAAATTACATTATTCGAAATATTTTATTTGCAGTTTTCAACACATGAAATTATCTTCATTTGAAAATAATTTTTATTTCACTTAACGTTAAAATTTACTCAATTAAAATTGAATTTTCTTTATTTAAAGTTAAATTTTATTCATTTAATATAAAATTTTATTCACATAAAGTTAAAATTTCTTTAATTAGAAAACCAGATATATAAAACTGCTCCCTAACAAAATGCTTAGCTACTAATCGTATCTAAGAGATAAAGCATTGGATGGGATAGGAACTTCTTATTCCTTTAAGAAGGATAGGAGGCGTGTAAGTATGGGGATCATTAATAAAATCTTAAAGAGCTATACAACTTAGTTAAGATACAAGCTTAAAGTCACAAATGCATTTAACCACCTCGTTTCTAAAAGATAGAATCTTAAATCTTCACTTAAAATTAAATTTTTATTCACTTAAAATAAAAATGAGATTCATATAACAGTATTCTAGAACTTTTCAATATAACTGCGTACCTATGTATATTTTATTGAATACAAAATGGCAACAACAATATAACACCAAAGAATGTTTTTCCCTCCCAGCCCCATTTTTTAATTGTTATTACATCATCGTTTTAAGTGTAAAATGCTTTTTAGAAAATTAATCTAAAGATACGTATTTTTCTTCCATTTTGTTGTTGTTGTTGTTCTTGATGCTTTTTTTCAGTTCTGCATTCCTAGTTGTTACAAACAAATCAAGAATTGAGACACAAAAAAAAAAAACAAAAACAACAAAATGTTTTTTTCGTGAAAATTAAAAGCAACATTCAACAAAAAAAATAAAAAAAAAAAATAATCAGAAAATTCAACAACAACTTCTAGGTACCATAAAAGGTAACAAAATAATAATAATAATAAAAAAAAATAAATTGAAAACTTTTAAATGTTGGTAATTGTTGATTTTAAGTTAATTTTTTTTTTCTTTTTTAAATTTTTCTCTTGTAAAAAATTTTTTCATTCTTTGTTTTATTTTTTTTTCAAAAACTTTTTCGATAAAGGTGCAGAATAATTGTTAAAAATGATTTGGCAAAATGGTAAATTTTGTTATTTTTTTTTAATTTTTCTTCTTTTTTTTTTTTTGCTATTGTTAAATTCCCCATGAAACTTTTCATTTTATTTCATTTAGTTTTATTACAATAAAAAAAAAAAAATCAAAAATTACAGTTACAAAGTGCAACTTTTGCTCAATTGTAACTCTTTTTTTTACAAAAAAAACTTTTATGCAAAAAGTGTATAACAGTAAAATAAGAAAAAAGTAAAATAATAAAGAAAATTACAAGCGGCAACTCTGAATATTAAAAAGAAACTCTAACAATTATTTGAAAAACTTCTTTTGTACCAAAATTACTTTTAAAGAATTAAAAAAAAAAATTAAAAAAATTTGTATGGACATTGTAAAGTTAGTATTACACAATATGAAAATAGCCAACCATTATAATTAACATAAAGAAAAATTTTATTTTATAATGTACTTAAAAATTAGTTTCTTTTTTATTCAATTTTTTTGAAGACTAACTATTAAAACAATAGCAAAAACAATTAAAAAGAAAAATTTAAAAAAAACAAAAAAACCAAAATTGTAGGATTATTTTATAAAATTGTTTATAAAAGTTTTTTTTTTTTTTTTTTTTAATGTAATAGCCCAAAAAGTTAGAGCCTAAGTATGAAAAGAGTTTTTGAAGTTAAACTTCAATTTTGAAGTTAACAATGGAATGAAAAAAACCAAGGTTTTGTTGAAAACGCATGATTATAAAAATAAACAATGTTTCATACTGATTCTCTGAGATAGCTCATTTTCCTGTCTCCTACGCCCACCATCCTTCAAAATTATTTTAAGTAATTAAATAATGATTTGACACCAAAATTTACATCTTTTATTGCAATTTTATTAACAGTAAAAAATGTTTAAAAAGTAAGGGACACATTTGACCGATAGCTCAGTGGTAAAGAAGAGGCTTTCCAATCAAAGAGTCTCGGGTTCAAATCGTGGTCAAATAATATCTGATAAAAAAATATAGTGTATTTATATTAAAATTATTTTATAAAGAAGTCCAAATATAAAATAGGAAAAGGATTAATATTATCAGGCAATTTTTACTGTTGTCTGGTACTATAAATAAATAAATAAATAAGGGACACTTTCTTCAAAATTTTAAAGACGCCCGTTAAGGAAAACCTTCTTCACATGCAAAAATATAATGTTGGAGTTTAAAATTACCTGTAAAGTTTTGAACAAACCTTTCAAAAAATTGTATCAAGTAAAAAGGTTTTCAAAAATAGCAAAGTTTAAATTTAAGACCCCTTATATTCTTCAATAAAAAAACTTTAAATTACTTATATTAAGGATTTAAATTCTTCCAAAATTTCCAATTTTTAGTTTAAGCCCTTTATAAGACAATAGGAGTAAAAAATTTTGCAAAAGAATTTCACATAACGGTTAATTAAAGTATCGTATGGCAACCCATATATTTTACAATTTAAAATATATAAACATATATATATGGGTTGAAGCTGTCTTTCACTTTTGTCATATTGAAAATAGTTTTAATAGAAATGTTGTTATAACGATTGTAATATAATTCTGCAGTAGTTCTGAATTACAATTTTTTTAGCATATTTTCAAAAAGTTCTGCCAAGGTATGGACGGACGGACGAACGAAAGGACTTAGTTAAACTATATAGGCATATTTTTTTTAGAAAATTTTCAAAAATGTACTAAAAAGATAGTTAGTAACACATAGATACATAGTAAATAAACTAAAACATAATAAGTAGTATACAATTTAATTTACTTATTATATAAAATCCTTAATTGTTGTTTTCAACAATATTCAATATTTTCTAATATGATTTGTGAAATAAAAATAATTGAATAAAGGTATAATTTACTAATATTGTTTTCAACTAAATTAAAGTTTAAATAAAATTAAAATTTATAGTAAGAATTAATTTTCTCTAAAAAAATCTCATTCCAACATATTTTATAGGATAAGAATTCATGGCACAATCTAATCTGTAGCTAAGTTTTTTTTAAGCGCTAACTGTACTGTTGAACTTTTAGTCTAATAAGTCTGTCTATACCATAACGGGTAATATTATATTCGTGTTATTAGGATTGATTTTAATTAATTCCACATACAATTTGAACATGAGATAGTATTATGCCTTATAACATGTAGAATTAGATTTTCAATAGATACAATTCTATTTTTGCTTATTGTGTAATATTATGTATTTTTTATTAAAGATATGTATATAATTACTAATTATTGATTTCATAATTTTCAGAAGCCATTAATTTGAACTCAATGGCGAATGGTAGCTGAATCGAATCGAAAACCACATAAATTTATTCGCGTTCACTAGTATTCGAACCCTTTCGTATAATAGGTCGGCACTCAATCGCTTTTGATTTAGACACTTTTATATTATCACCATTTAAGAATTTTAAAGAGTCAAATAAAAAAATTAAAATATGCGAGTACCTACATAAATATAATATTTAAATTTAAAAAAAAAGATAACTTAATTAAATCTTGTCCATTTCCTATCCAACTCCTTTAACACAACTTAACAAACACAAGACAAAAATCAAGCAGCAACTGCAACCAACTGAACCAGCAACTTTTCATATAGAATGCGTAATTTCTGCGATTACAACAAAACCAACATCCTAGCGATAAAAAATAAACGAAACCATAGTTAATAGCAATAAAAATTTTGAAATTTTGACAAATGTTCGAGTGGGCAATATGACAAAAGTCCCAGATTAATAAAAAAATATAATGGGAAATTATGTCTTATTTTTAGTGGACTTTTCGCCCACTTATCGCACATCTATATAGGAGATTTTTTGCTTATTTTTTTTTAATCATATTCACCAGGTTTACCAGAATAGGTATACAATTTTTATATACTTTACATATTACTTATAGATTATATTGTTTATTCATTTAAGTTAATATTAACTTTAGGTTTTTTTTGAAATAAGAAAGTATATTAGTACAGTACCTAGTTCCTAAGTGCCCCTCGGTTAATTGGTCTTCCTTTTATTTGCACATTTCGATTTTGCCTTACCGGATAATTGTTAAATTTTTATTGCAGTATTTTATTAGGCAATTATCCGGGAACTACTGTAATTAAAAAATATTTAATAACTAATAAATTTAAAATGTATACAGTACCTACCTATCTACTACATTTATGTATGTACCTATAACATTTAAATTTATTAGTTAGTGGATTTATTTCTAACAAAACTTAATATAAACATAAGTTATAAATAAAAGTCGGTAAGTAGGTACCTACCTACTTAAAAAAAATTATATTATATAACTTAGTTACTAAATTTCTTATTAAAATTGAATTAAACCAATATAAATGCGTGAATTGTTGATTTATTATTTATTTAATTTCATCAAGTAGGTATAAATGAATTGCAATGTGTTATTAAAATTTTGTGTTAATAACAGAATACCTACATATAAAAGCATATAAAATAGCATTCATTTTTAATTTAAAATATTAATAGGTATCCAAAATGCAACATATATAATCCGATAACCCCAGTACTATAACTAGAGCTTAAAAAAATTTTTTGAATTATAAATAATTTTAATTGTAGTAACAACAAATAAATAAATAAATAAATAAAGTCCATATCCAAACATCCATGGAAAACAAAGTAAATATGTAACTTACCTGTTAATAATAACATAACAGCTCAAATAAAATCAAATACAAACGAGGAAGAGTGTGGTAGAGTAGACTGTGTCAACTCTGGGATACCCGTATGACCGTTATATAAACATTATATCATTATTATTTTAAATATTAATTACTTTTGGCAAAATTTCAAACATACCAGCTTTATTAGGTGTAGTGTAATGCTCATATAAAAGAAGGAGTTGTATGGCAGCTACTCGAACTCTCTGCAGTAGACCAACCAAATTTTGCAGTAACTTTGGCCATTGCACTAAACTATTTTTGGCAAAATTTCAGACACCCAACTTTAATAGGCACAGAGCAATGCCTATATAAACTAAGAAGTTGTATGGCAGCTACTCGAACCCTTTGCAGTAGACCAACCAAATTTTGTAGTAACTTTGGCCATTACACTAAACTATTTTTAGCAAAATTTCAGACACCCAACTTTAATAGGTATAGAGCAATGCCCATATAAACTGAGAAGTTGTATGGCAGCTACTCGAACTCACTGCAGTAGACCAACCAAATTTTGCAGTAACTTTGGCCATAAAACTAAACTACTTTTGACCAAATTTCAGACACGCAGCTGTAATAGGAACAGAGTAATACTTATATAAAAACAGAAGTTGTATGGCAGCTACTCGAACCAATGGACCAAAATGGCTGGATTTAAATAGCGATGACGGCTATTGCAAAAAAACGAATTTGCGAAAATTTCAAGATCCTAGCTCGTTTAGTTTTTGAGTTATCGTGGTGACGGACGGACAGACGGACGGACAGACGGACAGACGGACGGACAGACGGACAGACGGACAGACGGACGGACGGACATACATAGCTAAATCGATTTATTTTTCGATTCTGATCCGATCCATACACTTGAGTCTATATCTACCCCCCCTCCTTCTCTGCGTCACAAACGTAATGGCAAATTTATTATACCCTTTCACTATATAGTCATACGGGTATAAAAATTAGACATTAACATTAATGCTAACCTCCTATTTCCTAATAATATTATAAAAGTGCATAAGTATTTATAAGAATAAATGAAAACTTACCTACACAAACATAAATACACTTCTTCTAAATTCGTAAACTCTATGAAATTTAAATTGAAAGATGAAATTTGAAAGCTGAATGAATAGTTGATACAGAATACAGATATATTTTTTTTTCTTATATGAATACATATAGTACTTGCTTCTACAGCTTCTACACACATCTGTGCATTTATACATATGCATACTCTTTTGCAATTTATACAAACTAAACTAACACAACACTATATGTATTTAGTTAGGTCAGTAAATTACTATACATTTGCATTTTTTTGTAAGTGATTTTTGGCGTCACTTTTTTGGACCGTTACTTTTGTAATTATACCCGTGAATATATATATGACATCGGGTATATTAGATTTGCTCCTCCGTTTGTAACGCATCGATCTAGACGAGCTAGATATAGTGTCAAGGGTACGTATCGGCTCAGAATCGAAAAATTAGTCGATCTAGCTATGTGTGTCTGTCCGTCCGTCCGTCCGTCCGTCCGTCTGTGTGTCAGCACGATAACTCAAAAACTAAAAGAGCTACAGTTTTGAAATTTTCACAAAATATTTTTCAATCAATTTCTAGGTTCCCTATTTTTTTTGGTTAAGATCGGACCAAAACTTCGGGTAGCTCTCGAACAGCTAACTTTTTTAACTCCAATATTTTCATACAAAAATTTGAAATATAGCTATGCACCTTGTAACATGAAATTATATGAATTTTGTTTTTTTGTTTTTTTTGTTTTTTGTTACAAAAAGTAGATAATGATTTCGAGTTAGAATTTCATATGATTTAAATGATGCGTAGTTTATTTAAGATAAGCAAAAAAGAAGACAAAGATTTTTTTTAAGTAAATGGCTTCATAAATAATTTATATATGTATATTCATATAATATGTATATGTGTAATATTTTGAATGAATCATTTTATCAATATGATTATATGATGCTTACTTTGCTTAGGTTTAATATATTCGTGAATTAAAAATTAATTAAAAGAGATAGAATTGAAAAATTAGAGCTAGAGTTTTGAAATTCACACAAAACATTTTTTGGACATTTTTAAGGTTCCCTATTCTTTTTGGTTAAGACCAGACCAAGGTTTCGGGGAGCTGTCACACAACTTATTTAAACCAATATAAATTTCTTCAAAAGTAATTATACTAGAAAGACGAAAATTACACACGGTTAGTTTTATAATGAATCAAGCACTTATATGAAGTTTCAAAATTTTACGGCTTCATTTGCGGGGGGCTGCCATACAACTTCTTTGCACCAATATGAATTTCTTGGAAACTGAGTATACTACGAGGATGAAAATTACACACTGTTAGTTATATAACGAATCGAGCACTAATATGGAGTTTCAAAATGTTGCGACCCCATTTTCGGGCAGCTGCCATACAAAGTTGTCAATTCGATAACTGTGAATCTAATGAAGCTACGAGGTTAAAATTAAAACTGGGCAGTAAAGTAATAGGGTAAGTTAGTTGGCAAAGTTGGACATCGCTCGGACCAACTTTTGGGGTGGGCTATTTTTTTTTTATGGTTATTTTTTTTTATGGTTTTTTTTTTGTTTTCAAGCAAAAATTATGGTATAATGAATTAAAAATTTAATATTTTTTTTTTTTATTTAATTTTTTTTAAGCAAAAATTATGGGATAATAAGCTAAATTTTTTTTTAACTATTTTACTTTCTTATATTTTTTTTGTAATATTTATAATATCATGTGGAAAATAAATAACGGTTAGTGGGTAAGCACGGGTATCTAAAAGTTGACAAGGGCAACTATAATCTTCCTCGTTTTTTATTCATTTTTAAAATTATCAAAATTTTTAGTTTAAATTTTAGTATTTTAATATTATTATTTAATATTTTGGATTAAAATTAAATTAAAATATTAATATTTACATTATAAATAATTAAAATATTAAAAAAATTTTGATATAAAATCAATTTGTTACCAGTTTATTTTAATGGTTAAAAAGAATGACTTTAGAAGAAACCGAAACCGATAAAATTAAATTGAGAACTGAACTGAAACAATTGTTTGTAAAATTGGATTTAGAACAAAAATAATTTTTTGTACAAAATCATATTTCATTTCATTTAATGAAATAAGAAGAACTGTACTAAAGAGACTATAATATGATATGGATTACGATTAGGGAGGGATGCAATGTTATTGTTGTTATTATGTATTGTAATTTGTATTGTAGCAAGGTGTAGTGATTTTTATGTTAAGTATAGAATTTTTTAAGAGCATTTGACTGATGTTTTATTTTTTAAGGAAAGATTAAAGAAGAGTTAGAGATGTTTTTAATTAAATTGATACATTGATTGAAGAGTTGTAAGAGAAAAGTAAGTACTACTAAGTGCTAATACCTATAAATAATGCGAAAAAAGAATTCGTAAAGCAAGCAAACAATAATTGTATGTGTGTCATGTATGGAACAGAAATTAGAAGGATAGAAATAGAGTGTAGAACACTTTTTCTTTTTGAAAATTTGTGTTATTAGTAAAACTTTTACTGTTTTTATCGTTTAACGATTTTATTTTTGACAGACAGATAAATTAAATATCGTTTTATATAGAACGTTAGAAGAAGAATATAAGTTTAATAAGAAAAGGCTTCTTGATTAGTTTCAATTAAAAGCTAGCCCATCAGATAATAATGTTCTTAATAAAGGTTGGTAGGTGCCTATAATAATTTTAAAGGAAAGTAATATATTTATGTAAATATTAATAGGTACCTACCTACATTTATTTATAATGATTACAGAAAAAGGGAATTTTTAGACTTTTTAAGTAGGTAAATTTTATTTTCATCTACCTTTATTCATTGACACTTCATTATTCAATTGATATTATCATGATTCGTTTTTTTTAAACATTATTGATTATGATGATTGACGATTAAAAAAAAGAAAACCAATAAAATACAAATAATATACCTACTTACATATACCTACCTATGCTGATTAAAAATAATTTTTTTTTAATTTTTAACCGAAAATCAAAGCCTACATTGAATGTTTTGAATGTTTTTTAAATTAATACATATGTATGTTGTCAAAATGATTTTTGCAGTTTGTATTTAAAACATTTATTTTGAATGAAAGTCCTATTCTTTTTCATCTTTACACCAGTACTGAATACTGATGTTCACAATTTATTATTATACATACATAATACCTATATTTTTAATTTATGAAATAAAGTTTAATTATGAAATTTTTTTTTGTTTAATTTAAAGTCAAACAAGGTACGCCATTTTATTTCAGAACCGCTCGCTATACTCATGCCCAATTGTATCCTGAAATTTCTCGAAAAACTAATTCTGCGGATTTAAAAATTCAAATTTTATTAGGACGCAAAGAGAATTCAGCCTCGAAGGTACTGTAACTGAAAATTTAGTTTATACTTAAGTTTATTTGTAACACTTTTATATTCAACAAGTAGAATTTTAAAATAACATAGAAGAGTAGGCTTACATCCTCCTAACCACCAAATCACTTGCTGTCATATTTTAAGTGTAATTGTCTCAAAAAGGGTACTTCACGTAGCAACATAATATTTTCTTTTATTAGACAATCTCTTTTGCACATTATATTATAAATTGAATGTAATTTTGTTTCATTTATCAATTTGATTCGTCATTTTAAACATTTTTTTACAGATAGAAGAATAGAAAAAGACAGAAGATAAGAAATAGAAATAATAGAAGAATGAAAGAAGGAGATACATACATATATACAGTAATATTTCGATAATCCGAGTAATTGATTACATATCCCTATTCGGATTAACTCGAAATTCGGATTGGTGGATACCAGCCTAGTAAGTATAGCTGTGGCTTAAAAACTCTCTAATATATATTTGAATTTTAACATATTGAAATTTAGAACATAATCTTAAAAATTTAAATCAAATGAAAAATGCACTCAAATATTAATTAAACACGGAATTTGAAATGGTGGAAAAATAACTTAAAAAGTAAACATTCATACCTAGTTAACTGATTATTAAAGAGATGGCTTTAACATTTAATATTCTTGGAATTTCAATTTAAACTATAAAATTGAATTTTAATTCTATTTTCCAACAAAATCCAACAATTTTTTTTTAACTTACTCATTAAATTTTTATTACAAAATTCATTTTTCTTGCAGTAGTGATTAATATATGTATTAGACAGCTATAAAAAGTATTTTACTATATTACTGTCTGAACGACATATTTGAAACCTCACATGACACATCATAGAAAATCGTTTTATACAAAATTTCTTTCTTTATTTTATTAGAGTGTATATGAACTTGTATTACAGATATAATATAAAACTTTTGTTATTGAAATAGATGATAGCCAAACGTATCCGTTCTTATTATTTTATATTTTATTTCTTTGAATTGTTAATAGGTTGGCACGCAACGCAACTACCAAGAACTCATCAACAAAGTTAGAGTTAGATTCAAAATAGTTTTTTATTATTTTAGAGGAGGTCGTAAACTATTATAATTTCTTAACGCCTCCTGCTTCTTTACAAAATATATGTATTTAAAAAAACCGCTATAATATTTTCAGAATAATTGGTTTTTTTGGTTTTAATTATTTTTTTTAGAATGTTGCAATAGACGTGATAATTTTAAACTTAAATAAATAAAAACTACATTTTAGAACTATAAAATCCGATGCAGTTTTTGAATTATATAAGTTTTAAATAAGTTTTAGATTTATTTTTATTACATACATACATACATAGGGAATAAGTTGAAACAATGTAAAAAAATGAATTGTTAGAATATGTCTCACATCAATCAAAATATGGTGAGAACATTTTTTTTTGATATGGAAAGAAGTAAAAAAGTGATTAAAAATTTGTAAAATGAAAAGGAATGTGATTAAAAAAAATTAAAACAATGTGCTGAACTGTTAACACCGTAGGATAAATACTTTATAAGTTGGAGTTAATTACAAATACAAATTTGTAATTCAGTAGGTACCTACTAAGATACCAGTATACCATAACTAGAGATACTTAAATAATATGGCTAGTAATATTCTAATTTTAAATCTATATATTAACTAATCATAATTGCGATGAATTTCTCGAAGTATCAAGCTAAATTCTCAGAAGTAAAAGGTACGGCCAACTTTAAATTTATATTCAGGTATTTACTAAAAAAATTCAGATATTTTTTTTTTATATTCAGATTTTTACTAAATAGTTTGAGCTTTTTTCTTTTGAAATTCAGAATTTTACTAAATAAATTCAGATATTTTTTTTTCTATTTGTTAATTATTAATAAAAATCTCTGAATTTGAAAAAATATATCTCAAATTTTTTAGCAAAATTCTGAATTCCAAAATAAAAAACCTGAAACTTTTTAGTAAAAATCTGAATTTAAAAAAAAATAACTGAAATTCTTTTGTAAATATCGGAATATATTTAGTAAATAACTGAATTTGAACAGAAAATGCTAAATATAGTGAAGTTGACAACTGAATCAGTGATTATAGAACAACAACGATTTGAATAATGATAACTAGATTTTTTGAAAAATCAACTTCACCAAATCTTTTAGACAAAATTTCAGTTTCATTATTTTCACTAACTCTAACCTAACATTTTCATTATAAAATTACGAATACACAAAATGTTGTGCGCCATTTATTACCTTACACAAGGGTTAGCTATTAGGGTTAGTATAGTTATTCAAATATAACCTTAAGTCTTTTTATACTACGTCATAAACTATTAATTACTTAAACCCGATACCTTCCCCATGAAACGTCGTCGTTTCAACTAGTAAACTATTGATAAGTTGTCGTATGTTATATACCATATTCCTATATTTTGTAATTAGACTTTCAACTTTTGAAACTTTTGTTTTTGATCAATTTTTAGCCTAAGAAGCGGAATATTTTCATTTTGAAAAGGTTTTACTGGAATTCGTTTAATTTTGATAACCCCAAAAACCGTTTTTAATTACTTTATATGCTTATTTATTTTATAAAGAAGTATAAAACTAATAGTATACTAGTCAATTGAAAAAAAAATGTGCTACTGAGCTTACGTAGTTGAAGCACGAACATTTTCCTAATATTTACGGTCGACATAAAAGTTTCATTGAATTTTCTTCTATTTTGAACCTTTGACAGCTTTGGTGCATACATTTAAATTAATTTAAATTAATTATTTTGGTATAAAATTCACTTACCAATATGTTATAACACATCAAACCAAAATAACATCATTATACAAAATAATTAAAGCCTCACCTGAAAAAGAGAAAAAAAATTAAACATTAATTACTTAAAATAATTATTTCTTTTAAATTAAAAATCTGATTAATATCATAATTAAATAAATATTAATATAAAAAACAATAGTACTTTTAATTATAACTCTAATCACATATTTCCCAATATTCTAATAATTTAAATTGCATATACAATTTTACATATTTAATTGCGAACTTTGATTTTGAAAAGCGGATTAAATCCTATAAAAATAAACAAATAAAAATTTACAATACTGTGGGTGGTATAAAACAGAATTTTTCATTATTAACTGTTATTGTGTTTGTTTTATTTTATATTGTTTTCTAACGTTTTTCTTTTTAATTAGCAGAGCAATAAAAAACTTGCTTCGGCTTATTTACACTAACTGTTGAAATTATGTTCACATTACTGTTTGAATGAGTGAAATTTTGATCTCTAATATCATAAATTTGGCTATGTCAAGGATTCTCTTATTTATTCCAGTAAAGTGTCATGAAAAAAACAAGATAACATACCTGTTGACTCCATTCTAGACCATGAGTCAGTCATTAGTCACTAGCACTTTCCTGTTATACAAAACTGTAAATTTGGGGACAAAGTAGAAGCTGGATTTAAAAATTTTAAGGAAATTATTAATTTATTGTTTCTATTAAGGAAGAAGGGCAAATCCCGTTACAAAAAAAATTCTTAATAGATTTTAAAATCTGAAAACCAAGCGATCTAATTAATTGGCGCAGACTTAAATCCGGAACTAAAAGAAATTTTTGAAATATGTTTGGTTCGGAAAAACTTTATAATTGGTATTACTTTTATAATTATAGAAGGATTTACTAATTTTTTTAGCGGAACTTCGAAATACATGCTCTTAAAGAGTGGAATAATGGTAAATTTTTTATTTACTCTTGTATGAAAAAAAAGTTATGGGAACTTTTAGAGTTAGATGACGACAGTTTGAGGATCCCCTCTTATTTTAAATGCTTTGTTTTTGGCTTAGTCATTGAAAAAAACGTTAGGATTCATTTTTCCGGAATGCATTTTCATTTATTTAGACACGAACCGATCTTTCTTTTAGTTTCGAAATCTTAAGGAATTTGTTCATATTTCCCAAAGTTTTAGTTTTTCCAGAATCAAGTCCATTTGTTTGCCCTCTATTATAAAACTCAGATTAAAACTTGAATACTTTCAATATAAAATTAAAATCAAAATAGTTAACTTTTGAGTTAAAAACGACTGCAATCGTTATAGAGCTAAAAATTTTCAATATTTATTTTAAATTCAATATAATTATTATCAATCAACACTTCGTTTAAAGAGTCATATTATGCACACACACACACATATGTATTCAGTCAAGTAATAGAATTAAAATATAAAGGTAGGTGTTAAGTTAAAATCATTCAGGGAAAATATAAAACGTTTAAAAAATGATTGTTTATTTGTATGTATTATTTTTTTATTAAATACAAATTCATGCACATTATACATTATTATTTCTATAATGCTTTGTTGTATTTTTTATTAGTGTTAGTTTATTTTAAGTTTTATTATGTCTTAAATGTAGCACGAAATTAAATTGCATTGCATGTTGTTGATTCCGAGGTAAAATATACATCGTTCCGTTCTAAAAACCTTTTGCACTTTCATAATTTTACAATATTTTTTTGTAAAGTTTTGTGTCTGTACTTTTTCACTAGATAAAGACTTAGTATACTGTATATTATAATGTCTGGGAAGTTCAATTATCCTGATTTTTTGTTGACACATATTTTCATATATTTGAGTTTTCATATACATATAGAAAAACCCAAAAGAGAATTGAAAGTGTCAAAGTGCAAAAGAATTATAAGTGGAGTATATTACAAAAAGTAAATTAAATAATGTCATAAAATTTGTGCTAATGCCATTAGCGTATACTCTACACTGCAGTATAAGGAAGCAAAATTCATAAAATTTAATGCAAATGATAAAACTGGAATAAAATTTCAATTTTTCAAAAATATCATTCTACCATTTTAATTTTTCTGGGACATTATTTTCTAAAACCTTCATTTGGTCTTAACTTTCCTATTAGTTCGAGTAAACTCAGAAGCGAATATTACTCAACGCTTTTTTAAGTTTCCCCCGAAATGTAGACAATATTTATCTGTTCCGTAAATTTCTACTAGGTAATTGAAAAAATAATTGGGACCATTTTAAAAATTTTACCATTTCATCAAAATATACTTCCTTAGAAGACACGAATACATATGCAATTGAGGGTATTCAAAGTAGAAATCAAAGTAGAAATCAAAATAGAAATTATATAATTAATTCTTCCGAACCCTTTCCTATTATACCTCAACAGTACCCAAGTAATTTGTATAATTTGGTTAAGTGAGACGAACTCTTATACCACCAGAGAGTTTTGGTTTAATGTTGCCTTTTGAAGGATACCACCTCATTTAAGTTGAGTATTTTGCTCCTTTTACTCCGGCTTTAGCAGATAATGATGGATAGTTGACATTTTTTAATAGCTAATAGCAGAAGACATTTTTTATTTAATTGGAAAACCTTAGTACATTTGTTAGGCTTTAATTTTCATTCGAGTCTTAATTAACTAAACAAAAACCATAACTCATCTCCTTCGGCTATTTAAATATTCATGTTACTCGTAGTGTGAAACTTTGAGTCAGCCTAGGTGGAGTTTCTAGTTTTCAGCAAAGTATTCAATATAATGGGGGCTACTGCACCTAAGTCCCCGCTAAACAAATAATTGGAACACAGATTTTGTAACAATCTTTCTAACTATCCTTCTAACTTTGTTGCATAAACAGTCAGCCCGCAATATTAATTTAGGGACTGTTTTTGCACGTTTTCAAAAAATTTCCACTCCGTTCGTCCCTTTTTATTTACGGCTGACTAAAAATGTTAGCAACGGATAAGTATTGCAATAAAAATAATTTCATGGAAGAACTTTTTTCTGTAGCCTCACCAATTACGGAGACTCAGCCCCTCAAAATCGGAAGAAACTCGTAGTGTGAAACTTTGAGTCAGCCTAGGTGGAGTTTCTAAGTCCAAGTTTTTAGGTGTAAGTGCAGGTGAAGTTTTTGAGTGCATGTAAAATTACAACGTACTTTTTTGCCAAAGGTAGCTTAGCACCATGGCCACAGTTTGCGCACAATTTGGTAATGCCGCCTATAGGTTCATGCAGGAATCCTAGAGTTATAACTATCTACTCTACCCTCTTTCTCGGTTTTTTTCCCCAGACTCAATTCATTTCAAATTAACAGCCTTTCATCACATTTAAGTACTTTCAAACTTAATTAATTTGTTATTTGTACAGTTAATATAATTCAAAAATCAATTTAAATTTTACCACCCACTTAACAACGTAAAAACAATTAATTATTATAGGTGAATGAATTGAACAATTATTTTAATGTAATTGAAATCAATACATATAGTACTTTACCCTCTATTTTTTCTACCCCAATATAGTCTATATATTACTATTCTAGTTCCATCGTTATGATATATGTATGTATGTATAATTTTGTAAATTAAATTGAAAAGCTGATAAAAGTCTTTTTATTAATTTTCAAAAACAATTATTCCATAATTATCCAATTGAAATTTATATACGAGTCGAGTGTGCATATATACAGACTTTTTAATGCATTATTATTCGTATTTATAATTGGTGACTTAATTAAATGCCTCTAGACTTTTACTATTGCTTTTTTATAGCATAGTTGTATAGTTTATGAACTTTTCAACTGAATTGGCGTTTGATTGATTGATTTGATAATTAAAATTTAAAATTAAAAAAAAAAACAAAAATTGCCTCTTCAAAATTAAATCAATACCTAATTGTTTTTTGTTTTTGTAAATGTGAAAGTGAAACCAATCAATGGTATGATTATAATTTTAAAAAAAGTTAATAAAATATTATTGAACTGGAAGTTTTTCTATTCAAATGGGTAGTAGTGGTGATGAACTGAAAGTTTGATTAGAAAAGAAATGTATATGATAAGTATGGGAATTTTTATATTTAGCAAGTAATGACTAGACTATTAGAAATAAGTTTAAGTAATTTTAATTAATATCCCTAGAAAATATAATAAGATATTGATTATTGGGGTGTGCGCAATTGGGGAGTACTATTTGATTCGAAGGACTTTCATTTAAAGGATTTAAGGCGGAATATTCCCCTTTACATTACAAGCATGTTTCTAAAGTGTATATCAAATGACGTCGGAAGGAACACAAATATTGGGTTTCCAACTTATACAATATTGGTCTAATTTAACTGACTGACAACGAATTTGATTTACTACTAAACTTAAGATTTCAAAACCCCTGTTATTGAAAGCAAAGTGATAACTTATATTTATAAATACTGATTTATAATTTTTTGTGCTTTATAAGCAAGTCACATCCTAAATCTTAAAACTTGGAACATAGGTCTAGCTTTTCACGAAAAATTGAATATGAAGACTCCTTAAGGAAGGACGCGGATCAATATCGCATCAAATAAAGAAAAGGAAATGGATATAAATAGAGCACTCGTTATGAAAACACTTTGGAACCATATCGAGAAAGACCTTGAATTTAATCCACAAGGTTCCAGAAGGCGCTGTCAGGCAAGTACAATCTGGCGCAGAACAATAATTATGAAGCTTCACTCAATAGGTATAACCTGGGAGATGTATAATCGATGGAAATGTCGAATAGAGGACCTATGCCCATATATTTACTATGCTCCACATATATTTATGGAAAATAAAAAATATAAGTTTCTTTCTGTATATATTTGAATTGAACGTTTTACAGCTATGTTAAATTTCTTTAACCTGGTTCAAACTAAAAACTACACTCGTGGGAAAAAATGTTGAAGTTTTAGTTTTACGGAATCAAATATAGTAGAGGGAATATATCCCACAGTCGGTGATACACATTATGTATGCTACATCTCTAGTGCGCTGTTTGGGATTATGCATTATTAACTCTAGTTCAGTAGAACAAAGATTAATATATTAAGTTATAATTCTATATTAGATATAATTCTAAGAATTTACACCAGGATATTTTTTTCTTAACAAATAAATCAATAATAAAACTAAGCATTTCTGAATACTTTGCGCAATATTACATTGAACATTTTACTGAATTTTAAAGATCCAATTTCTTTAATAAATATAATATGATGACTTTAATTTCACACATTTCGTCTTCTACCTATAAAAATTTAATTTATTACTTTTTACTTATTTTTAACTAAATATAAATCTTAAGACCAGACATTTTTTTAACTATGCACCTTGAGTGTGGAGTTGTAAGAACCAATGACTACAAAAAAAATACAAAACCTCTTAACTGTAATAAAAATCAACAACCAATCAAATAAATACTAGAGGTAGAGGTACGTTAATATTTTTAAAAGACATAAAAAATCAATAGAATCTAATATATATATATGTATATAGATAGAATATATAATGTATTATATACGTGCATATATTAAAAAAAAAAACTAATACTCATAAATTACATTAAAATTTATGAGCATTGTATATGCAATTTACAAATTACATTTTTATTAATCAACTAAAAAGCAAAATTTTCATAATTTCATTTTAAATATTTAATAAGAAAATGTTATTATTATTATGATGATTGGATATTTATTTTAGTGTTATGGTAACACTATAACGGGTGTGTGAAAAAGGTCTCCAAAACCAAAAATTAAAAAAGTCCTCAAAATTTGTATGAAACTAAGAAATTTGGTAAAATTAGAGCACTAGAGAATAGTCGTCTAAAGTAATTTTTCGCAGCATAAACCGTTAGATTCAGATGGTTGTGCAGAAACTTGGAATTTTTTTAATAGCAAGTTTAGTTTTCATTGTAACATTGGTTCTCTAATAGCACTAGTTCTTTCATAACACTTTTTTTTATAAATTATAAATCAACAGCAAAGCATTTAAAATAAAGAGTCTACCGCACCTAAACCCCGCTGAACAAATAATTGGAACCCTTATTTTGTAACCCATCATTTTAGCCCCTTGTATCGTTTTTTTGCATAAACCGTCAGCCCGCAACAAAGTATTTAATTTGAAGAAAAGAGTCCCAATTTCTTTTAGAGATTTTTACAAAAAGTGTATTTTGGAACCGGTAGCATATGCTAAGGTGGTGACCTGAATTAATGCCCTGCGAAAAAAACGCCCGGGGAATTATTTCCGGTTCAATGAGAAATAACGCCCTGGGGTCTTATTTCTCTAAGTAACTGAGAAAAAATGGCCCGGGTGTTGTTTCTCTTTCAATTGAATCTTTGACTTCTTGAGAAATAAAGTCCCAAGATTTTATTTCTAGTTAAATATGTAATAAAATCCATTTTTGTAGTATTCAAACCTGAATAAAATATAAATATATATATGTAAGTAAAATATTAGACGTAAAACATCATATGCAAGATTCTATATTAGGAAGCATATTTAAGTTGGTTAAAAAATCAAAGTTGACCCTTTTTCCAGAGTATTTATGAATTAATGTATGCAAAACTTTGGTTACAAAATCAGGTTTTTATGTCTAGTTTGTAGTATTAATGTAATTTATATGTCAAATTGTTATTGGTTTTTAAATTTTGGTATTGATTCCAAACTGATTTCGATTCCAACTCCAAAATGTGTGCTAATTATTTTTTGATATTATAGTTCAGTTCAAGAAAGTCTGTATATAATCGTATGGAACCATAAAGTATATGAAACCATTGTGTTCTTTTCATTTGCAGGTTCAATTGTAATGAGAAGTAATACCTCGAGCGTTATTTCTCATTAAATGGGAAAAAACACCCTGGAATCTTCATTTCGCAGGGCCTTAATTCAGGTCACTGCTTAGGTTTGAGTGCCCGCAATTGAAGACTTTTTTAATTTTTGTTTTGGGTCTTTTTTCTTTAAGACTTTTTCCGTACAACCACTTAACAAAATAAAATTCAAAAAAAAATGTTTATTATAATTTTGAAAACCATAACAAAAGTAGTAAATAAATTATTGAAAACTATTTATAAATTTCATATATATAGTTTGATTGATTCACTCAAATGGTATTTAAATGTGACTCAACAAATTTTAATTTATATTCGTATAGATGGCGTTATGCCAAAAATTACGAGTACTTACTACTTTTTTTTCGAAATAATTCGTGTTGCACATTTTAATTCTACTTGAAATTTAGAATGGACAGCAAAGTAGTTTTTATAATAAATATAAGTGAATTAAATACTTAATATATTTTTTTTTCTAATCCAATCACTATATTATAGTCACGAATTTGCGCGATTTATTGATTTCAAATTGGCACATGTCTATAAAGCTGCACGACTGTATAATTAAATACAAGGAATAAAACTAAGGCGGGTTTGAAATGAAATGCAAATATGCGTTCTTTTTAAAAAAATAGAAAAAAGAACGTGATAAAAATAAATTTTGTAATTTTAAATATAGTATTAAATAGTAATTAACCTGTTAACAAATTACATAAATTGGTTTATATTATAATAATTCATTTAATTATTTAAAAAAAATAGTTTCATAGTATTTTTATACAATTGGAATATTAGAGCAGAGCTGCAATTTAAGTTTATAGTTCCTTTCCGCAAATCATGAACTGAATTTTAGGTTAAATGTACTTTCAAAAAAATTGGGGCTGGTAAGAAAAGAGAATACAATACAATATTAAAATATTATGATAATGTCCAAATTTCCACTTAAAACCAAAGAAAAAATCCGGTTTTTACAGTTGTTTATATTAATTATATAATAATAATTTATTTTGTCGATATATTTACTCCCCTTGGAAGTCTGTCTTGGGCTAGTTGATAAATTTCAGCCAAAGTATTGCGGTTATCTTTCATTTTTTTCCTGACTGATCTATGTCATGATTTCGCAGTCTACCTACTTTTTTTTTATCCTACGGTGTCTATTCCAGGGCCTGACGACTGTTCGCAGGTTTTCTTATGAGTAACCTACCCATTTCTATTTTTTGCTTTTAATTTGAACGGTTCCAAGGTACTTGAATTCGGAAACATCTTCTATAGTTATGCTCTGTATACTGAAGGGTTATATCTAGCACTGACTCTTAGATATTTTTTTTTTCTAAATGTCATTGTGTGCATAGAGAAGTAGGGCAATATTACCGGCATATTCTAGGTTTTCCAATGTGCTTGTAAAAGCTCACTTAACTCCTTTAGTTGTGGTTGTTGTCTTCCTTATGACCTGATCGAATAGTATGTTAAATAAGAGGGAGGGCTTGAAAGAACAGCCTTCTCTTACTTTCGAATTAAGTCTTTTAGTGATGATTATTCCTTATAGCCGTGTGCCTATAGGTCAAAAGGGTATACTAAGTTTGTCATTATTTTTGTGACGCAGAGAAGGGGATAGACTTAGATATGGATCGGATCAGAATCGAAAATTAAATCGATAAAACTATGTATGTCCGTTCGTCCAGATCAGAATCGAAAGTTAAATCAATCTGAATTATATATGTCCGTCCGCCCGCAAGGTAATTAAAAAACTAAAGAGGCATCGCTATTGAAATCCAGCCAGTTTGGTCCTTGGGTTTGAGTAGCAGTCATACAACTTCTTTTTTTATATGAGCTATACCAAATTCAGCTGGATGTCTAAAATTTTGAAAAATAGTAGTTTACAATAGTAAAATAATTAAATTTCAATAGTAGTTAACTTTAATGGCCAACGTCTGAATAAAATATAGTCGATGTAGTGGAAGAGGTTCGAAAAGCTACCTTCAACTTATATTTCATTTTACAGCCTAATAAGTTGTGTTTTTAAAATTTTGCTAAAAGTAATTAACCGGATGATATGTCTATATTACGGTCATACGAGTATCCCAGAGTTGACACAGTCTTGTGTAATATATTTGTTTAACATATTACACAAAAGGATAGTTAAGTTTTTCAAAATTCTGTTTGTTAGTAAAAATTAAGATATACCATAAGTTTAAGAACAGCTTTCTAATTTATCTTGTACTTTGCATGCAAAAGTACAAGATAAATTATTTCTGGAAAAAAGATCTTTATCAATATAAAGGAACGATTGAAACCTAATTTGACTTGTGCTTCCATACTTTAAATCATTAAAAAATAATAATTCTCAACAATATTTTATATATATATTAATTTTCATGCTTTTTCGCTAATTACAGGATGTATCACGGAATCAAAATTAATAAAATTTTCTTTCGTTTAATTTAATTTCTTACAATAAATTGTGAAAGAATAGTATCAGGGCCCTATTTCATAAAACTTTTAGTCTAATACTAATAAGCTAATAATTATTAGTACTAATAAATATGGAGAAGAGTATTACTCCCACCCCACTGCAACGAATAAAATTTCATTAATAAAGTATTACTGCAAAGCATAAATTATTGGTGTAGACTCGTCACTGATTTTACTAATAACTATAAAAATATTAGTAAATTCACCAATAATATTAGACAAATAGTTTTATGAAATGAAACTACTGTCAAATGAAAAAATATTATTTGAAAGCTAAATACTTTCTGACAACCTGTCAATATCGATTGAAGCCATTGTAGTTTTGAAGATATAGCAAATTAAATTATAACTTACAAACGAGAGCGTTCCATAATCTCGGTTTAGTAAATCTTTTTTTTTTAAATCTCGTTTTTTATTGAAAAATCTTGATTTTAAAGAAAATCTCTTTATTAATTGAAAAATCTGGTTTTTAAGGATTTTTGGGTTGGATACAACACCAGAATTATCAGTTGTTTCCAGAATATAAAAAAAGGGATTTTATAAAAACAAGATTTTCTAAAACGAGATTTTCTAAAAACGAGATTTTCTAAAACGAGATTTCAAGCCTAACCCCTTGCAAACATCAACTTTTTAGAAAGTTTTAGCAACAGACATCCCTTCTTATGTTTTTTAAAAATTTATTTTTACAAAATACATCAATAAACAATCAAGACCGAAAGACTATCACCCTGTACATCTATTGCATCAACAAACCCAGATTATATTAAACTTGTTTGTTTTTTTTTCAAAAAATTTATTAACTAAAATGAAACTTAACATTAAAAACTATTTTAATATTTCAAAAAATACATCAATTTTTTTTTTTTGTTCTAAAATATTATTAAGTCATGGGTATTGTTTTGGAAAAAAAATAGATAATTAAAAAAGTTATTCTAAAAAGTTATATTTTGTCCCATCTTTCATATAAAAATAACACCCGTGACAGAACCATAAAAAATTTTTTTTTTGAAACTACTTCAATTGAATAAAAGAAAATGTTCAAAGTTTTTTTTTTTTTTTTGAATGTCGAAGTTGAGAGATTTGATGTGTCTCTTAATACATTATTTTGAAAGTTTCTTGTTTTTTAGAAATTGAACACCTTTTTGAGCTCTTCAAACTTTCAGAATATAAAAAAAAAAAAGAAAACCCATCAAAAAATTTTACTTTTTTTCTTATTTCTGTTTTTTTGCTTGTTTTTTTTTTTTTTTATTTTTGCTGTCACTGATGGTCTGATAACTTTTGCGTATCGTTTTTCACTGATGTCATCAAAAAAATAAAAAAAAACTCTTTGTTTTTCTTCGATATCAAAAAAAAAAAAAGGAGAATTGAAGGATGTGAAAATCTTTGTCTTTCATTCAACTTATTTTCAACTTATTTTCAACCCTTTCATTCAGAACGAAATTTTAAGAGTAGCGGAGCAAATGGAAATTCAAGTGGGAAATAATTCTAGAAACAATAGAGTGCAGTTTAATATTTGGAACTAATTTAATTATTACATATTACAAATGCAACACCTTTATTTTGGAAATCTTTAGTATGTTATTTTAGTTACTAACTTTCTAAATGTAGACCAGATCTAGAAATTTTGGAACTTTAATTTTCTCTTAGTTTGATTTGCTTAAATGACTTTTATGACGGTTCTGAATGAGACTGGTATATTAGTAAGTCTATTGTAAGTTATTCAAGGCCCAAGCTTTCATTTATTACACAAGTTTCCAAAGTTATTACAGGCTCGGATAAGCTGGAGAAAATTTGGAGGAAAACAGGCTTTAGAGGATAGTTGGATAATATATTTAAAAAGAACCTGAATAGATTTTTTTTTGAAAAATTCGAAACTGTCAAGTTGGGAATTTCTCTCAGCACGGAAAACATCAGATGAAAGTATGAAATTAATGAGTTATCATAAATGAATGAATGAATAAATGAATGATTGTCATAACTATAGCTTTGAATCACATAGTAAGTGATATAGTGTAACAATTAGAATATTAAACCACCATATTGCCACGTTAGGATTGTTTGAAGGAATCCATTATTGATCTCAATTCAAAAAAAATTCTTTTAAACACGACAAGTTATCTAAAAAAAATATATATTAAGTACAATATCTGGACAAGCGCTAAGTTGATTAGATTTTAGTAGTTTGATTTTAAGAAGATTTGCTGTCTTAGATTTTTTTTAGAAGTTCAAATCAGTGAAATGGACAGTAGAATCGCCAATAAAACGCGAGATGTAATTTTTGATTTTGTCGAGTTGTTATCTAACTATAGAGTATCTGAATGGCAGGTTCATTAAGTAGGCTTAGACGAATTTTTATATTTTACCTATAGATAATTTAATGAGTCAATCGTAGGCTTGTCATATACATATTAGATCTATAGCGCGCTTTTAAATTTTATCTAGATAATCTAATGATGGTATGAGAAACACCAGCCCAATTGCAACATCAAATATGAAAATTCTAATAATTCAATATTCTGAAATAGTAAAAAAAAAACTTCCCAGTTAAAGCAACTAAATAAAAGTCAGTGATGAATTATATTAAACTAACATATGATTTCACAAAGATTTCAAAACAAAAGATTTCAACTACACTTTAAATTGTTTCCATTACAATATAAAAAAAGCTTCTACGTGCTAAAGCGACTAAATTTCCAATAAATTTATTAAATTTTATCTCGCATGACATTATAATATTGAACTTCAATTAATAATCTTCAAAAAAACAAAAACCCCCAAATGCATTGTCTGGTAACATCATACTTACTTCCTTTAGGTTTAAAATTAACATGAAAGGAAATAAAATGCGAAACAATAGAAGATAAAAAAAGCCGTTAAGTTTCCGGTACACAAAAACGAAAAAAAAAAAAAGAAATAAAAATTAAAAGAAGTTACAAGAAAAAAAATAACAGTAAAAAAATTTTGAAAAACAAAAGATTCAAACCTAAATTACAAATGAAGGAAAGAGAAAGGATTTTCTTCATTTTGTTTTTTTTTTTACTTCAGTTTTGATACCAGCGTATAACGGAATGAAAGGGTTGAACACTTCTAATATCAAATTATATTCAATTCTTTTACTGTCTCTTTGTTAACTCTTTCCATTACATTTCATATTTTTTGTCTCTTTCTTTTTATTTTTTTTGTGTCACTAAAGAAAAAACTGATGTCAAGATTAAAAAATCACCATGGTTGAACTTCAGAAATTCTAACCCGATTTTTTTTTTTGCTCCCGCATAAATGGAAAGTAAAAAAATAAAATTCCGTTAATTTTTTTACAGAGATTTTTTGTCTCGCTCTTAAATTTGTTGTCACTTAGATTTTTAACGGAAAATTCGTCAGTTGATTTTTTTTTTTTTTTTGCTATCCCTTTTATTTGTTTTTTTGAAACAAAAGGAATAATACTGGGATTTCATATCCGGATGATTTTGTTAAGAAAAAAATTATATATATATTTTTATCATCTATCTCTTTCTATTTTTATTTTTCTTTTCTATTTTTAGGTACATGAAACAAAGAAAAGGATTGAAATATAATTTTTATAAAAAATAAAGTAAATTACAAGAATAATTGCAATTGTAAAGCAGATGGAATAGGAAGGAATCAAGTTAGGAGAAAGTTAAGGTCTGATAAAATTGCTTGAAGGTTCAAAAGAAAACAAACAAAAAATATTGCAAAAAAAAAAAGAGAGAGATAATAAAAAATCTTGAATATTTTTTTTTTCTGTTGTACTTTAATAGAGGCTCTGATTTGTCATAAAAATGGAATAATATGGAATATAAAATGAAATGAAATTTAATGAGCTTAATGAACAGGTTATTTTACTTGTTCCTATAGGACATTAGCGTTTCAATCTGTTTGGTATTCGCAGTTTTTCTTTTTGTTTTTTTTGTAAATTTTATGTTGGAAACATGTTGAAAAGTACTTAAAACATAGTTATTATTAAATGACACAGTTGGTCAAGCATTAATGATTTTAGACGATTTTTAATTTTAGAATTTGTAATTTGATTGGATATAGATCAATGATTTTAAGCATCAAAGCTGTTTAACTAGATTATCTAGTAATATTAGTAGGTTTATCAAATATGTAGACATTTTATTAGTAAATATCAGAGTTGGGGGTTTACAAGTATTTTGGAATTGAAATTAGAACTCATGTATGCAGTACAGATGCTGAAAAATATATTCAAGTAAAATTCAAATACTATTACTGGTATTAAGGGATTTACTTCATCAATCTGTACATCACTTGAATCGCCGTCTAATCTTGATATTAAAAGTTCAGCTGTAATCATTGAACATGATTTTAGAAAACAGAATGTAGGCGCTATTCTAGGACCTCAGATTGAATCTTCACAAATTACTGATTTGCCTAATTGGGAGTCCAATCCCACCTCTTCAATCATAAAATGGAAACGTAAAAAAAAAAAGGAATATTATTTTTTGGAAACAATATAAGTTGATATGACTTAGAAGCTATAGGGAAGCGATATAAAAGTTATTAACGAACTTAAAAAGATCTGACACTTTTAAAATCTAAACAGTACCTACTCTTCCTTAAAAAACTATTACTTATAATAATAAAACTATGAGCTGCTAATATTAATGTAAAGCTTAATTTTGATCTAAAGGCATTGCTTGACTTACGGCAATATTATGTGGCAGAAAATCAACTGTCAATAAGAAAATAATAAAATCGCCTTTTGAATGGGCTATGTAAACATTTTTGAACCAATTAGCTTAAGCAAATTTTATTTAAATCTTATTTCTTACGAATACTGAATATGAAAACTGAATATCTAAATCTACTTAGTCTTACGAATACTGAATATGAAACATAGAGAAAAAAGCAAGATTTTGATGAAACTGAATAATTTTAACCCCGCTTTCCGAGTAGACCTATTTTATTGTGTCCCAATTAAATTTTGATAAAAATACTTAGTTTAAGATTCCTTCCAAAATATTTTAAAAATTTAAAATTTCATTAATCAAAAAATATATATTTTCAATAATATTTCAATCAAATATTTCTACTTTAAAATTACATTAGCCTCATTAATTCACAATATTCAAAAATAAATTTTTTTATATTCAAATATATTGTAAAGAAACCCAAAAACCTAAAAATATGATAATATCAATTTGAAAACGTTTTTAAATATATGAGCAAAAAAGGGACAAAAAATAAAAAATAAAATAAAAACGATAGCATTTAATTTTAAATTTGAAAATAATTTTTTATTATTTTTATTTTTTTATTTTGAAGAGATATTAGATAAATTGTTCCAGTTTTTCCATATTTATTGCTGTCACTTAAATTTCTGTGTCCTACAAAAATATAAAATAAAAAAAAGAAACTAAAAAGACAGAGAAAGAAAAATAATATCCATTTCTATCCAACTCAATAGTCCCTTTCCATCTCAATAGCCGCTTTTCATTCACAATATTAAACAAAATTCTGAACTAAAAAATGCATCCCTGAAATACACTAACAAAATTTGTTTTAGTGTGCACATATATAAGTAATAAGTATAAATATTATATATGTATATGGACTAAATTCGGTTGTGTATTATATATATTAGATGAAATTTCCTATACATAAATACTTCTTAAATGTAAACTTAATATTTTATTTTCTATCTCTTTCTTATATTTTTTATCTTTTTTTTTATTTTTTTTTTTTTGGAAATTATAAAGAAAAGGCGGTGGTTATATTCATCTCTCTGTACTTAAAGACAATTCTTATTTCAACAACAGCAGCTTGCAGTACCAGGACCAGTAGTTGTACTTGCATTACCAAAAAAAAGTACTAGGACCAGAACAACTAAACAATGATTATGGCAGGAAAAATAAAAGAAATTGTGTTCAGAAAAAAACTAAGTGATGAAAAAAGTCAAAGGTATTTAAAAAAGCACATTTCTACAACATTTTTAAAAATAAATTTATAATATTATAATTTATTTATTTCAATATTTAATTATAAATCATACTTAGTATTATTTTGGTTCAATTCAATCAAGAGCACCTGTTCATGATTCGAAATATAAGGTTGGAGTAAGTAAGCATATGCACAGGCCTCAGTTATTGATTTTTTAAATAACGAAATTTTTAAGTCCTAATAGCTCTCCAATGGAGAAGGAAATAATTTCGGAGCAAACTTGTTCTGATTCTCAGAGATCTATCTGCTCCCAAATTTTTCTTAGGAATTTAATTGCGGCTTACACTAAAAATGGGATGTATTCTTAGAAATTAAAAAAAATATTTATTTTTAAGGATCTAACTTCTTCTAAAAATTTTAAGCTTCTAGCTAAAATTGTTTTGAATTTAGCTGTCTTTTACCGTTTTCAGATTGAAAATACACTGGACTTTGGAATTGTTACTCTGGAACAAATGGAACACGTGCAAAAAGATTTTCAATGAAATTAAAAATTTTCTAAACAGCAAAGATAGGGAAGTTACTAAATGAGGCAAAATCTTATAGGCCAATATCTCTGCTATCAATTATGTCAAAACTTTATAAAAAATTGTTGTTGAAAAGGCTGAAGCCAACTATAGAAAATAAAAATTTAGCGTTTGACAAAGTTTGTCATGAAGGATTAATATTTAAATTAAGGAGATTGATATCTTTACAATATGTAGAGATCCTCAAATCATCCTTGTCTGATAGATTATTCAGAATTAAACAAGATGAAGAATACTCTAGATTGAGAGAAATAAACGCAGGCGTGCCTCAAGGCAGTATTCTAGGTCCTATTTGCTTTATACAAGTGATCTACCAGAAGTAGAAAATGTAACTGTAGCAATGATACTGCTATATTGGCAGTAGGATCGAATATTGACGAAGGGACAAGAAAATTACAGAAAGCTAGTGAAAAAATATGTTGTTGGACTAACAAATGGAAAATTAAATTAAATGAAAGTAAATCCGTTCATGTTAATTTTAGTAATAGAAATATAAGAGACCCAACTAAAATAAATTCAAATGGTGCATTAGTATCAATCGAAAATTCAGCAAAATACCTAGGAATGACACTGGATGTCAAGCTAAGGTGGAATAAACATGTTAAAAAGAAAAAACTAGAACTTGAAAATAAATATAGAGAAAATAACTGGCTCTTAGGGCTTAAGTCTAAATTAACAATATATAATAAAGTGCTAATTTACAACCAAGTAATTAAACCTATATAGTTATATTTCATTCAACTTTGGGGTTGTGCGAAGCAAACGCATATTAAAAAAATACAAACCTTTTAGAATAAAGTCCTACGTAACATAGTAAGTGATTCCTGGTATGTACGTAATAGTGACATTCATAAAGATTTACAAATTCCCAAAGTTATAGATGAAATAAGTAGATATGCCATAAAGCATAAAGCTCGTCAAGAAGGGTATATAAATATTGAAGCTACTTAGTTAATAAATAATCAGATTATAACAGGAAGGGTTAAAAGAAAAAGACCTTTAGATAATATAGTATAAAGTACAGATTTCTTAAGGGAAAGTACACAAAACCTATACTCAAACCAAACATAGCAAAAAATTAATGGTTAGTCAGTTCTACTAGTTTTAATAAGGGAAGGGTGTTGCTTAGTCGGTAAGAATTCAGCATACACTTTTGCTACGGGTATTTTTCGTAGATTCCCACCAATCCACGTAAAATAAAAAAATACATACGGACAGACAGGATAAAACTATTTTGGCACACTTTTTACAAAATTTTTTTCAAAATGTCCTAACAAGAGAAAAAATTACATATCATCATCATGATAATCAACATCAATATCATTTATAGTTTTTGGATTGAAAGAAGAAAACAGAATAGAATAGATCACAATTGGGTGCGAAAGAAAAGAAGAAGAAGAAAAAAAAATCTAAGAAAAACAAAAAATAGAAGGACTACTGCTATTCTTTAAGAAATGATGAAAAAAAATAGCAGTGCAAGTGGCATATCCTTTTCTAGTCATTCTAAATTTTTATTCTTTCTTAAAACTTATTCTCATTTGTTTTTTTTTTTTGTTTTTTTCTCATTGTTCTTTTTCTCTTTTATTTTTTGTCTTTGTCTATTTTTTTTCTATTCTATTCTATACTCTTACTGTATTCACCAGAATTTACTTCATACTGTGTTTTTATAATAAAGATGATGTCTTCTTAAGTTCAATTTACACGTCTTTTCCTGTTACAATTCAATGTTATGCAATTCACATATGTACATATTGTATGTGTGTTGCTATCTCGTTTTTTTTTTTTTTTTGGTTTTTTTTACTTTATCGTGTTTTTTCACTGTGTTTGGTTTTTATTTTTTTTTTTTTGAAAGATTCTTGAAAGGATAATAGTTCTTTAGTTATCCATTATTATTTTTTTTTGTTGAATTTTTTTTCTTTCTCTTTCTACACAAAACAAAAAAAAACCCAAACAAAAAAAAAATGGTTATGTCATTTTTGACAAAAGAAAAAGCAAGAGAAACAAAAAGTCTAAACGATTTTTTATACAAAAAATGCATATATACTGAAGATGTACGGGATGGGATGTATGCATTTTATAATACATGATTATCTATTTTACACATTAAAACTTCCTAATATTTCTATTTATCTGGATGTTTGTAAAGTGAAAAAAAAAAAAAAAAAACAGACAGACTAACTAATGTTTATGTTGTTACATAAAAAAAAACATTTAAATTTATTTTTACAAAGATTAAAAAAAAAATTAAAGAGCTGATATTGAATTGTAACTTAATTCTTAAAATCTTTAAAAGTGCCCCTAAAGTTATGCTATTTATATTTTAAATTGTTCTCATAAATTTTTATAGAAAATTGCTTTAGACCCCCAATGGCTCTGGCACGCGAGGGCTTTACCAATATTGCGTAATTCATTGTAATGAGTAATATTCGAATAAAATAAATTGTTTTGGAACTCGGCGGTGCAGTTATTAAGTACTTGGTGTATCAATTCCCGTAAAGATCCTATGTGATTTTGAAAGGAAATGATCAAAAAAGTAGTTTTCAATATAATTACTCCTTACAAACAAATAAAATAATAGTATAAGTGCAATTTATCCTGTTTTTAAATAATCAGAAGTATTTTAATTCTAGAGTCTGCATTACTTCTTTTCTGGGGGCGTATTCACTAAAAGGCTAATAACTTGTGTATTTAACTAAAGAAAAGGTAGCTCAAATTCTGTAGAGGTTCCAAACAATATGTAAGTGGAGAAGAAATTACTTAAAATATAATTTTTTTTTAATCAAACTCACTTGACTATTTTTAACCAATATAGTTATATAATACTAGCTAATACCCGGTGCGCGTTGCTGCGCCTCTCAATAGAGGTTTAATTTAAGTTTATGTTACTGCAAAAAGTTCCTGTTAGTCAAAGAAGTTCTAACTACTTCCCAAAATTGGACGAAATGTAGGGCCGACATTACCAAACACCACGCCTGCTAACAGAATCAACTCCATTTTCAAAGCGCTTCGTGGATACAAAATTTGGAGTAATCCTGTCAAACCTTTTCGAATTTAAAGTAAATTAACGAAAAAATCGAAAAAATGACGCTGTGTCGCAATGACAAGAACTACTTCGATTTCTGACTGGGTATCTTCGATGTTCCAAGTTTTTTATTTCAAATTTTTTAATGTAAGTAGTATATATTTAGTACATTAAAAAAATTGGTAATAAAACGAAATTACAAGTATTTTAAATAAACAAAAGAACTTTTAAAATTTTTATTACCAACGTAAAATAAAATAATTTTTGTTTTTCATTTAATTTTATTCTATCAATTTTTTGTATGTTTTTTTGTTGTTGGTTAATTAAATTAATTTTCAAGTTTCTTTTGTCTAACCTGAACCCGCTTTTCGTCTCCTGCTTTCAAGGGGTAAGAATCAATAAAATGTTCGGTTTTTTTTGATATGTGCGTGAACATTAATCATGAAATTTTTTGGATTTTGTTTTTTTATTCTTGATTTTTTTTTGAAAAAACAAAAAAGTTTATTTTGCAAAGATTAAACACCAAACATTAATTATAGGAATGAAAAACCAAAAAAAAAACAAAAAAATGCCTTGACAAATTAGCCATAAAAATCAACGGAAATTTTTACGACAAAAATATAAAAAATCAAAACAAACAAAATATAGGTGATGCAAAAAATAAAGGGTTTTTAAAAAGCACATTTCCAAAATTACACTGTTTCATACTGAGTTATTGGTAAAAATTATGTATAGACCTAATAGCCCTTGAATAGGCAAGGCACCGAACTCAATTTTATCCTGACCGATCTTGTGCTACTTTCCAAAAATCTAACCCAAATACCCCCATTTACAGGTTTAAAGAATTAATTTGTGACATCCACCAAAATTTGTAGATTTTCTTAGAATTTTATTGTATACCTAAGCAAAAATTGTTAAAATTACGAAAATCCTTTTACACCATTATTGTCAAAATGTAACATTTGAAATTTAATTTTATGTTTTTATATTTTGACATTTTAAAATATAAATTGATAGTTTAGAAAAGACTTTTATTTTCTTTACCTACTTTATTAAAAATTTGGACAGATATTCAAGTTTCAAGTATTTAAAAATTACAAGATTTCGGTTTTGGACACCTTAGGAGATTCAGGAGATATGAGGTGTCAAAAATTTTGCAAAAGTTGCGATTTTTGCATAACAACAAATTAAGGTATCCTGAAATATAATCGTTCAACATATATTTATAAAGTTTATAAAAGCAGCTGTTTGCTACCATTTTTCGATTGAAAATATACTTTCAAGAACTCTTGTTATACTAGAGGGAACTATAGAGCTTTTTTTAATTTTAAGCGGCTTAAGCATTGCAACGGTTTGGGCTGTAGAAAAAAGTTGTTCTATAAAAGTAATTTTTTTTGCGATATCTATTCGTAGTTTAAATTTTGTTAACAAACGAAGGGACGGAAGGAGGGACGAAATAAAACTTTAAATGCCAAATTTTACAAAATTTTTTTGGAAAATGTGCTAAAAATTATTGAGATTTTTTATGGAAATTTTAATATGTAATTATGTTGTGGGGGTAGAAACAGCAACAACAATATGAAAAACAAAGGAAAAAATTTATGCGCTTATAATTGATAATTATATAGCTACTAAATACCAAATAAAATTTGGCTAACTTAAATTTTCTAGTTCATTTAGAAAAATTATTATAATAAGGGTCTTATAATAAGTTTTGTGACTTTTTAGCTTGACAAATTTCCTATCCATGAAATAGTTGTTGTTTTTTTCCAATACCTTGACAAAAAAAATTTGTCAAAGAATTTCCAATAGTATTTTCTTAAATTAAAATTTTCTATACTTCAGCCGATCAGAATTGTGAGCTAATGTTTTTAGTATTTAAAAATTTTATTTTGTCGGGGCTGGGATAAAGGCTAACGAGATAATTTTATAAAATTAAATATTTAATAATTTAGTTTCACTTGAATTGATACGTTTTGTTATTAATAAAAATACAAATCTAGGGGACTCGATGGTTAAGTGGGTTTTTTTTTGGATTTCCCTACAGTTCATAAATTTTAATTAAAATATTTATTTATTTGTAGATCCAGAATAGTAAGTATTGACTGATATTACAATAGTCCTTTGTCTATTTTTTCATTTGGGCTTCTTATTATATGATACGGCTAGGGTTTGAACCCTAATTAGAATAAAAACATTATGAGCATTACCAGAGCAAGGTCAATGATTGTCAATCTGCTTATAACCTTTCAGAATCGTATGGTTAAAATCCCGCCTTTCAAATCACACCAAAATTCAAATTAACAATCTCGCTTACATATATATACAAAGCGAGGAGGTTAAAAGTATTTTGGGTTTTCATTTTTTTTTGATTTTCGGAATTTTTGAATACAGCTTAAATATCAATATAAGAATAACCCCTGACACTGAAGGTTTCTAACGTATTTACTTTTAATGTCTTGTTTTTGTATTTGGTATACTCAAGAGATAAGGTGTAGAAACTTCATTCCATTTAGGAATTGCTTCAATGAATGGTGACTTTACATTAAAGTAAATTTCTCAGTCCACGATTTCTTGTTATATGTATCTTATTACCATTTTGATACACTTGTGATTCCTTTGGAATTTACGCAGGATTTGAAGCCTGTTTCGTAAGGTAGATAAATTCTTTATAATTAACCACTTGTTTATAATTAACTGCTAAAGTTCTTCATGGACAGTCATTAAAAAAATAATGATTTTAAAACTCATTTTAAAATTTTTAATGTATTAGACTATGTGTTAAAATCCTAAAATAATTAAAAAAATATTAAAAAATGTGCTTATTAGTTTCTCTCTGTCCGTCCCCCCGTCCGTCTCTCCGTATGTTTACAAAAACTTACACCGTTAGAAAGAGAGTGAAGAAATTTTAACTACGGGTAGTTATTGCAAACAAAATAATTTCATGGAAGAACTTTCTTCTGTAGCCCCACGCATTACAAAGCTAAAGCCCCCAAAACTTGTATGTAATAACTGTTATAACAAGAGTTACATTCGGTATATTTTCATTCAGAAAAACTAGAAAAAAACTGATTTTAAAAGCTTTAAAATTTTTTGAAAGCCAATTGTATAGGGTTGCCATTACCAAAACAAACCTATGCAAAACTCAATTTTTACAAAATTTTTGGCGCCTCATATCCTCTAAACGACCCAATCTAAAGATTTAAAATTTTGGAAGAAGTTAGATCCTCAGAAAGTTCCTATCTATGAGTCAAATGACTCAAATATTGACTAAACCTTTATAACTATTACTTATTATTTAAATTTTTTAATTAATTTTTAACAAGGAAATACTTTTTGAAAAAAACCTAATTGATATAAAACATTTTCATTTATGATAAATATTTTAAAATATAAAATCATTACATTTTAATTACATTCTAAAATTCGAAATTTAAGAACATAAATTTTCAATTAATTTAATTAAATTGATGCTATGTTACAAAAAAAAAAAGAAGTTATTATTCTTAATTTGTTTCCTTTAAAAATATTTTTAATGATGATAAAATGTCCAATTAAAATAATTTTCGTATAATAACTTAAAATTAAAATTTGAAAATAAATTTGGTTTCAACAAGTTTTTACAAAACCACTAAAACATTAATTAAAAATTCTTAAAACCTTAAAGTAAAAATGTAAATATTTAAAAAAAAATAGTAAAAGGAAAATTAATATTTTACAATTTTTCTTTTTATTAAAGGTCAATGTAATCCCAAACAACATTCAAAGGTTAAATTTAAATGATATCTAAAATAAAAAAAAAATTTTCAAAAATTCTTCAATTTATTTTGAAAATTTAGTAACAAATCACTTAAAAATAAAATACTTGTATAAAACTTCAACAGAATAAAATCAAATATTTAAAATAGATACATCTTCATTAATTTTCAAAATATGTATATATATATATCTATAAATTTATAATTTTACTTATTTTATAAGTTTCAAAATTGACATAATCTTTTCAATTTAATGTTGGCCAAAAATAAAAAAAAAAAAACAAAAAAAAAAGGAAATCTTGATCAATAATTAAAAGTTTTCTATTTCTTATTACTAACATAATCATTTATCCTGTCCAAAAAAGGACAACCATCCAAGTGATCAAATTACAATATGACATAAAACATATTTATTTTTTACTAAAGATCGAATAATGGAGAATCCTACGACTAAGGTTTGAAAATTATTTTAAATTTTTTTGTCTAATTACGATAAGACCCTTTAATTTACTTAATCCACAACTACCAAATCCTATCACAAATATCCCAAATAATACATATGTATTAAGCTTCGTTCCAAATTTGTTTGTGAGGGTGAGGAGGGGAAAAGAGGGAGGGGTTAAATCTTAGTTATTTAAAGTTTGACACTACTCAAATGAAGCCCGGGCAGTGATTCTAAGCGGCTTTCATTGCTTTTCATCAAGTTTGCTTTTAAAAATGAAGGGGGGGAGGGAGGGTGGGGTCCCAGGATCCCAGTTGGTTAAAGTTTAACACTACCCAAGCGAACCCGATACAGTGATTCTGAGCGACTTTCAATACTTTCCATCAACCCTCGCAAAAAAAAATATGAACTCAAATCTAAAAATCAGGACTTCGTAGAATGCCTTCTCTAAGAATTTAAAAATGTTGAAATACAGAAGATTAAATATTATTTTGAAGCTTTGGGCCAAATAATAACAAAAACAAGTTTAATTTTGCAGGGGTAGTACAAAATACGAATAGTGACTGAGAGAACGGCTGAAAGAGATCCCTCAGGAACAAGCCATAATACCTCCTTCTAACCAAAGCTTATTATTGATCTTTTGTTACTAAATATACAGATTTAGAGATAAAGATAAAGGAAGGAACATTGAGAATTTAAAAGGGAGGGGAAAATTTATGAACGAATATTATTTTACTTTTTAAGAATACAATTCTAAAGTAATTCTTATTTCAAATTGAAATTTTAAGTAGAGATATTATTATGTTGAGTCCCACTTGCATTACTGATGAACAATATGTAGTTCAATGCATAGCTAACCTTGAACTCAAATTAATTATGAGATCAAGCCTAAATTTTGTGTCAAATTGTAATTTATAATATTACTAATTTTATTAATTTGAACAATAAATAGCAATAAGAGGCAATAGTTTTTAATTTTAACCGTTCGACTTTTAAAAATTAATGGAAAAACCATTTCGTTCAATATTAATTTAGAATTGAACATATTTTCCTTTTCTGTACTATCTAAATTATGCAGCAATTCTTTTAGGTGCACAGCTAGGTGACACAGTGGTAAGAGTTCGAACCTTTCATAAGAAAAATTTGGGTTCGAATCCCAGTAAAAGTGAAAAAAAAACTTTTATCTCGCTTTCGACTCGACACAGTTACCATTCGTTATTAGGTTCAAATTAATGGCTTAATCAATAATTAATAATTATATATCTTTAATAAAATTACATTAATATAACAATATCAACAAATACAAAATATAAACAAATAATTTAATTGAATAATATAACTCACAGATATAGAATACAGATACAACTCAAATATAAAAAGAATTAAATGTATTGAAAATCTTAGATCTCTTCTGCATGTTATAAGGCGTAATATTATCTAATGTTTAAATTGTTCATTTGATCAGTTCTAATAATATGAATTTAATACTTCCCCTTGTTCAGACATGCACATATTATTATATAGTAAGGCTGTATAGCTTATAACATTAACAGTCAAAAAAAAGATAAAATTTTTTAACAGCTAAGCAAATCCTCTGTTTTAGTTTTCAAATATAACCTCACATTGCACAACAGCTTAAACTACCTTATAAACTTACCTTATAATCGAAGTAGTGATGGATCGAATTGAGTTCATAGTTCCCAAAAAATTTTCGAAAAAGACTATTTATTAGGCGAAGTTGCATTACAAGCATAGCATGTAGCATTTATTAATGAATCAGCCCAGACTTAAATAAATAATTCTAACTCAGTTCCTTAGTGGTTCTCTGACCTTACGGCAAAAATAGTTTAACACACAAAACAAAAACTAAATTGCACTATTTCCAATGTACTTTTATCAAGGTATCAATGTTTTACACAATCATACCCAAAAAAAATTTACATATATCAATTTATCTACTTATATATCAAATGAAATATTCTTTAAAAAATTTTTTTTACATTTTATTTATTTTGTTGTTTTTTTTTTATTTTTTTTTGATTAAAAACTTTATTGTAAATGTATTTTATATCCTTAAATAAATATTTTAAAATTCATCCTGATATTGACCACAATTTCTGAATAAAAAAAACAAAAATAACAACAAATACAAAAACAAAAATTTAAAAATGAAATATTTAAAAAGGAATAAACTTTTAGGTAAATTGTTATTTTTCTTATTTTTTTCTTTTTGTTTTTTTTTGTTCTCTCTCTTAAATTTCCATTATTTACTAATTTCATTTTTCTTTTCTGACTATTTTGCAACTTAAAAAAAAAAACAACAACAAAAAAAAAAATAAAAAAAATAATTTTTTGAAAATAAAGACGTATAAATAATAAAAAAGATTACAAATCAAAAAATTAAACAATTTCAATTAATCAAAAAAAAAAAATAACAAAAACAAAAAAGACAAACAATAAAAATCAAAAAATCAGCAAATAAATCTTAAAAGAGGTCTTGATATCCTTTTCAATTGACCCTGAACCAATACAGAATTCTTAAGTGAATTCAAATAACTTCCTTTTTTTACTCAAAGAGTTGAAAAAGAAATTTTTCTGTTGTTTTTGTTTTTTTGCAATTTTTTTTGAGAATTAATTTCTTCTCACTATTTTCTCTTTCTCTTTAAATTCGATTTTAAAAGTTATTTTCTCTTGATATGAAATATTTTGTCCAATACTTTTGAATACCAACAGTTTCTGATATTTTTAAAATATTTTTAAAAAAAAAATTAGAAAACGTTTATATAATTTTATTTTGTCCGTCTGTGTGTCTGTCTAGATGTTTACAAAATTTTTAAACCGCTTGAAACACCGTTACTAAGCTTCAGTCGCTTAAAATTCTGAAAAGAGTTTTGTAAAGAATATTTTTCAATCTGTAAATGTCAAACGACATCATCTTATTTAAGATTTATTTATTAATATAAAAAATACATAGTGTTGCCATATGGTATTTTAATTTATTATTATACAAAACTTGATTTTTGTATGTTTTGTGCGTAATTATATCATCTGAACGATAAAATCTAAAATCTTAAATTTTTTTAGTGGAGTTAGGTCCTTGAAAATTAAAGAAATCATCCTTTGAAATTGAAGATTTCTTAAACTTGTAATTCGAACAATTCAATTATTTTAAAAAAAAGTTAGAAAAATTAGTTTAATCAAAAAACAAATTTTATATAATTTATTTATATTGAGTACCAGGATAATAGTAAATATTGCCTAGTATTAATTTAGTCCTTTACCTATTTGGCATTAATTATTTTGTTTATATTCTATATTTGAAATTATATTTGGTCACCATGGAGATTTGTAAAGAATAGTGTATTGGTTAATAGCCTTTTATGGTAAACGTACCATTGTATAACAAATTGGAATTTAGAATACCTCAACCTTGGAGTGATTATTTATTTAAAGAGTTTAAATTAGTAAACACATCTGTAATGTATGCCGTAGAAAGCTCACAGCTATTATATGTGAAGTCATGGAAAAGAATCACACAAAAATATCAGAATTTGAGATTTAAGTTCAAAAACCCGACTTAGAACCTTTCCTCTGCATAACCAACGTACATCTGTTTGCTGAAAAAAATATGCTTTATTCGCCTTCAATTTCTTCGCACATTATTTAGAATAGTTGGTCATTCAAAGCACTTGATCTAATAAAGTTAACGGCCTTCACAACAATGTCCAATAAAACTTCATAACAAAACGGAAGAGTTTTTGACTTGCTATAAATATACTCAATATTAAAAAATACTTATAGTAATTCTTGCAAGTCTTTTTAGTGCACGAGTTCGAAAGGTAATTTATATTTTCATTTTAATTTTTTTTTTTAAATTGCTTAAACTAAATTAAAATTTTTAGATGTGAACTAATGTTTTATTGATTTCAAATTTTGAATAAAAAGTTTATTACACTCCAAAAACCCCATATGTAAACCACTGTGCATTAAAACATTTTTTTGGAACACAGTTTAATTTTTAAAATTAGCTTTTTTGTAATACTTAGTTTTATTCATTACTTAGATAGAACTATATTAAAGTGATATTTTTTCCGTATATACGTACATATAGATGGGGTTAAAAATGAAACCCTACACAACAGGATACAAAACATATTTCATATAGTTCTTTAAAAATAACACATTCTAACATTTAAAATCTTTATCTGAATGATTTTAAAGCCAATAACAAAAAATGTTATCCGAAAAATATCTAAATTATATGTGGCAGCCCTGGAGAAGAAAGTAAAAAAAAAATGCTTGCTATTAACCATCATATTGAATACCTTTTATCGATTTACGATTACGATATGACCACTTATTACTTTTTTGTTGTTTTTGTTGTTTTTTTTTTTAATTTTTGGTACTTTATTAAGAACAAAATTGTTTTTGTTTATTTACCTTTCATTTCTTTTTGGGAAAATGGAAACCGCACGTAGGTATTGTGATATTAAAATGAAAAATAAGTGTCAAAAGTTTTAGGGTTATAACAATTATAGTATAAAACCCTTTTAAAACTTCAGTAGATTTTTAGTTTGGAATCTCTTGGAGTTTAGCTGTGGAAGCTAGGAAAATAAGAACCCTAGGGAAATGCAGTAAATTAATTTAAGGCTACGTTATTTGAGAATTGAAAGCTTAAAAATCAATACAATTATTAAAGAAATATTATATCACATTCTCAAGTAGTCCTCAATTCTCTCACATTCCCCAAACAAGAATTAAAACTAGGCTGAATCAACAGATCCAAATTTAAAGTCATCAGAAAGATTCAAATGCATGGCAAAAATAAATGAAAAAGTCCTGCCAAATGTTACTGCAAGGACTTATAAGACTTTAAGGAAACGAAGCGATTGCCTGGCAAGTATCACGGAAAAAAGATACCCATAACTTATTTTCCAAAGATAGATACAACAAGAACATCTTACTGAAGTATTGAGTGCTAGTTTATAATTAGCTCAAAATATAGAAGTGGGTAAGATAGCCAATTTAAGGAACAAAGATATTAAAAATTATGTAGATCTTATCACAAGTAATAGCTCTAAAAAATAGAAGAAATCCCAAAAATTCTACTATGGTAAGAAAAAGACCCTACCATCTAGGAACGGAGGATTTCCGATCAGAAATAATATGGCCTTTACGGCTCCTGAAAATTTTTTTTTTTAATTGTGTAACACATGTACATTAGATTTAAAAGTCGAAGTACTCTCGTTGTGTTCTCATTTAAAGAAAAAGATTTTGTATGGGTAAAGGCAAGGTTAAATGAAGAATATAGCCTGGAGATTTTACTAATGCATTAAAAATAACTTGGGCTTGTAGTTTAGACGAATAATAGAGTTTTTTTAACATACTTTTCAACCAATTTCCAAGAATTTTATGGCAAGCTTCTGAAAAACTCTTCTGAAATGAATAGTAAAGAATCAGCGAGAATCCATAAATTATTCAGAAGTAGAATCAGATTCTCAATATTCAGGCTCATTTCTTATGTGCCTGAACAGCCGTCCTATATCTTAATCTTTAAATATAATAACTTAATCAAATTTCAAAGAAAATCAACTTTTTTACCTGAAAGGACTTTTGTCCTACGAAACCATAAAAGAAATTTTGTATTTAAAAGATTTTTTTCTTATCAAATTATTTTATAAATCAACATTTTATCATGATTTTTATCTTAAGATTTTTTACAGATAAAAATGATAAAAATTATACTTATACTTATTTTCCAAAATTAAGGATTGAATACCACTAGGTATTCTTCTCAGTTTCTTCCAAAAAACCATTTTGGGGTTTCTCAATGGATATTTTCTTTCGATTAATCCAATGAACAATTAAGTAAAAGGGTTTCATTTACAAAAGAAAAACTAAACGAAGAAAAATCATTTGGTTTAAAACGTTCTGTATACTTCAGATATTTGTGCACGTATTTCATTTTGCATCGCCTTCCTTGCCCCGAATCCCTAAACTATCGTTTCCTATATCTAGGCATGATATTGAACATTAAATAACTTGGTAAATGAGTCCCTCGCAATATGTTCAAGGTAAAAAAAATTTTCAATGGAATAAAAATAACAATTTTTTACCCTTTTTTTGGTTTTCTTCATTAACAAGAGAAAGAAAGAGATGATTATCCAAATGAAAGAAAGAGATAAAGATAAAAAAAATTTTCAAAATAAATCGGAAGGGATTGAGTTTCCTTTAATATAGAACTTTCCATTTTTCATTTTTTTTTTCTCTTAAATACATAAATCCTGATATGGTATCTTGGATCCTACATGTACCATACTATACACACACACACATTATAATACTTATTGTTCTTTTATACTTAATATTTTCTATCTCTTTCTAACTTTTCGTTCCGGTTTTCCAATTCAGATGGGTTCAATGCCAAAAAATTTTTAAAAAAAAATTTTATAAATAGAACAAGCGAAAAAGAAGATGAAAAATTTATAACAAATACATCAATATAATATATTTTATAGATTCCATCAACTACCTGGTAAAATAATGTGGTTTTGGTTGTATAGTAAATGGTGCATTATGTGAGCAACATATCAAAACTTTTTGGGCAAAAATATCATGAAGAACATATAAAATGTGGGTCAAATAATATAAAAGGTAAAAAAACAAAAACGTTTTGAATGTCGCAATAAATTCAATAAATATCGATACAGTGTTTGCTATACAAATAGTTTGAATGGTGCCACATATTTAATTCCGTGATATAAGGGTTAAAAAAAAGGTGGAATTTGGGTGGAATTTAAAACGATTGAATGGTAAGTCAGGTATATTTTTAAAGTTTATTTAATACTTAATAATGTATTGATTGAGATTGTTTTATTGTATTATTATATATATTATTTATACTAAATTGCAGTGATTCACAACCTTTGTTAATATATGGCACACAAATTGTTTTTCGGGAAGAAGCATATTCATATTTTATGAATAATGGAGCATATTCATTTATACGTTTCGGAGCCCAACACAACGGAACGTATAAATGAATATGCGTACAATAAATTTATTTATTTATTTTCTATCATAACGGTTTAAGACTATTGTTAATAAGAATTAATGTGATACATGGTCTAGTTCTGACCGCTTATCATATTTTATTAGAACTTGAGATATACCTAAGCTATTTTATTAGAACCCAGATCACATAGATATACGTTGTCAAATATGGGAGCAGAATGGCTGTAGCCTGGTTAATGGTCCTAAAATATTTCATTTAAACATTCAATGAAACATCATTGAATTTCAGTTCTGCCCTGTCAGTCTTCAATTCCAAGACCAAAGTTCTAGGAATCCTGAAATCCACATATAATTCTTAAAATTATAGAGAAAGTGCTTCTATACAGAACTTTTAGCATCACTTGGAAAAGGTTTTCGAGGCCAATTATGTGGGTCCGTATTTATTGTATGAATATGGTGTTCAAGTTTTGTTGGAGCATTGTCAAATATTTTTGAGCCAAACCCAAAGCTATTTCTTTTTCCTCGATCTTGATCTGTTTTTGTTTTTACGTGCTAATCTAACTGTTGACTATTAAAGTCAATTATATCTGTATTTGTGCATGTCGGAAAAGAGGAAAATATTATATTTATATTATTAAAACTGATCAAATGAATTCCACATACAATTTAAACATGTGGTAGATCAAGCCATTATTTTAAATCCAATGACCAATGGTAGCTGAGTTGAATGGAAAACCAAACAAAAGTTCACTTTCACTGGGGTTCGAACCCGCGCCTTTCGAATGAAAGGTCGGCACTCTAACCACTGTGCCACTCAGCACAACGACTCGTTTGTCTTTGGTTGGAAATCGTTCACTGGTTGCACAGCACTGCTATATTGGATCATTTAGTAATACATATTGATAGTTTGGTATATTTATTTAGATTCGATATAAACTCTTAACCTCACATTATATTATAAATGAAGTAAACAATTTCCAAAATACCTTTCTCTTTCTTTTGCTAACCCCACAAAACAAAAATAACAGAAAGAGGTGGACTACACAATAAAGGTATTGAAGGCATTTATTGGTTAATAAAAAATCTACAAAACAAAATTTTATAACTAACAAATTCCTTAAAAAAAAAATATTTTAAAATTTTGTTTTTCTTCTTGTGATCCTTAAATGCGGTTTGAATTTAAAATTTCTCTGCTTTTTTTTTATTTTTAAATTTGGGATCCAAACAAAACCCAAAACAGTAAAATAAAAGAGAGGATGAGAGAGAGAAAGAGAGAGAGAATGAATGATTGGAATAAAAAAAAAGGATTCAATTTTAGATAATTGCATAAAAGTTTTAATAAATTTTGAATATTGATTAAGAATTTTTGTTTTTGTACAAAAATAACAAAAACAACAAAAAATGGAAAAGAAATTATTTATTATAACCACAATAATAATAAAAAGGACTTCAAGTATAAATATATTTGTATATTAGTATATGAAGAGATATAGAGAATAATAATTTATTTAAAAAAACAAAATGTTTTTTTAAAGGAAATTATTTATGGTAAAAAAAAAAAACAAAAATTTTAAAATATTTTTTGAGAGAATTATTTATTAGAATATAATAGAAAAGATATGTAAACATTATTATTAAAATAAGTGTTATTCATAATGAATTTTAAATCAACTCAAATATCTGTTTCGAAGAATTAATAAACTATATTATATAGTGTATACGTATTATAGATAGGATATATTTGTAGATTGTATTTAGAATCTATATAGAAGAAAAGGTATAAAATAGCAAAAACGAGTACGGATTTAAAAAATATTTAATATTTAAACAAGGAGGTTTACCCAGCGTTGCCCAGGAACGTGCAATTTGTCACAATTTAAATTTATACTTCAAACTATCTATATATATATAAAAATGAAACTTTAATTGTTCGTTGTTTTTATGTAGCGAAAAGACTTCTAAACTGCTCAGTCGATTATCATGTAAATTTGTATGTAGAGGTTTTTGGGTACGAAAAGAAACCCTGGACTAAAAATTTTGTTCTAACGGAACGCCAAGTTGGAGCTGTAGTGGAAGTATTAAAACTTTGGTGTTCTAAATTAAAACGAAAACATTGATTGATTGACTTCAAATTTTTAAAACATTGATTGATTGACTTCAAATTTTCTATACGTGATGCTCCTTGAGAGCTGAGTTAACACTATTGGCAAATAAGCAACTTGTTAAACCATGCCGACTCGACGATTGGTCAAAAAAAATTTTTCTAATCTTACGAAGTACTGCTGTGGCTAAATAGAAAGTCTGAAAAATCCGTTAACCGTTGAGTTCCGTTAATCCATTGTGTAAAGTTAGCAAAAAAAATCTTTAAAAAGTTGTTGGACACAATGGTTTAACGCAACTCCACTTAAATTTAAATTAACTTAAAATTTTGTATACGTGAAGCTCTCTAACAATCGAATTGACTATTTTAACCGACTTGGAATTTGTAAACAATTATCGGTCTGACGATTAGTCAAAAAAAAAATTTTGGAAGCAAATTACGTGTCCAATTTTGCCATATACTACCTTTGGCCAAAAAGAAAGCAGCACAACAGTTTTTTACATATTTTTTTTTACTTTGTACAAATAAGAAACGGTTTGACCGATTGAGTTTAAATTTTGTATGATCCTTATCTTTAACTGTCCTATACGTGGTGCTTTTTGGCAGTGGAGTTGAGGATGGTGGGTTTCTTGCGAATAATGTCAAGTGAATTAATATTTCAAGTGAATATATAATTAATTATGAAAAATTTGGAGTGAAATTTGATAAATTTGTTAAAACATTACTAGAATAATCCTGGAAAAATCATTTTAAAAAAATTACTTTATAATTGCTTCGAAATTATTTTACATTTTGAAATTAACATTTATCCCCTATGAAATTTTTATGTTAACTTTTTTTAATAACATTAACTTAAATTAAGCCTCCATTGAGAGACAAAGCAACGAGCACCGGGTATTAGCTAGTATATAAATATATAAAAGCGAACGTTTGTTTCGTATAATTTCCAAAATTGCCCAATTATCATGAAAATTTGTATATAAAGGTTTTTGGTAACCGGGAGTGTTTTGGGCTTACAGTTGGAGCAGTTTTTAAACTTCTTTCCATTAATATAAGAAAAGTATGTCCCAATGCTTATAAAATTTGTAAACGTGTTGCTGTTAGACAATGCAGTATACTCTATTAAAAGACATTCATTCGTTTTTATATAATATATAATATTATTAGTTTAAGTTTAAATGTATCTAAAGATTTTATAAAGGATAAGTTTTGTCTTTTGTATAAGGATCATAAATTTTTATCCTTTTTTCAAATCAATAAAAGAAATTCTAAGAATGATTCCTCCTAACTTTTCTATGTTAATAGAGGTAATATTTTATGTAATATAAGAAGTATATAACTACACTTTAAATTTTCAGGAGAAAGTAAGTGTGGGTTAAAATATTATTTAGAAAGACTTAGACATAAATCAATAGAATAAAGTTTAAAATTAACTTAACATTATAAAATACTTTAGAAAATAATTAATTGTTTTAAAAAAGAATTCATTCCACGTGTATAACCATAGACATTTTTTTTCAATTAAGTGAAACTTCAGCATGTCTTATAAAATTTAAAAATTCAGATGAACTAAACGAATGCCACAAAAAACGATTAAAAAATTGAAAAATTTTCGAATTATTTTTTGAAGATATTTTTGTTCAAATCTTCCATTCGTGGAACTAAGACCATCTTCAAATTGAACAAATTCGAATACTAAGCTATTAGATTCGTGTTTAATTATTTCTATTGGATGTGTATTGGATGTGTGAAAAAGTTTTTTTATTAATATGGTGAGAGAAGGCTTTTTTAAAAAATAAAAGGATGCTACACAAAGAAGATATTAATCTCGTGCTAAATCTATAATTTGTCTTCCTATACATGGTCAGTTCTACTGTATAGTAAATTGAATAGTATGAACCTTTAAAGGGCCAAAGATTAATAACATAGAAGCATTTTTAATCTGGCCATTTATATGTCAAAAGATAAAAATAGCATAGATATACGTAATTACAAACTCGGGAGTTTTAAATGTTATATTGGGGAAGTAAAGGGAAATACTTCAGTTAATCAGAAGGCACCATATTATTTTGGTCTTTTTATTGTAGGATAGGAATATGTAATTTTTGTAAATTAAACATTAGGATTCGATGTATAAAAACGATGAATTTTTTTTTAATATACAATATTCAAGGTTAAACATTTTCATGAAGTAGCTTAAAGACATTTATCTATTTCCTTCAAGAGAATATCTATTCCAATAGAAATTTCATTAGCAGTATTTTTTTACGCTGATTAATACCTTCCTTTAAATAAATACAGATTGGAAACTTAATTTCCATTGCTTCGTTTCAAAATTTCTTATTTATAAGACCAAAATAAAATTATGAATTAGGTGGATTGTCCATTTAACAGCGTTCTTTAATCTTCAGACGAGCTCCGGGTGCTATGGGTGATAAATTCCAAGGGAACTTTTGGTTCAGCACCAGCGAAAATTCTTTAAAATCAAATTAATTTTTCACCAAAATATCAATTAAATTAACTTTTCCTAATATTTTAAAGATATTGCATACTTTTAGGAGTCAACATAAAATTCTGACTTTTTTTACACTGATTTATACTCTTTAAAATAAATTGAAAACTTCATTTCTATTGCCGCACAGTAATAATTTTTTTTTCCGTTTCAAAATTTTATAATTTGTAAGACCAAAATAAAATTATGAATTATACTTGGAATTATCCATTTAACAGCGTTCTGTCGCCTTTTTATCTTTGGCGGATCAAAAATGAAAAAACTTAATATCATTTCGTACGACCAGTGAAATTGCTGCGTAAATTATGGTAAGACATGATTATTAAAGATACTAAAACTAACTGAAGTTGTGACACCGAACATATAGCTAGAGCAGTAGGAGTGTTCACAGCACATTGCCTAAATAAAAAATATCTGGCCAAACTAGGTAACGATCGCAGCTTTGTTCGTTTATATTTAATCTGTGAATGTCAAGGGATGGCTAGGGCAAATATTATAACTTTTCGTAACGATCAATGCAACTAACCAAGCTCTGCAGCTGCATTAAGCTATCTGCAGAGATATGAATGATTTTAGAACACTACAAAATGTATCTAAAGTTATACAATTAGAATATAAGCAGTTATACGTTTTACATAGTAAAATATAAGCTCCAATATAAACAGCTGTAATTACTAAATGGCAGCAAAATTGTGGTATCTAATGCATGTTTTGGGGTCAAGATCATAGGCAACAGACCATAGCCACTTGAACCAAACTATCAACACACTATATATTATATGATATGAAGTTCCCCACCAACTATACGAAAATATTATAGAAACAAATTTTTAAATTTCTTAATATAATCAATATATTTTATTTATTCAATATTTTAAAAATCTTAGCAGGAGCAATCGATAAATTGAAACCACATTTCTTTAAAATTAAATGATATTTTTTGTTCTTTTTTTTAATTATTTCGAATTTACTTAAAATTGTCACTAACACATATTAATATTATTTATATAAGGTATATATAATGTAAAACCCATTTTTAAATTGTGGTTATTTTAATTTTTATTACTGTTATTATACTATTATTAGTTACCTACCATCATAAAATCCCCAACAAAAGCAAAGAAAAAAACTTATAATTTCTTAAATTTTGAGGTTACTAAAACCATATTTATTAAAATTGGCAACAAAAACTATAGTAGTTATTGTAATCATATTATTAGATATATTCTATCTATATACTTGGTATATAATACTACTTATATATAAGTTTTATTAGTAAATCAATATCGATACAAAACTATAGAAAAGTTTAATATCAAATTATAATCGATCAATATATGTTATTTTACTTTCTTTGTTTCTATTCCACTCACACTCACTTTGTGTCTTTTTGTATAATTTTTAAATTTAATTTTAAATTTTTTTTTAGATTCTGATATTGTTTTTTAGTCTGTCTGTCAGACTTTATATTAAATAATGCGTTTAAATTGATGTATTAGTTAATTAAATCTTTTTGCAGAACTTTTGTATATTCTTAAATTCTTTTTATTTTACATTTTAGGCCTACTGATATTGCATGTAGATGATTTACCAAGAGTTATAATATACTAAAATTTAGCCTTTTACAAGAGAACCTTTAATATTCTAACATTTTGAACTTCAGGACTCAAGAGAAGCTTTTACTAGCAACGTTAAATTAAAGATATTAGCTAACGCTCTACTTACAATATTTAAAAATGCCTTAAATCAATGATTTAATTAAATAATATAGTTATATAATTTAATTATATCAAGACCCAAGAGCCTCGAAGTATTATATGCCAACTGATACGCTGACCCAAGAGTTTATAGGAAACCATGTTTTAGGATTGTTAAATACTTTTTATTTAAATTTCTATTTATATATTTTTATTGTTATAAAACAACAAAATCCAGCCAAAACAATGGCAGTTGCAGCAGCTAAAACATCTGCTAAAATAATTATTGAAATTTTAATTTTATAACTGTAAAATCCCTCCTAATTTTTTATTTTTCCATACTTGTGTTGATAACAAAGCATTTTATGAATCTATAAGTGTTCTAAGAACTTGGCTATTTTACAGGCTCCAGATTTTTCGATAAGTCTTAAATGCCAAACGACCTCTTGGTACACCACCTATGCAAAGACGGTGAAACTCCTTTAAATAGCATTATTTTAAAATAATTTAACTGCAAAATATCAATAGAATCAGCTTTTTTAATATTATAAAGATATTGCATACTTTTAGGATTCAACATAATATTCCTTTAGAAAATCCATATTAATACACCTACGACTCTGATAACGGTAAATTTTTATTTTAAATAATTGTTTTAAAAAAAAAAACTTTTAATTTAAAAAACCAATTATTGAAATATTAAAAATTTTTTTTTAATAGTTGTTGAATAATTACTTTGATCAAAAGTTCTGTAAAAAAATGAGGACATAATTTTCAATAAAATTATATTATTTTCAGCCCATATTTCTACAACAAAGCATTCAAAGTATAGGGGACTACACAATCGATAACAACCGTTAAGTTTTCTAACATAAAATTATTGTAAATTTCATTCATCCTGATATCCAATTCTAAAATTCCTCATAATTCATTCTTATCATACATTTGTTAACAACACTTCATTAACTTACAACTCCTAAAGTCCTCGAAGAACAATTGATAGTTTTACAGCATTAATAATCTCGCGGAGAGCTTTAAATTCTTTTAAAAAATTGACATATAATAAGGCAACTTTTATCGCAACATCCAAAACTACTTAAAAATCCCGTTATTGAGAAATAATTTAATATTATAGAATATTGCATACTTTTAGGAGTCAATAGTGAATTTTTTTAGTAAATCCATATTAAACCTACTGTTATGATAACGGTAAACTTTTTTTATCAAATCTATAACTATGTTTTTCAATATATAATGAGATAAAATGCTTTGTCATGTATTTTTATTTTGGATGCTGGTAGTGTGAAAAGAACCCAATAATAACAACAACAAAGATATACAAAAAAAAAAGTTTTTTAAGAGTTTTCAATTTTCATCTATTTTCATTTTATAACATTATCAAGTATAAAAATAATAAAGGTATACAATATACCAAGTAGTATATATTATCTAATACATATAGGTATATAAAAGAAGTCAAGGACATCAACAAAATTTCTACTCCTTCAAACATATACCTACACACTCAAGAAAAAAAAATTTAGAGAGAGAATATTACATTATAAGAACAATGTTAGAATATTATATCTACAGATAAATCTATAGATATATAAGATACATATTTTTATAAATAAAATATAGGACAGATATTTAATGATAAAAGATATCGAAAGTTGATGGTCATTGTTATGTTCATCAATTAATTAAAAATAAGAAAAAAGAAAAAAAATCAATGAAAAATAATTATGGGGCCCCAGTAACAAAAAAAAATAAAAACAACAATAAAAGGAAGAAAATGAATTCAAGAGTAGAGTGAGATAACATAATAAATAAGTTTCCAATAAATATTTTTTTTTTTTGTTTTGTTTTTTCTTAAAATGGGGGCGGCATAAAAAATATGTTACCTTTAAATATCTACTATAAAATATTACATCTTAAAGATAAAAATCATCTTAAAGTTTGAGAGATTTTTGATCTTAAAATAAAATTTTTTTTTGTAAGAATGGTTTTTTGGAAAAAAATCTTAAAGTTTTTTTTGGGAGTAGGAAAGAGAAAATTGATCTTTGAACTTAAAGTTTTTTTTTTATACATTGATATTTTTATGTTCGTAAAAGTCACAATAAATTATTATGTGTGTTTGTGAAAATAGTTTATTTTGTAAAGTTTATTATTTTGTATATATATTGGAACCTTTTTTCTTAAAAATTTTGTCCCAAAAACTTTATAAAATTCGAAGAATAATGAAGGGTTTAGTATTTTATTAAAGTAATGTTTTTTTATATTTAAAATTTAATTTAATAAGAATATCTATATACTATATATATAATACTATACCTATATACTATATATATAAAACTAAAATTTAAAACTTTACATATTAGTAATAAATTACTAATAGAAAAAAATGGATCCTTAATTAATTATTAAGTTTATTAAAGACTCTTTACAAATTCCCAAATGTTTACTTGGAGGAAATTAAAGTTTTATTTTAAATTTAAAACTTCTTGTTAATTAAATTTATATTTTTTCGAATTTCTAAAAGTTTTTTTTTAAATTATATGAGAATTAAATAGTTATAAGAAGTCGGTTTTTCAATCGAAGGTTTTGGGTTTAAATCCAGATCATATCATAATCTGTTTTATTAAAGACTTTGTCTGCCCCATCTTTTGCAATTATGTGTAAATTTTTAAATGCATATCACAGACCCTGACTTTGAAACCAACAACATAGTTGTTTTTATATGTTGTAAAACAAATTTAGACCGATTATATCATATAGCCTAAATTAAGCATCAGTAAATGTGTTCACCAATAATAGAAAATATATGGCAAGAGAAATTCCAGAAAAATGGAAAATGGGAATAATTATAAAATTACCCAAGAAAGGAGACCTAACAGAATGTAGAAGAAATAACAGTGCTAAACAGTGTAACAAAGATTATAGCCCTAATAATATATGCCAGAATAGTAGAAAAACTAAACAGCTACATGAGAGATAAGCAAACGGGCTTTCGACAGAACCGAGGATGCACCGAACATGCCAACACACTAAGGTTAAAAGTCGAACAGTCGGTGGAAAAGAACAGCCCCCTATATGCAACATTCATAGAATTCGAGCGTGCTTTCGACACAGTTAAAAGAAGCGCGATATGGGCCGCGCTAAAGAAACTCAGTACTCCAATCACAACAACAATAGGAGTTAGACAAGGATGTCCCTTATCGCCACTGTTATTAATAACAGTGCTCGATAAATGCATGAGAGAAATAACAGCACTACGTAAAGGAATCAGATGGCAACTTTAAGAGAAACTGCAGAGCCTGGAATATGCGGATGACATAGTTCTACTAACCCACTCAGCAGAAGAAATGCAGACCACCATCAATAAATAAGCAGAAAAAGCTGGAAAAATAGGCTTGAAAATAAACATTAACAAGACCAAATGTTTAATTAACAACACAAGCCAAGTACCACTACTCATACACAATACCCCAATAGAAGAGGTAACAGAATTTGAGTACTTGGGAAGCATAATAACAAAAGATGGTGGTGCTAACAATGACATAGAACACAAAATAACAAAAGCTAGAAGTGCCTTCGGAAAGCTATGGGCAGTATGGAAATCAACATACATAGCACGTGGAACTAAAATAAGAATCTTCGACGCATGTGTCAAATCCATACTGCTACATGGAAGAGGCTATGTGAAAGCCCTATGTTCCCTAGGGGAATAATATGGAAAAAAAAATTGTGCTCACTTTGTGAACCATACAATCTGTCCGGATGAACAAAGCTCAGCTACTAACTAATTAAATTTGGCAGTAAATTTTTTATTTATTTCTTTGTAGTACTACATAATTGTAATTATTGCTTGATATTATAAGAGTCCTTTGTCTATTTGACATTTGTACTTCTTATTAAACTATTATAATATTCACTAAATTTTTTTATATATTTAATATATATTAGATATGATCCAATCAGGGTTTGAATCCGAGGTCCTTCGACTAAATGGCCGACTTCCTAACTGCTACGTCACGGGTCGAATAATTTGTTTCAATTTAATGCAAATTATATACTAAACGTACTTTTTTTAAACTGAAGTTAAAATTTTTGTGTTTATATATAGTTATATTAATACATACAACTAAAACGTTTTCATCACTTTTCCTTAAAAAAACTATTATTTTCAAAAAATAAGTTTATGGGAATTATTACACATAAAAGGCTTTCATATCACGTATACATTTAATTATTACTTAAAAAAAACAAACGCTTTATTTATTTCTTCACAGCTTTAAAAAAAATCAACTTTTTGTCACATTAAAATTTAATAAATTTTTGTGACTCATATGGAATTCTTTTTTAATTTTATACGATATTAGTATCGTTGATCCAGTTGATTTACGTTCTCCTAACTATATATTTGAAAAACAAACAAATTCTACTTATTACCTACCTAATACCTATATAGCTATAATATAGTTTAAATATAATTCACTTTAAAAACGTTTTATTGATGAGAAAATATTTAACTGCAAAATCATCTTGAAAACATCATACACACGGCGAATTTCTTTATAAAATTAAAAAATACCAATTTTATACCCGTATGACTATAGGTAAAAGGGTATAATAAATTTGCAATTACGTTTTAATTCGTTTTTATGCAATAGCCGTCATCGCTATGGAAACCCAGCATGTTTGCTCCACGGGCTCGAGTAGCTGCGATACAACTTAATTTTTTATATGAAAATAACTCTATATTTGGTAAAGGTGGATATATAAAATGTTGTCAAAAGTAGCTTAGCTTTCTGACCAAAGTTTTTTGGAGTCGTGCAGTGGGTTTGAGTTGTTGCCATACAATTTATTTTTTTTTATATGAGCATTAATCAAATGTCTGAAATTTTGTCAATAGTAGTTAACTTTAATCAACACCAACGTCTGATTAAAATATAGTAGCTGTAGTTGAGTAGGTTTTGAAAAGCTGCCTCTCAACTTATATTTTCTTTTGTACGTAACTGAAAGTTTAATAAGTTGTGTATTATAATTTTGTCTAAAGTAATTAACCGAATCATATAATGTTCATATTACGCTCATACGGGTGGGTATCCCAGAGTTGGCATAGTCTACTCTACAACACTCTTCCTCGTTTTTTTTAAGAAATTCAATTTTGTTTTTGCCTTTTGCTATTTTAACAATCGCCATAAATTTTTTAAAAATTTATGATTTTTCATAGTTTTTTAATAAATGTTACGTACTATGGTTTTTATTCGTTCGTTTCTGGTTACACGTTTTCCCATAATTTTCAATGTTCAATTAGGTACACGTTCATCTCTTTAGTTAAATGGAAATACAAATATATGAACAAGTCTAAGATAAATGTTGGTATATTATGTATATACAGGATGTTTTAAGAATCGTAATTTGCAATTTACGGAGGTTTTTTGGAAAGGAAGCAAGGGTGATCCGATTAAAAAACTCTCTATAAGGCAATGTCGAGATTCGTTAGTTCTCTTTAAATTTCTTTAATATTAGATTGGAAGCTGAAGTTTCTTCGTATGCAAATACAACCATTTCCAAGTTTTGTTTATGAAATCCGAAACATTAACCCAAAAATAAAATTGGCCAATTTCAAGCTTGCCCAATGTTCTACGATGCAAATTAGGAATTGATGATTCATTCGATGTTCATTATAAGTAAGATCCTAGGTTAAGTTTTTACTACCATTGAAATTAAAATATGAATTTTCTTAAGTTTTTAATTGAAAGATATTTCTTGACCAGTAAAAATATAACGGTATTTTTTTTAATTTTTCGCGGTTTTAAATTTACTTATTGAAACTGAACAGAGTTCCTTTGGGTGTCATATGAGGCTTTGTCACATTGAAACCGTCCCTTTAAAACCATTCCAATGTACAGTTTGGAGGAGGTATTAAGGAATATTAAGGAGACTGGATTGAAGACAACCGATCCGAACCGAATAAATGCCAAAATTTGAGGGTGGGGCGGGATACTAAAAGATGCTCATGTTTTTCTTGTTCGGTGTGCAAATAACAAATGAGTTTTTATAACCCGTGTTACAGGATTTTTGATCGAACATTTCAGAATATATAAAAATATAGTTAGCCCTTCATAATAGTTTTTTTTTGTTGCAAAGTTCGAAAACCACCTTCCAATCTTAAAAACCTAATTTACGATACACCCAGTACAATATATAAGTATATTTGACTATATTATAATAATACGAATATATTACATACAATGGAATATATAACCGCAAAGTTAAATTGACGTTATATTAATAAATACGGTCGTACATGGGATCATATATTTTAATAAAGTAAATTGAGCCCTTCTAGTTAAAACACAAAAAAAAAACACTGTAACGCTTAAATATTCCGTTTTGTTTTTCCGAAGTTTTTTTTTTTTTACATTACACCTGACGTAAAAATGTAAAAGCTATAAAATAAAAATTTAAGATAAATGACCCTTTCTAGACGAATTTTTTTTTTTTTTTTTTTTTATGGAAGACACATGTATTTTAGTTAAAGAGCTAAAATGTAGTGAAAAAAGTACCATTTTAAAATAAAACTAAGGGGAGTTAATTTACAAAAAAAAATGAAAATAGTTGTGCAAGTGACACAATTGATTTAAAAACAAAAAAGGAAGGCAAAGATAAAATAGATGGTGCAATGTTCGTTCTATAATAATAAAGTACGTTTAAAAAAATCTTCATAAAAAATTTATATTTAAAGTGTTATAATCGTATAGTAATAAAAAAGCTGATATATTAAATTGAATTTGCATAAGTTAATTTTAAGAATATTGCCCTCATATCGATAATGATGAATAAGTGTAATTGGAATTTAATATTTAGTGAAAAGATTTTTATTTTTCTCATTACTATTCTTGGGAGCATAGGGTTTCCTTGTAAGTCCTTCTGAAGTGTTTTCGTACTAATATTTTAATGTCATCCCAGAAGATGTTACATTTAGCCAGTTCTTTGAGGGTTGTTCTATGCTACTCTTAGGTCATTCGACCTATGCTTGTGTTTAAATTGCTTGTGAAAATAATGGATCAAATGCATGCATATTTGAACTAAAACTGCTTTCTAAAAAGCATCAGCGCTGGAGTATCTGATAAAGTACTGAATGTTGTATTTATTATAATCAAAATACTTAAGTTTAGTTATTAATGTTCATTTATTGAAAGCTTATATGACTAATGTCAAGATTTATAATTACATTTATACATGTCTACATTGATTACTTATATAAATATATTAATTACACGTCGTTTACACAAGCATCAATCCATCAACCCAATAACCCTTGTATAAGTGATGCAAACTTTTAAGGTTGATACAACACAGAACACAGAACAAGTTGGTTTAGCTATCAATGAAAATAAAACAAAATATATGAAAATGTCGCGAAATGAAAGTAGAAGATACCCACAGAATATTACCATTGGGGAATACAATTTCGAAGGTATTAAGAGTTTCTCATATCTCGGAGTAATAGTTAGAAATGACAACAGTATGCATCATAACGTACAAGATAGAATTAATGCAGGAAACAAATGCTACTACGTACATAAAAAGCTAATACAATCTAAATTAATAACCAGACAATCAAAATTAATAATTTATAAAACTATCATACGACCAGTGATAACATATGGCTGTGAAGTATGGAGTCTGACGAGGCATGATGAAAATAGCTTCAGAGTATTTGAAAAAAAAATACTGCGTAGAATTTTTGGCGCAAAAAGACTCGAAAGTGGAGAATATGAAAGAAGAACTAATTCTGAACTCTCCGAGAAGGAAAAGACATAGTAAAATATGCAAAAGCGCAGCGCCTAAGATGGGCAGGCCATGTTGCTCGAATGAAGGAAAACCGCGCTTTATGTATGCAATTTTATGTATTAAAATTATGTATGCAATCCCTGAAGGAACAAGAGCAAGGGGACGACCAAGAAATAGATGGGCTGATAATATTGATAACGATGCTAGAATTCTTAATGTCCGAAATTGGAGATCAGGAGCACAAAATAGAGAACAATGGCGAGCAGTTGTAAAGCAGGCCAAAGCTCACCCCGAGCTGTAGAGCCATATGATGATGATGACAACACAGAACACAGCTGTTAGCCTTATAATTTCTAAATTTTCAGTTAAATTTAATTTTCATCAATTTTCAGCTTCTAAATTAAAATATCCGAAATTTCAAATCTATAAATATAATCTCTTTGACTACATTTTTATAACCCATATTTTAATCATATAATATTAAAATAAACCATCATCAAAAATTACATGTAACTACTTCAAATTAATAAAAAAGTACCTATCTACGGTGGAAAAAAAACTCTTAAATGTTTAAATAATTTACAGAAAATGAAATTTAAGATGAAAAACTATAAGAAATTAAAAAAAAAAAAAAAAAATTAAGATGAAAATAAAAAGAAATATCAAAAGAAAAAATTTTAAACTAATTTTCCGCGACTAAATTAAAAGCGTACAAAGTATAAAAAGTATACAAGAATTGGAGCAAAGTACAACAAAAACGAAATCTCAAATAAATCAATAAAGATGTTAAATTCTTTCATTGGATTTATTTTTTCAAATAATTTAAAAGGTATTTTCTTAGTATATCTTAAGATACTCGTTCTTAAAATAATATTGTAATATAAGTACTTAAATTACATTTTAACGTAATTTGAGTAACAATAAAGTATTTCAGCGAATCTTAAAAAAAAATAAAAAAAAACAGAAGTTTTTATTACTCAAAGAACTTTTAGAAAATTTTTCAAGCAAAATTTATGACTTAATTTAAAATAACATTTTTTTAATTTTAAGTTCTTTTGTTTTACTGTGAATTCTTAAGGTTTCATTTTCTGGAACTATCTTTTCAGTTGAACACTTAAACAAAAAAAAATGTGATTCTTACCTTTAAATTTAAAAAACAAAAAAGATTTTCTAAGATTTTTTTATTTTACAATTGATTTTATATTTTATTTTCAATGAAAATTTTCATTGTGAATTTTAAATTCAATGTGAACTTTAAAAAAAATGTTGGTGTGAAAATATTCTAATAAAAATTATAAGAAATTGTCGGTACTATTTCTTTAAAAGATTAGTTCTTAAGGTTTTGGATTGGAATGCTAATGAAATAATATAATAAGTATATGTGGAGCAGAAAGTTAGTGAATTGTTTGTTGTTTACAAGGGAAACAAAGACTTCCATAGTAATGACTCACTTTAACAAATGCATTATCCTATACTGCATAGTGCCACGGTGTGTTAACTCGATAGACTTAACTTTTTAACTAGCTATTGTCATTTCTAAAATATTTGATCGAATTATTAAAAAAGTTCACCTACGTCAGATGGTCGATCCGCATTCTGTTAAGTAAATTTGAATAAAAAATTTAAAAAAAATTTGAAAAAATCTTACAAGAAAAGTGCTTTGAAATGTCTCAGTTCTTTTAAAATTTTCTTTTTATTATTCGAAATATTTGACTTCTTAAATTAGAGTTTTGATATTGATTACACGTACTTTCTTTGTATGAAACAATGAAAACATTCAAAGTAGTATTAAAGGTAAGTGGCTATACAAATTATTTTTTCTTTTAAAAACTTTACTAGAGCGCTTGTTAAAATTTGAAACCTAATAGCGTCTTTAATTTAAGATGCCGTAAAACTATATCTAAATCTTAAAACTAGATTCAATTTAAGTAATTTTCAATGAGTAATTAAATAAACCTTAGCTTGTTTAAACTCGTTCTATTAATTTTGGTTTCACAATATTAAACCTAAAGGAACTTAATGATAAGGAGAAAAGGTAATATAAGGAAGTCCAAATATATTGGAAATATAGTACTGTTACTATTAGTTCTGATCTAAATGAAATCGGATATGAATAAACTACATTAGATTATACTAGCTAAACCTTATTGGATGAGTGTAATAAGTTTGGCTTCATCTACCGCCTATCCACTAGACAACAAATAAAGAAGATACGAGGAACCAGGCAGCAAAACAAGTAAATAAATCGTACTAAATTTACTAGTATATTGAAATGATTAATCAAAGGTGCAATTTTTCAGTGATTTATTTTTATATAGTTATTAGTACATGTATCTGTGAGTTGTAAACTGTATTTGAATTTCTACGTCAACATCTGTAAATAATGAACGAACCAAATTTTTAAGTTCTTTAAATAAAAACCTTGCAATAATTCAAGATGGGCGAAGTGTAAACAGTGTAAATTTCATCGCTTCAGAAGTCCAAAGTTTTCTCTTATCAACCAAGAGAATCTATATTGCACCTCTAATCTTCCTGGATAAAATTCAAAATCAGCTGTTCCTAGTATCAAAGATAAGAGCGCCAAAAATGATTTAACGTTTATAAGTAGCAGCAGGTTAGCTGCTTATCCCATGTTTTGGCTACGGGTTTAAGTACTCCAAGTGCCTTTTTAAGGTTTTTATAACACATTATCAGTACATTGATAACATTTTAAACTAAAATTAACACAATTTTGAATTTCAAAATAGTTTACCTTAAAAATAGCGTAGAATTAAAATAAATCATTAAAACAACTTCTGCTTAAAAGTTTTTTTTATACTTTCCTTTATAACATGTACTTACATTCAATATTCTACAAATATTCCCGATAACATTCTTTGCTCTAAAAATTTAGATTTTAAAAACAAAATTAAACTCTTAAACATCCTGCGAATACATTTTCCATTTTATTCCATCCATACTTTTCATACATATCTTATAACCAACTTAAAATAAAATCATTTGTTTAATCCATCCTAAAGTATACATCATTTAACTCATAATAATTGAATTAATTTTTATTTTTAATTTTCATAATTTTATATTTGAAAAAAAAAGGCAGAAATAAAAAGTTATAATTATAAAATATTTTCTGTCTCTATCATTCAAACCTACATATTTCCTTCCTTCTCAAATAATAGTATTTTTTCTTTATTAAAATCTTTAAAACACGCGTTACCGTTTGCCACAAAGAAAATTAAAAACTTCAACACTTTTGTATATGCATGCATATACGCAACTTCAAAACTTTTGCATATACGCACATACTTGCATTATACTTATATTCATATACGTCAACACTTAAAAGTCAAAGCGAAAATAAGAATTAAGAAGTTTCATATTGTAAATACAAAATAGTCAAAGAAAATAGAACGCCTCCAGGTAAAATAATTGAAAACATATTTTTCATCCTGTTAGTATAAAAAATTAGTTTATCAAAATGAAAGAGATGGCAATACATAAAGCCAAAGAATAATATATATTTTCTAGTATTAAAGTCCTATTGGATTAAAAAAGAATAGTCCGTTCAACAATATAGCAAACAAGTGATGAAAAACACCAAGGGTTTTTAAAAAAAGCACATTTTCAAAATTATAATGTGTTACATGCTGAGTTTAATTTTAGAAATATATACACTCGTGATTTAGTTACTGCTTACTTATAAGAACTACTTATAATAAGGAAAGTTGTTAAATTTCTCAAGGATCTAACCTCACCGTATATAAATAAAACAAAATGTTCACAGGTATTCAAGTTATAGGTGTTTGAAAGGGAAATTTATAGCAAAATTTCAATTTTCGACCCCTAAACCGAGGGCGTAAAAAAAAAATTTGCTTAACTAACTCTTACTTATTTCTGAGGATCTAACTTCTCCCAAAATTTCAAGTTTCTAGATTGAGCCTTTCAGAAGTTATAAGGGGCCAAAAAGTTTGAAAATTTAGTTTTGGATAATGGTAAATATTAGTACCGTATGATAACCCTATATATTTGGCTTTTCAAAATTTGCAAAGCTTATAAAAACAGCTGTCTGTTACCGTTTTCAGATTGAAAATATACCTTATATAACTCTTGTTATAACTGTTTAAATATAGGTCTTTTCCGACTTTGAGGCAGTAGCTCCGTAAACGGGGGAGCTACAGAAAAAAGTTCTCACATTAAATTATTTTTATTGCAATACCTATTTTAGTCAGCCGTAGGTAAAAAGGGACGCACGGACAGAGTGAAAATATATAGGCATATTTTTCAAAATTTTTTGAATATGTGCTAAAAATGATCAAGGAAGTTTTGTGAGGAAGAGAAAAAAAATCTAAAAAAAATTAAAAAGAAAGAGAAAAATATTAGGTATAGAAAAAAAAAAATCAAAATCTTTTTAGAATATACTCGTATGTTGAAAAAATTTTTCCATGTGTAAATCCTTTTTTCTTTCATATATTTCTACAAACAACCCACCTCTGATGTGGGTGATTTCAATCTAACTGTGGTGTATGTTGAATTCTATTTTTAATTTTCACCACTATCTAAAACTCATTTTTATTTTTGATTTTGTTGTTGTTATTGTTTTGTGTTTGAATTTATTTTCCTGAATTTGCGGTATATTGAATCACCGTTATTAAAGTTTATTTTCAACACTCTACTCTAAACTGTTTTTATTCTCATTTTTAATTTCTTTCTCATTCTTTTTCTTTATCCGTCCCGCCTCTGCTCCTCTCCTCATATCTTTTGTGAATTTAAGTGAGAAATGAAACGAACTCTAATAGCCCAGATTTTTTTGAGATTCAATTTCGTTGTTTAAATGTTTTTCTTTGTTTTTTCTTGTTGTTGTTGGTTTGTTTTTTTTTTGCGATTTTTTCGTTTGTATTCTAATAAAGTACAGTTGAATGGATCGGTATCTAGAACTAACTGACTTCAGTACGTATAGTATAGTAAGAACCTATATGAATAACGGTATATATATGTAGGTAGTAGAATGTTTTTGTGTGTTGAATTTTGTATTTGTTGGGAATTTAAGTTTTGCAATATAGAATGCAATAAAGCATAAAAAATTATTATCAATAGATATTTCTTCACTTCAATAACGGTATTGTGCTATATATTTTCCCTGTAACAACTGTTATATAATATACATATGTGTATATATATGATAGCACACAAATATATAGGTTTATAAGATGCGGGTATATGATTAACAAAGAGGGTTTTTAAAACTTTTTAACCAACTATATAGCAAACGACGAAAGGGAGGGGCAAAGGAATTAGTGCATTTTTTTTTTGTAAAATCCTTTAACTTTTAAAACACGTGTGTAAGTGAGTGTGTGTGTGTGTGCATATAAATCTTAAAAATGTTTGTTTTTAATCTATATTATTATTGTTGTTTTTGTTGAGATTTTTGTACATTAATGTTAGTACATAAATAAAATCAGAAAAAAAAGGAAGGATTTGAAAAAAAAAGAAGAAAAACAACAAAAATCAAAAAAAAAAAATAACTGTAAAAAAGGAAAAATTAAAGAAAATAAAAAGATGCTTTGAATTGTGAAAAGTTTGTTTTAGAAAATATTGTACCTATTAAATATATTATCGTACATGTATTATATGTATATATTTATATATATATATATATATATATATATATATATATATATATATATACCTATATAGTACAAAAAATATATATGTATATATGCATATTATATAGGTAAGAAACGTGTATTCTTTCCATAAAAATCTGAAAGATACGAGTATAAATTTCTTGAATTCATAATAAAAACAGATTCCCAAGTTTCTTTGATTTTTTTTTGATTTTTTTCTTGTTTTTTTTTTTGCTATCGCTTCTAAATAATTCAAAACATGTTCAAATCCGTTATATGCCAATACGAAAGTACCCATTGACGTATGTACAATACAATTTGAAAAAAAAAAAATAAAGAAAATGCTTTATATATTATATATTTTTTTTATAAGTACTTCTTAGGGAATTGATTTTTGACTGTTGGATTCCTGGATTTGATTGCAAAAAAAAAAAAAAACAAAACAAAAAAAAATTTATTCGTTGTTCTCAGATTTTACTATTCATTCGAAGCTTGCTTGCGGTTAAGTTATCATCTATCTTGGATTTTTTTTTTTTTTTTTATTTTCCATTCTTGCTTCACTTAACAATAAAGTGGAGATATAAAAAAAAAAAAAAATCAAAGAAAGTTTCTATATGTGGTAAATATGTACATATACCTATACATAATATATTATATAAAATTAAGTATATATAAAAAATTTATGAACATACTTAGACATTTTTAGAAAAAAAAAAAAAATTTATTATGTTTAATACAACATTCAGAGAGTATGAAAAAAAAATAAATATGTGATGGGATGCTGAGATTTTATTATTATTGTTATTATTATTATTATTATATACAGTGAAAACTCTCTATAACGAACCTCTACATTACGAAATACTCTCTATAGCGAAAAAAATGATAACAATAGCTTTAGTTTAAAAAATTCAAATTAAATGACCTCTCTTAGTGAACTCCTATATAACGAAAACGTCTTTATAACGAACTAAAATAGCTGGCATATAAACTAAAAATTCTCTCATTTTTAACTCTTTATACCGAAAATAACGAACTCATATAACGAATACATACCTAATTAGCTAATATTCATACGATTAAAACAATATTGGTACGTATGAATTTTTTTCTGTCAAATTTGAATTTTTTTTTTAATACCTACATAAATTTGTACAATGAAAAAAAACATTGGTACGTATGAATTTCTTTTCTGTCAAATTTGAATTTTTTGTGTGAAGTAATAACGATTTTGAATTTCAAAATAAAAAATTTTAATCATTATATTACAATGGGTAAGAATTTAAAAATTTTATATTATGTAAAAATTCAACTATTATAAGTTGTAGAAAACAAAAAGCGTCAGGAAATATCTTTGAATAAGAAACCTGAAATATTATCTGAAGTTGAAAAAGGATTGAAGAAAATAAACATTTGTAAACAGTACATACTACCTATATAATTTAAGTTTTGGAAAGATGAAAATTTTTCGACACCTATATAGCGAAAACCCTCTATAACGAATAAAACTGAATGGCAATTACGATTTCGCTTTAGAGAGCTTCCACTGTCTATATATATATGTATCTTATGATTATAATATACATAATATTATGGTAGAATTTTTAGAAAAAAAAAAATTGTAGAAAAAAGAATTAAAATAAACGAGGAAGAGTGTAGTAGAGTAGACTGTGTCAACTCTGGGATACCCGTATGACCGTAACATATACATTATATCATCCGGTTAATTACTTTTGGCAAAATTTCAAACATTCAGCTTTATTAGGTGTAGAGTAATGCTCATATAAAAGAAGGAGTTGTATGGCAGCTACTCGAACCCTTTGCAGTAGACCAACCAAATTTTGCAGTAACTTTGGCCATTACACTAAACTATTTTTGGACAAATTTCAGACACCCAGCTTTATTTGGCGTAGTGAAATCCTCATATAAAAGAAGGAGTTGTATGGCAGCTACTCGAACCCTCAGCAGTAGACCAACTAAATTTTGCAGTAACTTTGGCCATTACACTAAACTATTTTTTGCAAAATTTCAGACACCCAGCTTCATCAGGTGTAGTGTAAGGCTCATATAAAAGAAGGAGTTGTATGGCAGCTACTCGAACCCTCTGCAGTAGACCAACCAAATTTTGCAGTAGCTTTGGCCATTATACTAAACTACTTTTGGAAAAATTTCAGACACGCAGCTTCCATAGGTATAGATATATGCTCATATAAAATTAGAAGTTGTATGGCGGGTACTCGAACCCGTGGACCAAAATGGCTGAATTTTAAACTCGATTCCGTTTTTTGCATAAAAACGAATTTGTGAAAATTTCATAATCCTAGCTCCTTTACTTTTTGAGTTATCGTGATGACGGACGGACAGACGGACAGACGGACAGACGGACAGACGGACAGACGGACAGACGGACAGACGGACAGACGGACGGACATACATAGCTAAATCGACTTATTTTTCGATTCTGATCCGATCCATACACTTGAGTCTATATCTACCCCCCCTCCTTCTCTGCGTCACAAACGTAATGGCAAATTTATTATACCCTTGGACTATATAGTCATACGGGTATAAAAATCGAAAAAAAAAAATTTCGATATACACAAGGGTATAAAATTTAAAAAAAAAAAATTTCGATATACACAAGGATTGGGCACACCAGAATCACTTAAAATCGTTTGCTTTTAAAAATTCAATTGAAGCAAATATAATTCCTTTTCATAATGTCTAATCAACTTGATATGATTTAATTATGTCAATGATATATTTAAGAAAAATTTTTTTTTTTTTTTTTTTTTTTTTAATTTCTAAATATAAAAAAAAATATTGGGTTTTTTTCTCTGATAACGTTTGTATATACAATACGTTCATTTTCACAAAAAAAAAAAAAAATAAAAAACATGAAATTAAAATTTATCTATAAGATTTAATATTGTGTTTAAAGGGATTATTGTGGTATTTTTAACTTATTTAAAATTGGAATATATGTATGAATAGAACTCTTTAATATATGAAATTAATTATTAACACAATATGTTCATTTTATTTATCAAAATATAATATAATAGAAATTTAAATTGAAATTAATATGGTATAGCCATTGGCACTGAGATCATTTTTAAATTTAACACGTCAATTGGTTTTGTTTAATTTTAAAAGTGTTTTATTAAATCTATATAGGATTTTAGTAATATGTAATAAGAAATTTTAACATTTACGAATATATTTATTTTCGATTATATAGGTACAGTATGAAAGGATTACGATTTTAAAGAACCGTCAAAATAATAATATTTCATATCTTGTAAAAGATAATAGATTCAATAGAGTAGAACAATAGAATGAAATAGAAACTGTCTTTATAAAATTTTAATGTATATTACATAATATCATAGTTAATAAATAAATGTTAATTGTTTTAATTAAACATTTTGGTATGAAACAAAAGCTTACAATATAGATGTAAGTCTAAAAACTTTTTTTGACAGATTTTAGTAGTAACGTATAGAGGTATAGTAAAATCTTCAAAAAATAGTTGGATTATTAAAGTAAAATTACAAGGACCAAGAAAATGCTGGTCTGTGTCACTATTTATACTTAGTTTGATGTATTCTAGTAAAAGAAGAGCCTTGACGAGCTAATGACGGGGACGGAACCGATGTGGGTCCAAATATGGAAAAGAAGTGGAATTGGATTGATAACATTCTAAGATGCTTAACAATATCAGTAGCACGCCAACAGCCAAGGCAGAAGAAACAGTTTAGGTTAAAAACCACCAGGACAAAAGAAATATGGGCATGTGATCTATCTGGAAAATCATGATCTGAAATGAAAAGTTCGGCGCAAAAAAGAAAAAAATTCATGTTCCAAAGGGGAATAATAAAAACTTATAAAAGATGTCACTGTTTCTTATTGGTATGATCTTTCATGTCGAAATATGTTTTGTTGAATCAATCAGATATATATCATATATATATTTGAAATTTAATATGCGGCTTGCTTTTCAATCTATATGCCCAAGTTAATTTAAAAACATGTTTATTACTACCAATTCGTGGTCCGTTTATTTACAAAACCATTACATCATTTGTCTCATTCATCTTTTAAACCTTAATTACCATTGTCAAGCTCCGTTTTATGTAACTCCACCGATTATTATATGGTTTATATATTCCCTAGAGTTGAGAAAGCTATATATTCAAATAATAATATCTCATTATTTTTGAATAGGTTAAAGTTTAAACCTAGTATTTTGAGCAAATAAATTTAAAATTCCGTCTCTGCTAATCTAACTAATCCAAGATGTCAAATATATTATTATACCCATGCATACCAATAAGCTCACGAGTATATTAAAATTACTCCTCCGTTTGCAACGCATCAATAAAGATATGCTAGATATAGTGTCAAAGGTACATATTGGATCAAGATCGAAAAGTGAATCAATTCCGTAGAATGTTTTTTTTTAAAAATTCTATGTAACGGTATTTTTTGTGAAAACAAACTTCTTTTCCCTTTTCACGTCTCTATAATGTAATTTGCAGCACCCTGCACTCAAATGAAACAATCTATATACCACAATCATAATTATATTAGTGGTTTTTATAATAGACCTATACTTATTTTTGGAAATATAATAGTTTATATAAATATTTGACATATATACCGTTATCCGGCATATTTATTGTTATTTATCCTGCTTTACTGCCAAGCAGAATCCTCTTAGAAGTTCTTAGAACTAGTACTAAATAACAAAAGTTATTAGTACAATTTACACAATAGTGTAAATTGCAAGTTGAACGAGCCTTGGTGTAATACAAAGCCTTTAATAAAATCTTTTCCTCAAGAAAATGTGGAAACGAATTCGAAAAATTAATTATGAATCGCTTCAATCCTGACTGTTAGAATCCATATAGTTACAATTGAAACTAATTTATTTCTGCTTTCAACTTTATTGATCTAAATTCAAATTAACAAGAGGGCAACTTGCACTCAAGTTGCTCTTTTTATTAACAATATAACTGTACTTAAACTAAAGCTATATTACAATTGTATTAAATGACATGTGATTTTATTATTAACATGTTGGTACTTAAAGCTATTTGTATTTGATTTTTATTCATTAAAGATGTAATTGTAATTAACACGTTTTATTATTATATTTACATGTAGGGATGGCAAGTGTACAAATTATATGTAACAATATGAAAACTGACAACTAAGAGTTCCTTAAAAAAACAAATGGATCTTCGCTTTTATTTTCCAAAAACAATCAACTCTCATAATTTTTTTCCATAAATAACTAATTATAGAATAAAACAACTAATTATAGTAAGTCAATTAATTAACTAAATATTATATATATATAATTATATATATAGCTGTACATAACCAGATACGTCTTTCTTCAAAATTATTAAATATAAAAAACTCTTTTAATTTTCTTATAGTTCCGGATCAAACTAACTATAAATAATGAAGTTATATTTTAAAAAACACCAGACTAAAGAACTTTTCTTCTCCTAACTGCTTTTTTCAAGTAATATATATGTATATATATATATATATATATATATTTATTAAAACAAACAGAAACAAACTGGTGGGGTGTGGCACATTATTAATTTCTAATTTTGCTTATTTTTCTCTTTTTTTTAATACCAAGACACCATTCAATTAAACATAATAGCGAGTTTTTTTATTATTTCTTAATTTTTTTTTTAATAAATTTTTGCCTTAAAAAACGCATTTTATAAATTACTTCTTATGGCATCATCATTCACCCTAATCATGAAAATGGTCCATTTAAGAAATCTACAAAGAATAAAAAAGTTAAATGGAAGAAAATGAAAGATAAAAAATTAAAAAGAACCCAGTGTTCTTGAACAAAATTTTTCAAACATATATAAATTGCAATTTTTTTCTTACGATTTCTTCGTTTCTTTTTAGGGGTTTGCACTATACACACAACCATCTCTTAGCTTAAATTTACTTTACGATTACTATATTATCTTAGTTTCAACATATAATTTCATACTTATATAATTTAGGATTCATTTTAGTGTATATTAAGGTGGCTAATAAATACACTGACAATGCAATTAAATACGGATGAATGCACAAATTTATAAGTATTTTTTTCCTGTTTCTTTTCCTGGAGCAGAATAGGGCTTTCAGGTATATGTTCTTTATCACACTTTGTTGTGAGCCAGTGGTTTGATTTCTACACATGTTTTTTCACAGTTTTCAATCTCCCTTGCAACTGATCTTTAGCCTACCCATACCTCCTTCCTCAAAAGGTTCCAATCAAGCGTCTGACGCGCAATATTTTCTGTCGGTTTCCAAAATGAAAGGCCTATCTCTTTCTATTTTTTTCTTCTTATTTAGTATATTATTCTTATTCTATTTCTTATTTTATATAGTATTGTTTCTTACATTGAGATTTTTAATAGTGCTTCATTCGTTATTCTTCTACACTATTCTAATAAACTTAGCCTAATCTGAAGAAAGCTCTGAGGAACTTTAAGAATTACAAAATTTTAAAAGTGATATTGATTTTTAATTATACATAGATGGCGTCCAAAAGTTTTTAAAACTCACACTAATCAAAGTGAAAATTAACAATCCGTCTACTAATGGGCCAATTAATAAAAAGCTTGTCAGAAGAATACAGAGACTTCTAAAAATTACCAAGCGTCATAGACATTTATTTGAGGTTCAAAAATATCTATTACTGAAGTCCAGTAAGTTCCAGAAAAAATTTAAGTAAAACAAAGTATTCGGGGAAGGCAATAATTCTCAAACTTACGAAATAAACAATAGAAGAAGGGGTGCAACAAATAAAGGAGAATTGATGCATCTGGTAGAGAACAAAAGTAACTTCAAAAAATTAAATGAAAAACATCTTAATATCATCGCTCAAATAAATACATTAGTTGATTTTAGTGACATTACTTGAAAAACTACAAATAACCGTGACCAATATCCAGTGGTTGCTAGGCAATAGAAGAAGAATTTTTAACAAAGATTAGGCATGACATATTGCGACTACTGACCTACTACAACTGTGTAAGAAAAGCTTAATACTGTATATATTCTAAGAAGGAAGACAATAAATTATATTATCCGGAAAATCAAAATTATAAACAAACTTATTTTATTTTTTTTTTTTTTGTAAAACAGAAGCCATTTTTTTACGCTTGTCACTAAATTTAACATACAAAAAACTATATATATATATATATATATATATATATATATACATATATATATAAACATTTTACTTTATTTATCGTGTACTTTCCATTATTATTATACTAAAATTTCAATGACATTCTGCACTCAACTTTTCACTTCATAAACAATACAAGAAAATTTTTTATTTTTTGTCTTTTTTTTATAATATAAAGCCCTCTGGGGTGTCTAAAGTGCAACTACAAAAAAAAAAATAAAAAATAAAAAACTGTATTAAATATAGATACATCCACCCACCGGTCATAATTCATCTAGAAAAAATGACATCAGCAGAAAAATCTTAGAAAATTTTCTTTCAAATTTTTTTTTTTTTTTTTTTTTTTTACTATCTCCATTATATTTTTACTTGACTCATAACCTCACTCCTTACCTCATTCAATACCGCAATTTTCTACCACTAACAATTTAGACATCTTAATTCCAAAAAAAAAATCAAAATAAAATAAAAAAACAAAAAATTTCAAAGAATAAGTGAAAGAAACCATAAGATATGCTATTTCATTCTCACTTTAACAAAAAACACAAAAAAAAAAAAAAAAAAACAACAACAAAATAAAAAATTAAATTTAAAAGTGCTAGTTGAAAGGGATGAGTAAAAACTCATCAACAAAAGTTTTTATTTATGCAGCATCGTACCAACGAAAGTAAATGAAATGTAAGGGGATAAGAGTTTTTCTTTAATTTTTTGTTTTTTACATTTATTATTTCACTTAAATTTAAGGTTATTGTGCGCGTTGCAGCACGTCATCATTCACACAAAAAATTGTTAAAAATTATAATGTGAAAATTTTTCTGTGTGTGTTGTTGCAGGTGCTCCGGTCTTAAAAGGCTTATAAAAAGCAACGAAACACAAATCATACAAAAACTGAAATAAAAGGGTTGAAAAGTAAAATAAGAAAAACAAAAAGAAAAAAAAAAAACACTCAAATAAAATATTTTAAACTGTTTTATGCATTTTCATATTTCAGGATTTCACTCATAAAATTTTCATATTTTTGGAATTTCCTTTTTTTTGTTTTTTATACTGATTTCTCTTCAAAAAGATCAAAAAGAAAATATAAGATCCGAGAAATTATTTTATTTTTTTTATAAAAGAGACGCAAAATGTTACGTGAGTGAGAGAGAGAGAGAAGATATTAACAGAAGAAGAATAAGAAGAAAATGTTAAAAAAATTAAATTGTAAGGAAGGAAATATGAAAAATGATTTTTCATTTAGTGTTTCGAAATATTATGACTGAAAAATTTAACATTAATTTTGATATATATATATATATATACATATATATATTATGATTTTATATATATATCATTTATGTATATATGTATATTTGGTTTTAGTTGATTTTTATTTTTGGTTATATTTAAATTGACATTCTGTCATATTTTATGTCAATGTCAAACCAAAAAAATATATCAAAAAGAATTGATTTTGAAATTTGTTTCTTTTTGCAGTACTTATTTGATGGGATGAAGTACTTTATTAAAGTAAATTTAAAATTTGATGTTGCACGTGATAATTTTCATTAATATGGTAGGTTTGTTTTGACACATTTCCGGAAATCTTCGTCTGTATTGAATTTGATTTTTACGTTCTTAAAAAACACTCATATGTATATAATAAAATAGACGTCATATTATTTGATACGTATGATTAAAATGTCTATTGATCAAACCATAGGTCGAAATATTGATTAGTTGTAACATCAATGTTATTATTAGGAAAATGACATCAATTTGTATCAAGATGTTAATACAGTTTTTTACATAAAGAAGTTTCTTCTAATGTAACCTCAAATTCTCATTCACATTCTCATTCTATATTTTGACACTCATGTTTTAACACCAATTCCTTAAGTTCTCAATATTATTGCATACTGTGTTTATACATTGGTATCAAAGACCCCATGCTAAATTTAAATAGGTGGCCTTCAATATTTGCTGCCCTCTCTCGTGGACGAATTCAAGAACTAACTAACCTATAAATTTATTTATTTATATGAACCCAAAAGGAAACTCAATTAAGATAAGGAAAGTTTGAATGCGGCTGTCAAATATGACTTCTTATTTAATTTTATGATTAACAACAATGTTTGTATATTCTAAAGGTACCCCTGTTGCAAATTGTAAAAGCACTCAGGTACAAAGATGCTAAGACGCAATAAAAAAAATTCTAGTTCATATTATGCCTTTGACAGATTTTCACACTAACTAATGGCTACATTGACAAATTAAGGCAATGTCTCCAAATCTATGACGATAGCTAATGAACTGTTTTAACAACTGAATCAGAATTATTAAACAGAATCAGAATTTTAGCTTTGCTATTTAAATTAATGACAACATTCTGTTACTTATATATATTTAGTTTTATATAATAAAGTTTATTGTAAGACAATATTTAAAGAACTTCAATACAGTCAATGTCTAGTTTTCTTATATTGGACCTTGTAGTCCTAGCCTTTTCATTATAATATTTCTAACATTTAATTTTAAATTCATTAAATGTATAAGTAAATTAGTTTCAAAGATGCATTTTGCAGTAACAGACCCCGACTATTGTTTTTAACTGTCTAATAAGACTGCTTTCATTTTTATGTAGACATTTTGAAGTAATTTCAAAGTAAGTCTTACGATTGTGCAATTAATTAAAATTTAACTGCAAATTGTATACAAATTATTTTAAAGCCTTAAGATAATTGCTTCCAAAGGAATTGCCGTTGTTAAAAATGTAGACCCTATTATTATCATCGTATAATATAAAAAAAATTAAAAAAAATTATATGCTGTGTCCAGTACAGAACCAACCGCTCTTACAGAAAAATCCTAGTTGAAACATCTTTTAAAGATTGTTTACCATTGCATACATATAATAATTTTAATCAAAGCAAATTTATCTAACGGTATTTATTTATTTAAGATAAAGAACCTTCATTGTGTTAATAATTTCCAAAAAGATTTTTGAAAGGTTCCCATACATTTACACAAAATTTTTTTATCTATAGCATGGTAATTTTTTTAAAGTTTGAAGTTTGCAATACCTCATCAAATATGATTCATCATCATAATAGCTTAGACTTAGAAAAAATCTACAAAATTTTTTTAAATTTAATTAAAAGACACTAAAGTTCGTCGACCCAAAAAAACTTTCTATGACAAAGTTGTATCTCTTTATTTGTGTAACAACTTTTATGTAACTAGATTTGGTTAACGAAATATTTATAAAAATCCTAAAAATTATTCTTAGACCTTCACCTTGGGATTATCCGATTTTCTCCAAAAGCTTATCAATTCAAAATATTAACATCAAAATCTTATATATGTACGTAAATACGCGAATACGTGCACACAGACGAACATGATAAAAAAAAGCTTTTTAAGAGTTTTGCACACCGGAATCAGGGTGCAATTTTTCATGTGAAACAACACCTATCGCTAATTACATTTCATATAAGCGGTTGGTAAAAAAAATGGGACTATAATTTTTTGAAAAATACTAATACATAATATGTATGCATAAAATGTAATATTAAATGACTTTTATATTGCACTTAACTCTATTTTGCATATATAATAAAATTTATTAAAAAAGAAAATGCATTTACAGCAAAAATAGATTGCAAATTGCAATAACTATAAAAAGTCAGTTAAAGAAAATTGCACTCACAATCACATTTTTTTTAGCAAAAACCATACCTTAAAAAAATTCATATAAAGGTTTACTACTGTAGTCGAATTGTATTGTACTGCACTTGAAAGAATTTACAAATCTAGAACATTTTACTTGAATGTTGATACCCTTTTTTTAATGTACTGACATCTGTTTCAGGATTTTTATTATATATTATATTATATTATATAGAATAAAAACAAAACCTACTTTTGTTTTTACCCTTAGGTAAAAAGAATAAGAATACCAAAAAAAATAAAACCAAGTTGGCAAAAAGTTCAATATTATAAAAAGTTAAATGGGTAAAAATTTAATTTTTTTGCAGCAGTGATTATTTCTTTTTTTAAAGTCTTCTTTAAGGAAATACAGTTATTTATTTAAGGGTTCATATAGTGGTTAAATTTTCTTTTATTTTGGGGTTGACTGCATTTTTAAACCCATCAAAAAAAAAAAAAACAATTTATTCTTAAATTGAATTGAGTTATAATTAAATTCAATTACATTTTAGGTCAATGTTCTATAGTCTAGGACAAACCTCTGATCAATAAAAAGTCTAAAGTCATAAAATATTACAAGTAATCCCCATTTATTTGTAATATTTTATGACTTGAGTCCCTCAATAGATTTCACTTAAAAACTTTTTTAGCATAAAAGACACAAGAAGAACAGTGTTTAAAAATGTAAAAGTGAACTTACGGTACCATAAAATGATGTAACATTTTGTGAATAATGGAAGGCCGAAATAAGTGTACTAAGTTTTGAAGTAACTCGTGTCTGTAACTTAAAGTATATGAAGGACATACTAAGTTTGCTAACAGTTTTTAATATAATTTGTAAAATATTTACTTGAGGAACACCAAGGCTATTGGAAATTATAAATAGGGACTAATAACAAAAAGGAAGACGACCAATCTAATACCATTGGCAAGTTAAACTATGAACTTATGCAAGGTGAAAAGAATCTAATAATGCATCGGATTGAATAGGTGTTCTAGTTGAAACATAATTTCTGTGTAAAAATTTCAAATTTGAACTACTAAAGTAATGTGAATTTATGTAAACTACGACTTTAAGTGACAGTTACTTATCAATGTCTTAAATCACTTAAAAAAAATCGATAAAATGATTTTAAGTATATCACTTCCAAAGGAAATACGCGTTTTATATTTTTAGGTCAACAACTGATACTTAATTGAAGAAAAATTGTAAAATTTTTCCATTAAATTATAGTTAAATATAAAGAAAATTTTGCGTTGTTTATTGCATAATTTAAATTATAGGGGTGAATTTCTTTTAATTATTACAGTTATTTTTATTTGTCAAGTCAGATTTTTATCTTTAAAATATGCTTAAATCATTGCTTTGCATAAAGCATATGCGGTTAATTTTATCTTTTCTTTCAAAACCAGTTTATTGAGGTTATTTAATTATGTCGGAGAAATATAATTGTTTTTCTTTTATTAAATTAAAATGAACTTTTAAAAGAAGATGGTACCAACTTAAATGAGAAATTATATATATGTATATGACAATGTGATATAAAAATTTTTAAAGTAATGATTAACTAAAAATTGAAAGAAATAAAACTAGTCCGAGACAAACTGCATTTCTAAAAATATAATGAAATATTAGTTTAAGGGTGAAACCGGCGCACTAAACCCGAATCTTGAAATTAAAAATTTTATTTGAATTAGTAACGAATATATGGTTGTTTGACCTACTTTGGAGGCAAGTTTTAGTAGACAGAACCGTCACTCCTATTTTACCTAATTTTTAGGAATATAAAATAGATATGTCACAGAATACACCTGTATAAAATTATAGTCTTTTTTAATATTTTGATCAGATATATGTTTATCTGACATTGAGTGGTGTGTGGCATTTACTTGAACCGTCTCCCGAATACTTTCTAATTTAAATCGAATTTTTGAAACGCAAAAGAGGCAGAACAAAGGAAGCGTAAGATAGCTACTCGATCTAACGCTTCAATTACTCTTAAATGTCAGAATCGTCAAGAAAACGTGACAGAACGCCTTTTTACCCAATTAAAAGGAGCTAGCTCTAATGATGTTAGAGATATGATCGTTTGCCTTTGGGCTAGCTCCGAAAACTTTTTGAATCCGAACCTTCGGCATGATTTTCCTCAGTTCCATTTTTTACTTATTTTTCTAAATTCTAATCAAGTGTAGAAATTTAATTATAATAGCTTCATTTATTTTAAGACATCGGTGGTCGTTTTAAGTGTGCTAGCTTCGAAAGCTTTTGGAATCCGAGCCTTAGTCTTGATTTTTCTCAGTTCCCTTTTTTACTTATTTTTCTTAATTCTAATCAACTGCATAAATTTAATTATAATAACTTAATTTATTTTTAAGTTATCGGCTAGACGAACAAGCGGAATCATTTAAACGGCTCAGAATCAGAATCCAAAATTAATGTGCAACTTCAGGAATAAGTTATAAAAAAATCTTTATAGTTTATTATAAAAAGAGGTTATTCTATTGAAAAACTAAATAATATATGATTAAATTTGGTAATTTGATTCACTTAACAGTTTACACTTAAACTTTTGCAACTGATGTCAGACATACATGCATTTATTCTTAAGTTAAGAGGAAGACAAATACTGCCAACATAAAAAATTCCAAACGTGTGTTAAACATTTCCACAAACCTTAAAAATTATAAACTAACTACAAAAAATAAAACATTCCACAAGAATAAACAATTGTTTTAAATTTTAATTTTAAAATATATTTTGGTAAAATACACAGCTGACAGCTAATTTCACCTTTTTTACATAGGAACTCAGAATTCTTTGGTAAATAGTCAAAAAAAAATGCAACACGAGCATATACTAAACGCACATACAGAAAATCACATACAATTTGTTTTATTACAACAAACAAAAAAAAAAGAGAAAAACTGTTTTTGACAGCAACATTCTGTTGGCAACATGTATCTGTCACAGATCTAATGTATTATTACAATTACATACATATACAAATCGTATATACAAATTTATAAACAAATTTAATAATACATATGATAGTATTCAACAGCACAATGAAATTGAATAAAAATAGCACTCTATATAAAAAACTACCGAGGTTCAAAGGAACACAATATCAAAAATATAGAATGTGGAAATTTACAACTGTCATTTCAATTTGTGAAACTTTGTACACACATATTCATAATTTTTTAAAGATTTGACTTTAAATAATTGTGAAAAATCAATAGCCAATCCAGTTTTATGCAAACTCTAAGCTTACAATCAATTTTGAAGAACTAAATAATATTAAACTTGAAAATTATAACCTAAAAATAATTGTTTTGACATTAGGAAAAATCAAATGTCAAATTATATTTTGCCTATTTTACAAAGTTCAATGACTTTCCAATTTTTTAGACTTTTTCAGATTGCAAAAGCATCCTATGCAACTTTAGTTGTTTACAAACAAGGAGGTGGACGGGAGGAGAAGTAGCTGCTTCGGTGGGGAGAGGAAGAGGTGGAAGGGAAGGAGGAGAAGCTGCTTTTTAACCAAAATGATTGTACAAAAAATTATATTTTAATATTTAAATAATTTTTAATTCCATGGTTCCTCAAAAATCAAATGGATCAAAATGCTTTGTTAACAGACAGATTAAATGTAACAAATTAGCACATTATTTAAAATATACTTTTTGTTTTTAAAAATGTACTAAAAACCAGTATTTTATACTTTTTAAAAAGTACAATTCAACAAATTAACAGAATTAAAAAAAAAAAACATATTTTTCCATTTTAATTTAAATAAAATAAATACCTATTTGGAAAATTTTCCGAAAACTACACACTCACAAACGTAAAATGGGAAAAATTTTTTGAGAAAAAAATTACATAATGGTAAAACAATTTTTAAATAAAAAAACTGTTTTTTTTTTGGTGATGTAAAAATAAAGGTGAAAATTTAAATGGAAAAAAATGAAACATAAATATCAAAATATTTACACTACATCTTTTTTTACTTTTTCTTAATTTTTATTTTGTTCATATTTATTTTGATGTTGTTGCATTGCAACAAAAGCTTTTGTTGCAGGTTTTCATTTTACACTTTTGATTTGTAAAATATGCTGTGATTGTTAAATTAAAACAAAAATATATAAATTTTATAAATAATAAAAAGGGGAAAAGTAATGGAAAATAAACTGACAGAATAAAAAATGAAAATAAAAGCAAATATTTAACCCATTACCTTCCATTGTACTATTAAACTGTCAAAAAGGTTTTAAGAAAGGAATCTGAATTAATAGAAAGAGATGAAAGTTACAACGTGGTAAACATAGATAAAAAAAAGATACACTTAGTGCCAAAAAATTCCGCGCAAAAACAAAATATGACAAACTTCGTTGTTGAACTTCCTGCATAAACAAAATAATCTTAAAACGGTAGAAACGAATATTTAGAGTAGAGTGTGTCAATTTCAAAATACCGGCTTCAGTGTAATATAAGAATAATTTGATCCGCAACTTATTTGACTCAATTATGTAAAACACTATATATGTATAAGTTATCTGGCAACTATTCGAATCTCAAATATATTTTGTACAGACCTTAGCTTAACGGGTACAAGCAGCGGTCGTACAACTTGTTTTTTTTTATATGGGCGTAATTTTTCCAAAAGTATTTGAGTTTTAACTACTTGAACCAAACTGACTGTTAAACAAACTGACTTAATTTCAAAAGGCTGTTTGACCAACGTTATATGTGGTTATGTATAAGAAGGTTTACGTATAAGTATATTAAAATTGAAAAGCTAATGTATTATTAGACAAAAATTTTATATTATTATATTTTGACAGAGCTATAATAGAAATATCATCGTCAGATAAAATATTTTGTCAAAAGACCCAATTTTATAAAGTCTAATGAATAACTCATTGTCTCCAGAGAATCTTTTAGAGACTCAAAGAGTGTTCTGAAATTCATAGATAATCTAACAACAAATTTTTTTTTTTTTTTCCTTTCTACTCCCTTTGGGCTTCCACAAAGCGTTTACATCTGTTTCTATTTACTGCTCTGACTTTCATTTGAGACCATGTTTAACAACAAATTAATTATTATTATTTATTGAGTAATTGATCTTTTTGTCTAGATAATAAAAAAGTCTTTCTCTCACGAGAATTATCGAGTTATTGAAATTTTTAACAACTTATTTCACCTAACTTACAGTTCCTGGTTTTTTTTTTAATTACAGGGCCTTGTTTCACCTAATTTACAATTCTAATTCTTAGCACAATTCTAAATTCAAAAACAATTTATAAAAGTTGTATCAGTAGACCTCAGGTTTCTTGTAAAATCCTACTAAAAAATTACGAATTTACTTCGAAAGGGACCAATTTAATCCACCTACTTTTTTTTAAGTCAAAATATTTTTATGTGTCGTATTAAAACATCGGCCCCCAACGTGTTAATTAATATCAAACAAATTCCAAAAAGAAAACAAAGGTATGCGGAAAATATAACTGAAACTATACTATATTATGTGGTAGAGGTGAAAAAAAAAATAAAAATCCTATTAACATGTATATATATACAAATACACACTTATAATAGAAAAGTATGTTCAATGTTTTCATGTTCAACTTGATGTCATTGTGACTGAATTATGACTTTTTGGTTCTGTTACAAATTTTTTTATTTTCTATTTTGTTTTTTGGCAGCATCAGTAAAATGTTATAAAATTTGACATTTGAAAAATAAAAAAAAATAAAATAAAGAGATGCAAAAACAAAACACAAAACAAAAACTCTCTTGTTTTTCATTTTGAAAACATATCAAATGTCGAATTCTATTATAAAATCCAAAAAAAAAAACAGAACTTTGTTAAATTTATTTTGTTTTTGTTTGTAAAATTTGATGAAATGTCATTAAATTACAAAATAGAACGAAGATAAATTTGTAATTAATGTTTAATATAAAGGTTCATTGTAAATTTTTATTTTCAAAAGGCTTTGTTTATGGTGGCAAATCAGAAAAAAAAAAGAAGAAGAGAATTATGGCATCTAATAATGATTTGAATGCTTATCGTTTTTTTGCTTAATAACAGGTTATTCATTTTGAATTAGTACAATATTTACTTTAGTATATTTTTATATCCGTATGACTATATAATCAAAGGGTATAATAAATTTGCCATTACGTTTGTGACGGCGAGTCGTGATGACGGAGAGAGGGTAGATATAGACTCAAGTGTATGGATCGGATCAGAATCGCAAAATAATCAATTTAGCTATGTATGTCCGTCCGTCCGTCCATCCGTCATCACGATAACTCAAAAAATAAAGGAGCTAGGATTATGAATTTTTCACAAATTCGTTTTTATGCAAAAACCGGAATCGCTATTTAAATCCAGCCATTTTGGTCCACGGGTTCGAGTACCTGCCATACAACTTCTAATTTTATATAAGCATTACTCTATACCTATGGAAGCTGCGTGCCTGAAATTTTGCAAAAAATAGTTTAGTGTAATGGCCAAAGTTACTGCAACATTTGGTTGGTCTACTTCTGAGGGTTCGAGTAGCTCCAATACAACTCCTTCATTTATATGAGGATTACACTACACCAAATGAAGGTGGGTGTCTGAAATTTTGCCAAAAATAGTTTAGTGTAATGGCCAAAGTCACTGCAAAATTTGGTTGGTCTACTGCAAAGGGTTCGAGTAGCTGCCATACAACTCCTTCTTTTATATGAGCATTACTCTACACCTAATAAAGCTGAATGTTTGAAATTTTGCCAAAAGTAATTAACCGGATGATATAATGTATATGTTACGGTCATGCGGGTATCCCAGAGTTGACACAGTCTACCCTACTACACTCTTCCTCGTTATATAACTGCAGTGGTTGCAGTCAGGACTCAAATTCCACTACATTTGGTAAATTTGATGAGTGTAGCTTTGAATCTGATACATGGAATTTTTTCTGTGCATTCCTAAATTATGAATTTAAAATGTAGAGGTTACCGAAGCTTATTAATGACAGTTTTAATAATTATAAGGAAATCGACAAGTAGATATTGTTAAAGGACGAGATAAATTAAATGGCTTTCACTTAGATACTTTTTAAAGAAGCTATATTTATATACATATAAACATATATAACGAGGAAGAGTGTAGTAGAGTAGAATGTGTCAGCTCTGGGATAGCCGTATGAATGTAATATAGACTTTATAAAATTCGGTTAGGAATTAATATATCATCCAAAAGAAAATATAAGTTGAAAGGCAGTTTTTCAACCTTTTCCATTAAACAAACTTTATTTTATTCAGACGTTGGTCATTAAAATTACCTATTATCGGCAGATAACATCCATCTTTATTAGGTAAAGCATATACAAAAAATAAGTTATATGGCAAATACAAAAATAGCGACGACGGCTATTGCATAAACATCGAATTTGTGAAAATTTGAGAATTCCAGCTCCGTTATTTTTTTGCTTTATCGTGCGGACAGACGGACGGACGGACATATATAGGTAAGTGCACTTACATTTCGATGCTGATCTCATCCAGTTATTTGAGTCTACCACCCTTCTTCTCAACGTCACAAACGTATACCCTTTTGACTCCATATAACTTTTATATTTCTGAAAATTGATTTGATTAGGAGTGGTTATGCTTTCAGAAGATATTATTTTATATATAAGAATAATAAAATTTATTCAAAGAAAAATTAATAATAAAAAGATTTATTCAAAGAAAAATTCTATAACAACAGATTTATCTTCAACCTTTAATATTTTACGTTTAAGGTTGTACTTTTATATTTTAACCTTTAATATTTTATTTTTATTACATTTAATATCAATTATAATTTTTAATTCAAAGAATAACTAATATTCATATTAATTTTCATCATTGCCTTATTTTATTTCTTAATGTATCAATTTAATCTTAAAATTATTAGTTTATTTGTATTTTATTTTAAGAAAATTGTAATTAAAAACGTTTCGTAGGTGTTGATTGTCTGATGGTAAATGTTAACAATTTTTATAATATTTTTCAAAAGTTTATTTTAAGGTTAATGTCATCGCAGTAATATTAAGGAATTCGTCATGCTAAATCTTATTATTTACATTTAAGGTAATCATTTCTTGAAATATCATTATACGACCATATCTGGAAGATTCGTCTCAATACAGCAACAAAAAGCTGGATTTTAAGATTAGAGGTGAAGGGGTTCCGGCGGAGGACTCGACAATATTACTAATTTTCGGTTTAACAAAAGAGATGTAGAGAATTCTACATTTCGATTGTTTGAATTTATTCTAAAACTTTCTTCATTACTATTTTAATTATAATTATTATTATTATTAAAATAAATTTAACAATAGGCTAATATCACTATCATAAAATAGAAATAGCACTCTAGGCGTATGGTAGGAAATAAGTAAAGTCATGTTAGATTGCCCATTAAATAAACTTATTCTATTCTGTGACTTCATGGGAAAAAATAAGATATATTCCTTGCCGTCTGGTACTTCTAAAGTTCTCACATCATTTTTCAGAATACTATAATATTACGCCCCAAGTTTTCCTTCCACTTTATTGCCAATAAGAATTGCTATATAATGTAAAGACGCTCATTAAATAGAGTAACCTTGTATTCGTATTAAATACACATATATTAAATCGCTACGGATCATCTTACTTTCACTAAAATGTAAAAACTTGTAGTTGAAACCGATTTTACACAACAAAATTTTTGATTTAACGGTTCTCTTGTCTAATTAGTTTTAGGTATTCACTTTAAATTGTGTAATTTGTTGCCCTAGACCAGAGAAACCACCGGTTGGAACAAAATTTTTGTATCAATTTAGTCATTACAATTAAAAACTGTTCGGACGAGTGCATGTAACCTAAAACAAGGATTCAAAGTAAATTTATTTCCTCAATTAATAGCGAATTAGTAAAAGTAGAGATACTTAAATTTAATTTGCCCCTAAAAATATGCAAATCGATTTGTAAGTAAAATTCAATATTTAGTATGCGCAGTTTGTAAACAAAAAGTAAATAAGAGTTGACACCAATAGAAACAGAAAGTCTGAGATTAATTTCAAGCATTTTAACTTTAATGAATATCTAATTACAACCGTGCAACGTCTGGGAAGCTCTGCTTGTTCATTTAATAAAATTGAATAAAACTATAAAAATATTACATATCAGTTCTTCAAAAACTTTAAATAAAATTGCATACTTCCATAACTCTCAAGTCATTTATTAATAATTAGCCTACATATTGGGTGCACTTTTCCCAACATAAAATTACAGCATTTTAATATAAAATTAACTTCAATAAATTTTTTTTATTTAAATATTTACTTTTTTTCATTTCCATTTATTTTCATAAATTTTCATAATTTTCCAACAAAAGAAAACAACAAAAAAAAATATTTAAATCTCAATCAAGGCAAAAATATTTTCATTTCAAAGTCCTTCAAGGCACATGTTGTTTATATATATTAAGCTCCTTTTCTTTCCTTTTTTTTTGATAATTTTCTTTCTCTTTCTTTTAGATTCGGTGTTTTTTTATTTTTGTCATACTAATAAGTCAAGGAAAAGTAATTTTTTTGTAAGAAGTTAATAAAAAAACCAAAATACGAAAAGAAATTGATGTACTTATTGAAAAATATTTATCACAGAAGTAATCAATACAGTTCAATCCAGTTCAATCAATGTGATTCCATGCTTTCAGTACAAAAATTTGTAAGCAAATTGTTACCTTACCATTTTTTTTTAATTTGTTTTGCAATTGACTGAACCAACAATATTGTTGATTTTTAAAACAGTGGACCGACCTTATGTTTAAAAGTTCCAAAAAAAAAAAAATTTAATTCAATTATTTGTCAATTAATAACAATTTGCTTTAAAATGTTTTCTGATTACTCGAATCGCCAGTTTGTTAGAAGTTCGTTAGAAATTTTAAAATCTCTTTTCAATTATTTTCTTATTACCAGAGATCCGAACTACAAACGTTTTTTAATTTAACAGTAGACTGATAGTATATAAGCAGTTGCATTGTCGATCAGACATTTCTTATCCTGCAACAAAATTATAATAACAAAATGATGACTTATCAACTACGTATAAGGAGGAAAATCGAGCGTTGGACTTATGATTACTATCATTATATATAAAAGAACAGAAGTACAGAAATACATTATCTATAACTAATAGATTGAATCATGACACTATCTTTCAGTTAAAGTTTCCCTGTTCCTTTGCTGTCCTTCCCTTCTATTGACTCTCAGGCAAAAGATTTTGAAGAATATGGTACCAAGATATTGATTGAAGCGAGACTTGAGTTTAGGCAGGTAATCTAGCAGACACCAAGAGGAAAGCTGTATCTATAGAACAGAATATACCGTTTTTACTGCTACGTTTTTAGATATTTAAGTAATCTTAATACAATAAAAGACAAACTACTGCTGCTGTTGTTTAGGGTTCCCTAATGTTAGGTTTAATGTAGGTACTAATGCTACTTACTTCTATTCTAATATTCACTTTTAAACCCAAAAAAAACTATTAAAATGTTGATTCAAGTGTTCTTTAGTTTTATAACAAATTTCTTATAAGACAAAAGGCTAGAAATTGTTGCTAATTTACGTACCCTTTTTGTCAAAGTATTTTCATATTAATTTGGCCTGTTTTTTAAAAACGCCCCCCATTTTGGAACCTAAAAGTCGAGCTGAAGTAATTTCAAAAATCATTTTTTGGAGTAAGTCCCCAATTCTGTAACAGAAACTTAAATAAAAACTTTAAATTTTTAAAGGTTATTTTTTAGGGCGTGCTTAAGAGTCGAACTTCTTTAACTTTTCTTGCGCTATTTGAGTTCCACTATGAAATCGGTGATAATCTTTTGGTCTGATTAAGACACCAATTTAATCTGAAAATTTAGGACTATTTGTATTTGACAAAAGATCAAATTAATTTGGAATTAGACCAATTTCATGTGAAAAGGAGCCAAGTTAATGTAAAAAGGCGGTATACTCTAAAAATACGAAAGTAACTGAATTTTATTAAAAGATTTTACTGTTATTCCAATAACGGTTCATTATTTTTTATTTCCGTTATTTTTTTTTTATTTTTTCCTCAAGGATTAAAATTTTTTTTGGTTTTATATTGGTTGACAATCAAAATATTTTGACATAAACCAATTTTTTTTTTACCGAGTCTACAAAATAGGAAAGTAAGCAACCCAAAGTTAATGATTTTGAAGGTGTTAGCTTTAAGACTTTTATTATGAGAATATATTTACAAAATAAAAACAAAAATATTAGTTTAAGAAATATAAATATTTTGTTGTTGTACTTTACTAAAGTTTAAAGTACACATTATATTAAAAAAAAAAATCCCGAATTTGTATACCTATTTTTTGGGTACTTAAAGATACCTAAACTCGGTACAATATTATTTTATAGGGAATTAATGAGATTTTGATTGTTTAAATTTAGAATAATTTTTTTGTTTTATTTTGAATTCCTTTAAGGTAAGGTATTGATCCTTGTTTTCAAAACTTTAATAATTTTAAGGATGATGTTAATAAATCCATATTTAATTAGGAGATAAAAAATAATAATAAGCCAAAAAAAATGTTGAAAGCGTGCAGAAGTTTTTAGAATTAAAATTAACCCAAGGCTCTGTAATATAACTTTACTTATAATTTAGGTATACACTTGTATACTTAGAATTTTTAATAATATATTACTTGAAAATATATTTTCAATTTTTAATAATAAGGTCAGTCAACTAATAATTTTTTAAATTTTTATTGATAAAATTTAAATTTTTATAAAAATACTTAGGTACTTAATAAAATTTAAAATTAAAAAAATTGTTTAAAGCAAACTTTTGAACCTTAATTTAAGTATTGAAATTTTTTTAAATTCTTTTTAGAAAATAAGTTAAAATAATATGCTGTGTCCACTACAGAACGAACCGCTATTACAGGAAAAGCTTAATTCAAATCTTCTTTAATAGATTTTTAACTACATGTGTAAATTGTTATCAAAACAAGATTTTTAAAGCAATTTTGGGATGCAAATGGGATACAAACATATTAAATTTGGACTTACAAAACTTTTTTAAATTTATCTGAATTGGCTCTGAAGTTCATCGGATCAAAAGACTTTCTATAGCAAAGTTGTAGCTTTTAATTTGTGTTAAAGAGCTACATTTATTTAATAAATTTGTTTGTACTATTTTTAGTTTAAAAAATATTCGCAAAAAGCTAAAATTAACCCAGCGAAGCGTCTCTTGGAGTTTCCTCATTTTCTCCAAAAGGTTATCAATTCAAGATATTAACATCTAAATCTTATATTTGAAATTAGCAAGTATTCGTTTCAGCCGTTTAAGATGCACACGTGTGCCCAAACTGAGGTACAAACTTACATATACACACACGCTTGGACATCATAAAAAAAAACAAGTTTTATGGGTTTCTGTACTGCGGAATAATTTGTACATGTAAAAATCTCAGGGTACAATTATTGGTACGAAAAGAATACTTACCGTTTATAATCTTTCATATAAGCGGTTGGTAATAAAAGGTCTATTGTCTATATAATAACTCTATAGGATGTTTAAAATATTAACAAATGCTTTAACATCATTTTGATGTAAATAATTTTTTAACCAAAAGTTTTATGAATATATATTGAGGTTGAAACCAAGATGCAATTTTATCTTAGGATTTTTTGTATTTTTGTAAATCTTTTTCTCATATTCTAAACTTTTCTTAAAATTTTCTATAAAAAGTAAATGAAAAATGGAGTGCAATGAATATATTTAGAAAATAACACCTTTAACTACATTACGATTTACTAATACATATTATTTTTGTATAGTTTAAGGAAGATCAATTCTTTTAAAAAGCGATTTCAGTGTTATCCAAGCAGTTTCTTTTCTTACCCAGCTTTTTAATTTATATCTGAAGCATCTTATAGTCAAGAAACATTCAGCTTGTGGAAATTTTTTACCAAAAGGAATGTCACAAAATTAAAACCAAGTAAAGGATTGCCCGATATGTTGTTTGATTATATAAGAAGCAAGTTTAATGTAAACTTTCATTGTTCAAATTCTAGGATTTTCTCACAGTAAAGGTTAGTATTTTACCACTGCTCTTTAGTTGATTTGTTAGATAATTAAATTAATTTCACATTTGAAACAAATATTTACCTTTTTTTAGTATGTAAAAAGTTGATCTTCCAAACCCCACTCAAAAAGGTATCAATAATTTATGTTAAAGCTAGAAATGCAAAGATTAGAAATATGTAGATACTGTAAAATTTTGAAACTATTCCATACTATATCAATACGCCTAAAAATATGCAATTTCCAGCCATTATCCTGCGCGCGCAGTTTGGTCGCTTATCCTACTATTTAAGCTACAAGGGAGAGGTTATTTTAGTGAGAAAAATCTCACACTACCAGATGTTTCAGTATATCAGATGCCTTTAGGAGGTTTTTTGCTCCCTTAGGAGGGAACCGATTGAGTGCAGATTGTATTCCCGCACAAATTGTTTTATAAGGACCTGGTTTTACCTAGTCAAAATACCTAGTTTTATAAGCACCAGTTACGTCACTAATGAAAAACTTGAGTATACGTCACTATTACAATTTCATCAAAAACCACTCATTATACTAAAATATTTTAAAATAATATAAATCAAAATTATTTTATTATTATTCCAGCAATTTAATAAATTTCTTAGTCCTTTAAAGCATTTATTAAATATAACAAAAAACAAAATCAAAATCTTTTTTTTATTCAAAGCTTTAAAAAACAATTTAAAAGCTAATTAAATTTTATAATAAACTTTAATTAAAAAAAAATCACTTACCTTGAATAAAAATTAAAAAGAGTACAAATTCCATCCAATTAGCCATAGTTTAAGTTTTATATTTTCTTTTATTTTGTTTATTTTGTTTTGTTTGTTTGTTTTGTACACAGCCTTTTCTATCTCTCTTTAACTCTCCTATTAATTTATTTTATTTTCATTAATTTTAAGTATTTTTTTTTTTTTTTTGTTTTTTTTTCTTTGTATAAAAAGAACGCTTTACAAATGTTTTAAAATTAAAAACTTCTTTTTCTTCTGTGGATTTACAAATGATTTAATAAAATTAAAAGTGAAAATGTCAAAAAGTTTTCCATTTAGAAAAATTGTAAAAAAAAAAAGAGAGTTGAATAATTTAAATTAAAGCAAAGATTCGGGGCTTAATTTTTTTTTTGTTGTTTTTTTTTTTTTTTGTTTTTCTTTTTTTTTTACTAAAGTTATTTTATCACTTTCTAGTTAATTTACGTTTTTAACATTTAGAGAAGAATTTAAATAGAAAAATTCTATAGAAATAATTTTCTTTATTAATTTATTTTTTTATTTTATTTTTTCTTATTTTTTTTTTGCTATTTTACACAATTATTTAAAATAAATTCTATCTAATTTATCATTTCCCATACACAAATACACAAATACATATGTACCTATAACGTTTGTATATAATATAGATACACATTTATATATACAAGAAAATAAATAAATTAACAAATTAATATTTGCTTCATTTTCTTAAATTTTTAAACATTTACCGTTATTTTAACTTGGTTTTTGTTATTGTTTTGTTCCATTATATGTTTGGTTATTTATTTTGTTGTTGTTTTTGTATTTGTTTTTCGTTTTACGTTGTTTTTTATTTTTTTTTGTTATTTTTTTTGGGTTACTTTAAAAGCTCTAAATTTAATCAAAAGATTCTTTTCTGTATGTGTATTTTGTTTTTGTTTACTATTATATTTACTTTTTTTTTTACTTCCTAATTTTTTTTTGTTGTTGTTCTTGTTTTTTTGTTGAAATTTTTTTTTATTTCGGTTTAATTTGTTTCTATTTATGTTTAGAAAATTTAATTTAATTTTTTTTTTGTATATAATTTCTTTTTTTTAGTATTTAAACTTAAAAAATGATGTCGAATAAACTGCCGTTATTTGTTTTTCTGCAAAAAAAAAAAAAAATATAAAAATAAAATACAATTTTTTATCATAAGTAGGATACGATGGGTTAGAAAAATAAAGTATGTAATGAAAAAAATTAAGGATTTTTTAAAAATCACATTTCCAGAACTGCACAAAGTTTCATTAAGAGTTTTGGATTAAAAGTATTTGTATAAAAATAAGTTGATAATGTTATAATTTATTTATTTTATTTATTTCAGATTTCTGTACTGAAGATTGGGATAGAAATCAAGTGTCGAATCGAAATGGCTAGAAATGCTTTTTCAAAATATAAAAAATTATTTTGCTGTAGAGGTTTAAATATCAAACTCCGCATAAGATTCAAGAAGTGCTATATATGGTCAATTTTTCTATATGGTATGGCCACTTGAACTTTAAAAATTAAAGGCATGAACAAATTGAAAGCATTTGAAATGTGGGTCTACAGAAAAATGCAGAAAATCTCATGTACTGAACACGTTTCAAATGAGAATGTCCTCAGTAAAATTGGTGCTAATAGAAAACGGCTTCTAAGAAATAAACGTCAGAAAACATCATATTTTGGTCATATTAAGCGCGGAAGCAAATATGAATTGCTTCGACTTATTGTCCAAGGTAAAATTGAAGGAAGAAGGGACATAGCTAAGAAACAAATATCATGGCTAAAAAACATCAGACAGGCATTTCAGATATAGGAGAGCTAATCTATATAGCCAGGGATCGCATAAGTCATCAACAGTTGATCAACAGTATCATATGATCGGTAACATCTGATGGATATGCAGGAAAAGAAGAAAATTTATTTCATTAACTATAAATGAATGATAATGAAATTCATATTTTGAATATAAGGCCAATGCAATTAAAAAAACGTGTTTTGATACATAATATTGGAGCTTCAATTTCCTAAGGTACTGATTTTTAAAAATAGGGATTTTTTAATTTTTAAGTTCCAAAATAGCCTTTGAATATCTGACCAATGGCGTGGTGGTAAAGAAGCCGCTTTTCATGTTGAAAGTCTCAGGTTCAAGCCCCGGCCTGATCATATCTTAAAAAAAAAATATCGTACAATTGTATAATTATATCGTAATAGTTAATGTTATCGTAATATAAGAAAAGATTTAATATAAATATATATATAAATTACTCTTTCGTAGGATAATAGATGGCGCACAAAATTAACATTTATGTATTCATAGTCTTATACAATAGCTACAGTCGAGTAATCAACGGCAATTTGAACTTAATTCGAACTCGTGCATAAAATACTTCAAAAATATTTGGACAGGTATTCAAGTTACAAAAGTTTAAGAATAACAAAACTTCAATTTCGAACCCTCTTCCCCCACACCCCCAGCTTCTACAGAGGCATCACACTAAATTTTTCTTCAATGACGCATACTAATTTCTAACAAACTTAAAATCTCTTAAAATTTCAAGATTCTAACTAGAGCCATTAATAAAATATGAGGTGTCGAAAATTTTACAAAAATGTACCGATTTTCATAACGGTACATTAGGGTAACGTATGACAACGCTTTATTTTTTTTTCATATATTTGATAAAGCTTTTCAAAGTAGCTGTTTTTTACCATTTCCAAATTGAAAATATTTAACTTTATAAATAAAGCACTTTTTTGAACTTTGAGGTACTGTAGTTACGTACCAGGTGCGGTTGCAGACTAATTTCTATATCAACCCGCGTTAAAATTTCTAAATTTTATTTCAAACGAAGTAGAAGTTTTGCCAACACACGGATGGACGTACGCACTGAACCATATGTAAGCACCATTTTCTTGAAAATTTGCTAAAAACGACAAAATGAATAAACAGAACAATAAAAAGAATACTGTTAGAAAAAAAGAGATGACACAAAAGAAAAAGAATACAAAAACAAAATTAAGAAATGAAACAGTATTATTTTTTTGTTTGTTAGAAAATGGAGGATAAAAAAAACCGGTATTTATTTTTATTTTATTTTATATTTTATATATATTATTATTATTATAATGTATTTGAAATACATATATATATATGTTCTTTTATATGTATGTTTCTCATTTTCTAATGATTTAAATAAGTCCTTTTCATTTACTACATTTACTTATACATAATATACATATATATACATATTATATCTGTTTCTTTTAAAATTTTTTTTTAATTTTTTTATTACAATGTTCTTTTTAACTTTTTTATATTTTAACTGTATTTCTATATATTTATATTATTATGTTTATTTCTTTTATGTTGTATTTCTATAATACTAGTATTCACTTAGTTTTTTTTTTGTTCTGTTTATTTCATTTTCTATCTTTCTTCTGCTACTTTATAAATTATGTACTTTGTTATTCAAATTCAATTACTCGGAATAATAAATTACTCCTTTTTTTTATTCTCCACTTTGTTTCTTATTTTGTTTTTCTTTTTCTTTGTTTTGTTGTTGTTTTTGTTTTTCTTTTGGTCAAAAAAGGAACCTTTAAAAAAAAAAAAATAAAAAACAGAAAGAGACAACATTATAAAAAAAAACAAATTAGAAAAATTGTATCCTAGTATGCTAAATCATTGATAGTAAAAGAACGAAAAAGCAGCAAGAAATAAAAGAAGATATATAATAGACGCATATTATCGCATTAAGGTATATATGTATACGAAAAAAACCGGTTTAAAATAAAATATTACAATGTAATAGTAGTACCTATAGTAGAATAGTTGTACTATAACTGTAAAAAAAACGGTTTTTTAAATATTCTTTTCTGCTATTTAAATACCCAAACGAGGAAGACTGTAGAGTAGACTAGTGTGAACTCTAGGATACGTAATATATGCGAATTATACGAAATACGTTTTCTAAAACGTCAGAAATTTGACGATCATCTGATAATGAGCAATAAAATAACTGCGTTGACCTTTACAAAATTTTTTGAAAATTAAACAGTTCAGTACTTTCTGACGTTGATCACTGACGTCCTTTTGACGATTTAGAAAGTAACAACATTTCAAATACACAATTTATTAGACACTGAGTTATATATAAAAGAAAATATGAGTTTTCAAATACACAATTTATTAGACACTAAGTTATATATAAAAGAAAATATGAGTTCTATGGCAAGTCTTCGAACCTTTTGCGCTACCAAACTGACTGGGTTTCAAAGACAGCTCTCAATAGCAAAGACAGCTCTTGTATTGAACGAATTTTTGAAAATTCGGAATCCAAGCTCGGTTAGTTTTAGAGATTTCGTACTAAAGGACGATTTCACGCACATAACTAAGTTGACTTACTTCTCGATTCTGATGCGCTTAATACTTTTGAATGTAAATCTACCCTCAATCCCTCACAAACGTCATAAACGTAATGGAGAAATTAGTATACCCTTTCACTTACGTACATACGAGTATAAATAAAATACCATAAAAAGTATGAACAGACTAAGAAGATCATACAAAATAAAAAAAGAGATAGTTATATTAGTTAGTTGAAAAAGAAAAAAAAAATTGTAATCTTTTAACGGTTTAAATTTGTTGTCTTTGTTTGTTGTTCTTCTAAATATTGTTTGTCCCTACTTTATTTCTTTATTTTGCATCTCTTTTTTTTCACTCAGTTTTTTTATTTTCTTATTCTTTTGTTACATTATCAATTTGTTCATTTTTTATGGTTGTTGTTGTTGGTATTATTTTTGTATGTTTTGTATTGTTATATTTTTACCAAATTTCATATAATCGTCTTGATCATTAGATGTTACAGTAGAAAATTAAAAGTAAAAAGGCAATCAAAAAAAAAGGGACCATTTAAGCTTCTAAGACTAAAAATCAAAAGATAACGGTAAAAAATGTTACTGTTTATTTTTTTGTCCAGTTAAAGTAATTTTTTTTTCTTTGTTGTTCTAATGATTCTCTTTCCCTTTCCTTCCTGTGTTTTATTGTTAGTGTAACAGTATCTAAATTTTAATATTTTGTCTATGTTTAATTTGTTGTTTTTTTTGTTTGTTAGTCTTTTGAAAAAAAGAGGTCCTTTTTTTTTTGGGAAACATTATTTTCTCCTGTCCTACATTTCATTTTGCATTTATAATTTTGTTTTTTTGTTATTTTTACTTTTTGACTTTTATTTAATTTAAATATTTTTTTTTATTTTTGCTTTTTTACTTCCAATTCATAGCACAAATTATTCAAGTCAATGGTTGTGCTTATTTATCCATTCCATCAGTTAAATTAACAAATAAATGAAAAAAAAAAAACATAACGGTATTTCCTTGGTTTATGCATACAATTTAAAAATCCAGTTGTATTTTTTTTGGTTTTCTTTCATTTTAAAAAAATTTTTTGGTAAAATATCTGTAATAAAAATAAAAAAAAAAAGATTACATTTTAAAAAATATTAAATATAGAAAATGATAGATATATACATGTGTTTAAAAAATATAGTAATTTTTTAGTACTTAATTTAGAATGATGATGAAATTATTGTTCTAATGTCTGGTGTTCTAATTTCACAAAGTATTTTAAAAATTACCAGTAATTAACAAGTAATAAAAGAATGGTTTCAACCGTTTTAGTGATACCCTTCATCTGAAAAGTTCAATTGACAAGTTACTCGAACCTTCACTTCAACACCCAGCAATACAGAACTATCTTGTACCATATTTGAATTTTTTAACATTATTTATTCCGAAAATATGAGGGTAAGATTTAAGGAGGGGTTTATCAGATTTCTAAGCCAGTACTTCCATTTCTCTCAAATTTCAAAAAACCAGTAGTGCTATGGGTAATTTTTATAGTTTTTTTAGATTCCTGAAAGAAATAGATGAATCTTCTAAAGTTATAAAATAATACCCAAAACTCATACTCCGTAAGAAATTATCCATTCCTAGAATTTATGAAAAGATATCGGGATACAGTTTATGGAAATTCGTTTGCCATAAGTGTAGGACACTTTTATGAAAACCTTGACATTATAATTGTCATAACTATAATATGAGAAAAAAGTGAGTGAGGACTAACAGTAAAGCTGAGGAATAAAGGATATTAGAAATAAGCATTGATTTTCGGAGACAGTGGATATATATTTTTTTTGTCCTTATTTATTATAAAGCATAGGATATCTCCGCCTGACTCTATTTGGAGCAGTTATTTGTGCTTCCTCCCATGTTTTTCCGCTTGAAGTTAGTTATTCTAATATCGTTCGCCTCCAGGTGTTATTGGGACAGCCTCGTCTTCGGGTTCCTTGTGGGTTCCAATCTAGTGCTTTCCTTGCTACGCTTTCTTGCGGATTTCTAAGTGGGTGCCTTATCCACCTTCACTTTTTCCTTTTGATCTCTTGCCCGACAGTGTATAAATAATGCGAGTATAAATAAAATAATTTTATATTTATCTTAAAAGTTATTTCGTTATATGTGAGTTATATTTTTTAAGTTAAATTATTTGTTCATGTTTTGTTATAAATAAAATAATAATACTTAGTTGTTATGACATTAACTTGTGACTGAAAATAAAGATAGTAAAGATTCAAAAGGTAAATTCACTAATATCTTAAATAAAAACCTAGGTAACTTTATTTGGGCCGTAAAATCGATCTGGTTGATACGAAACCAAATATTTTCTTTGACTAACAAATTCTAAGTACATTATTTTATTGACTAATCTCCATTAAATTTAAATTAAATTTTTGGTAATTTTTAGTAAAATAATTTTTTTAAATAGTTTTTTAGAAATAAAATATCACAAAAAATAAGTAAAATACGTCGGAATTAGGAGCAAACGAGGACATAATTTTTTTTTTTTTAAAAAATAATTGAATATAGCTAGACAAAAAACTATTTTTAAATAATTATAAAACCACAATTTTTTTTTATTATGCCCGTATGACTATATAGTCAAAGGGTATAATAAATTTGCCATTACGTTTGTGACGCAGAGAAGGAGGGGGGGTAGATATAGACTCAAGTGTAGGGATCGGATCAGAATCTAAAAATAAATCGATTTAGCTATGTATGTCCGTCCGTCTGTATGTCTGTCCGTCCGTCCGTCTGTCCGTCCGCACGATAACTCAAAAACTAAAGGAGCTAGGATCTTGAAATTTTCGCAAATTCGTTTTTTTGCAATAGCCGCCATCGCTATTTAAATCCAGCCATTTTGGTCCATGGGTTCGGGTAGCTGCCATACAACTTCTTTTTTTAATTTTGCCAAAAGTAGTTTAGTTTTATGGCCAAAGTTTCTGCAAAATTTGGTTGGTCTAGTGGAGTGGGTTCGAGTAGCTGCCATACAACTTCTTATTTTATATGAGTATTACTCTCCACCTAATGAAGCTGGGTGTCTGAATTTTTGCCAACAATTGTTTAGTGTAATGGCCAAAGTTTCTGCAAAATTTGGTTGGTCTGCTGCAGAGGGTTCGAGTAGCTGCCATACAACTCCTTATTTTATATGAGCATTACTCTCCACCTAATGGAGCTGGGTGTCTGAATTTTTTCCAAAAATTGTTTAGTGTAATGGCCAAAGTTTCTGCAAAATTTGGTTGGTCTACGATAGAGGGTTCGAGTAGCTGCCATACAACTCTTTATTTTATATGTGTATTTCACTACACTTAATAAAGCCAAAAGTAATTAACCGGATGATATAATGTATATGTTACGGTCATACGGGTATCCCAGAGTTGACACAGTCTACTCTACTACACTCTTCCTCGTTTTTTTACAAAAATTAGATGGCTAATTTCTGAAAATTTTTTTTAAAAAAAAAATTTATTTCAGTCGGAATTTAATATCAATTACTTTTAAGTGGAATTTATTGTAAATTTTAAGATAAAAGTCATATTTTTAATTAGTTTTTTCAAAATTATCTAAATGGTTTTTCCTGTAAATGTTGATTACAAATCATTATTTTAATAAAACTAAAAAAAAACCAACCACATATCAATTTGACATTCAGTAATTCCGAATGAAAGTAATTACTTTCATGATTTTAAATTTAAAAAAAATGCATATTTAAAAATGATTTTAATGTTCAATGTTTTTCAGGTGAAGTTTTGTTTTTAAAAAAAAATTATATTTGAATAAAATATTTAATTTAACAAGAAAATAATAAATATTTATGAACACGTGTAATTTTAAAGTTGGTTCAATGCAAAATTATCATTGTCAAAGAAATAAGTACAAATTTTTAATTCATGAAATGATTTTTATCAGGTTCGATTCGCTTTTAATAGAATCACATTACGTGTAAATCACGGCTATTTATTATGTTTTTCGCTATGCCTATGTATATCAGTCTAAGTTTCTACAGCATATATGAAGTATAAAGTAATTAATACAATTTTTATCTTTAATAGGTTTTTCTAAATATAATTTTGATGGTTTCTTTTTTTACTCTTTCCTTCAGAAATCTAATGACTCCTATATAAATATTTATATAGTATTAGTTCTCCTATAATACTCATTGATTTTTTTAAACGTTTAAATTTTAAATTGTAAAATATTAGAGGATGGGTCATATCTTTATAATAAACATTATTTCAGAGATAATGAACAAAGATCAAAAGTAATCACAACTAAATTGCAATTTCTTAATTTTTTTTTTAAATTTCCTCTTATAAAAACCTAAAATTGTGCATTTGCCTTGCTTTTTATTTTTGATTTTGTATAATATCAGTCCCTCAATAATTAAAGTAATTAAAAAAAAATGTGCTTTTCCTTACATTAAAATAGTGTAAATAAGTACTTGAAAATATTAAGTTAAACAGAAATTTCTAGTTTTAATTAATTTTAAGGGATATGAAAATATAATTTTAATATTAAAACTTAAATTAGTTTATAAACGAAAGTAATTGATGTTTTTTAACTACAATTGTGTAAAATAATAAATGTAATATAATATAACAATTAAAGATTATTAAAATTACTTTGGTAACAAGAGTTTTGAAGATGATTCCTATTTACAATATAATAATTGGACTCAAATCTTTTTGAATACAAGTAATCAATAAATAATCAAATTCTGATTGCATATATTATTATATAAGTATATAGATATTTATATATTTATATTATTTTTGATTAAGTACTGCAAAATAATATAAATGTAATGTAATTCTGATAACTTATCCATAAGTTTTTAATTATATAATATTAGTCTCGAATATTGAGCATCAATAAAATAAAATGCTTAAATTATATATTAATTATAATCAAAAATATTATACATTACAATATCTATAATACCATATAGAGTCTACACAACTCATACAGATTACTTTGAGATTATTTCTAAGTAATACAAAGAATTACAAAAAAAATGTAATTACTAATAATCAAAAAAAACTCAATTCGATTACAATAGTAATCATAATCTAAACTCCTGGTATTTTACTCATTCTTCAAACTTTGATTACAATTCATAAGAAGTCGTCTTCAAAATCAAAATTTTAATATTAAGATATTTACATGCTCCAAAGTCTTTTTGATTAAGTAGTTTATCAATAATTAGATTACTCATCAATTACTACTACAGCATCAAATTTTTTAATATCAAATACCTAATTTGAGCAAACAAGTAGTGCGAAACTTCTCTCTTACTACAAAAATTGCATAATAATACCACCCAACTGTCGACTTTAGAGACGACGAAACTGATTTTGAAAATGAAGCTTAGTTTATTTAGCTTAGTTTCTTGGAATGATATGTCAATTATAATAATTTGTACTTGAAATGTAATTGATTCCTAAAGATTAAAAACAGATTCTGGGAAATGCTTTTCATGAAACTTGCAATTACGAAAATGTTTATCTCAAAATTCGTTATACCATACATCCATACTGTACCTATATTACATACACAATATTATATTCCAGATGAATATAAAAAAGATTTACAATCAACGTAGGTGAATAAATCCATACCATCAGTAAATACTAATTTTTAAAATTCTGAATGAAATAGGAATTAAAGACTGAACTTTTGATGTACTGAATTAAATGTGAGTGAATTTAATCCTCATTAAAAATGCAATTACAAAAACATACAAAGTAGTTCATTTTAAAGTTCAAATAACTAAACTCCTCAAAATCTGTTGTATATATTCAAGACCTTCTGACCTTTTCATTTAACAAAAACAAAATAATCTAAATTGATTAGCATGATTAAAAAAATTTTTTTGAAAAAATTATAAAATTGCATTAAATTAAATTAAAAAAAAAATCTTTTAATTAAAATTAAAGCCATTAATTTATTTTGGTAAATTTTTTTTAATTAAATACAGCATTAATATGCATTTTAATGAAGGATTAAATTTTTTGTTGGAATTTTTTATATTTTACTAAAAATAGTTTTAATGTAGATAATCCGCATGTTAGGTTGTTTTTTTAATACCATATAAATTAATTTGTTAGCATATAGTAATTTTATAGGATTAATAATTAAAAATTAAATATAATTTTGAAATTAAATTTTTAATTATTAATCTCTCACAACTATTAGTTATTTATTCAATCATAGATTTCTTTATTTAAAATTATTTAATATACGTTATATTTCAAGAATTAATGTAGGAAAAATGTTTTTGTTTTATTGAAATCGTGTTTTATTAAAATCTAGTTTATCAGGACCCTTCAGCTTTTTTCAATTTGGGCTGTCATTCAAAATACGTTATATTTCAACCCTTGATGTTGGAAGAATGTGTTTGTCTAAACTATACGTTTTATCGAAATCGTATTTTATTAAAATTGTGTTTTATGAAAATCTAGTTTTTCAGGACTCTTAATTTTTTTTTTCAATTTAGGCTCTGAAATCTGATTTTAAAATAAATAAATTCAAAACTTGATATTACGAGATTTCGAGAACCAAGACTATAAAAAACGAAATATTGAGATACGAAAATTGGGCACGTTCATTATGGAATATATTTTAAAATTAACTCTCATTGAAATGATAATTTCTAAAATAAATGATTATTGAAAAGTACTATAATTATAAGTTACTAATTTGGGCTTAAGTTTAAAACTTTTATAATATGACTATTAGAATAAGTGCTACAATAAGCTAGAAGACGGCCCAAAATAGTCCCTCAAAATTGTAGAATTTCATTTGTTTTTTTGTTAAAGTCACTAAGGTTACATTGGGCATTTTGCATTATTCTAATCAGAGCAGAGTCAGATCTCCCTCAAAAAAATGTGCTTCTTTTTATGCTCAGATTATCTGTTTTATGTTCTTTTTTAACGCAGAGTGGTCTCAGAGCGCTGCGATACACAGATCTCACAGATAAATACAATTGTCAAAAATAAAACGTCAAATTCATTTAAATGTTTAATTTTTTTTTAAAATGACATTAAAATTATTTAAAATTCTTATTATAATTTTTAAATTTTATTTATTATAAATTTTACAAAATAAAATCAATTTTTTGGATAAAATATCATATGATAATTGACAATGTCAGCTCTGATCGTTCCTTTTTCAACGCATATGGTCAAAGTTCGGATAAAATTTTGATCTGAGCATAGCTTGTTTCGTTCTGAGTGCTCGATATCTGCTCTAAGCATAGATATGATTACAAAAAGAAAAACTCCCATAGGTAGCTCAGGAATACACCCCTTCTTTCCTCTTACAAGTTTTTTCACAATCTTTCGAATATTCCAATTACTTGTCTCCAATTCCAATTTTTCGTTTAGGGAAACGATTTCCTTTAAAGTTTCTGTTTTCATATATAGTGCAACATCTTCAGATATTTTAGATAAACCATTACAAGTTCTGAAAGTCTACTGAACTAATTGATTAATGAAATGTACATTCAATTATTTCTGACTAATGAAAAAATCAATTCCTGACCTTGAAAAAGGAACTTAGTAACGCAAAAAAAATTAAAACAACGACACAGAGAATACAGCAAAGTTCAAATTTTTACGGGGGTAATCTAATTCTACAACATTAATTTAAACTGAAACATAGTGAGCAGGGAAAGGAAGTTTAGGGAACTATTATTTCCTTTTATAAATTTGACGTCTTCATGTAGCAAGTATAATGAAGTACAAGAAGAATACAATTTCCAAAAACTATTTTAATTGAATTTTAATAAACATAAAATTGTATAAAATGATTTTACAACATAAACTTTAATGGAAATAATTGATTTTTCCAAAGTAATTGGAAACAAAAAAAAATTAATTATCTACTAAATCGGATCAATTTTTATTAGGCGAATTAAAATTTTAATAACCTTAAAGTCAATTAAAATTTTCTAAAAAAACACACAAATCTCTTTAATTTGTAACGGCATTAAATTTCACTTGAATTTTCTTACTTTTTTTTTTGTAGTTCCTAAAAAAAACAAAAACTTGATAAAATTAAAAAAAAAAAATTAAATTTGCAAAAAAATTTTCTAAAATTAAATTCGCTTTGAATTTACACAAAAAACTATTACATATGTCTTCTTTGATTAAATGCTCAGATTATTGTGAATGGAGTATGTAATATTAATCGGTTAAATTGAAAATTTTCCACTTGATTTAGCGACAAGAATTCAGTTCGCAGATTTTATTTAATTGATTTAGGTCGTAGAAAATATAATAATTGTTACATATGCTATACATAACAATTAGATGAGTTGCAAGAAGCATAAAATTCTTAAAACTTAAGATTCTACATTTGTGTAAATATATAATATATATATATATATATTAAAGCGAATGTTTGTTGGCTTTTTTATAGCGTCGTAAACAGCTCAGCCGATTATCATGAAAATTTGTATACAAAGTTTTTTGAGTAAGGGAAGTGTTTCCGGGAGTGTTTCCGGCCACCCGTTGGAGCCATGAAGCAAGTATTTAAATTTTGATGTTTCAAATTTTGTATACGTGATACAGTTTGACATTGGAGTTGACTTTATTAATTGACTAAGATTTTGTACTAGTTTCCCCATATTGGAATGACAATTGATCTAATTTTAGTATTAATTTATTTCATTATCATCAACTTGAGTTATAAACCAATTGCGTCCTCTTGGGAGTAATGGGCTTCAACAAGGAATTTCCAATGAACTTAGCACTTCCTCAGGTAATACTCATTGAATTTAGTTCCATAATTATTGTTCTGCGCCCGATGTTACTCGGTTGACTTCATCTTCTGGGGCCTTGCAGATTCCATTCAAGTATCATTCCGTTCGCTTAATAATATTTGAACTCTTTTAGATGCTCGGAACTCTGTTTTTGCACTCTCTCGAGTTAAACCTATTTAGTTTAGTTCCATAATTATTGTTCTGCGCCCTATGTTACTCGGCTGACTACGTCTTCTGGAGCCTTGCGGGTTCCAATGAAAGTACCATTCTTCTGAATAATATTTGATGCGCTAAAGATTACTATCCAATTAAGTTCCATTAATCTGCATTACCAGAATACCCAGCATATAATTCTAAAGCCTGTTGTTTGTACTACTCGAAGTTAGTCAGGTTGCGATTACATAGATTAGAGTCCTTTATGCCTGGAAAATCTGCAGCTTAGTGTTAAAACCCGTAGATTCTATATAATTCCTAAAGCAAAACGTTGTTATCAACGTTAAATCACCAGACTTCATCACTTTGCAATATTATGTATTATTTGGCATCACATTTACGATTAATGTTTTGCTAATAGTTCACGTTTTAATCTTAAATAACATGCTAATAACCATTTTATTTTTTTTGCTAATAATGGGAAACATTGAAAAATTAAAAAAAAAAAAATATTTTTCTGAAATTTCAAATTTCATATCTAACGTATTTCGTGTTTTTTTAATTAAATTGCAAAAGAAATTTATTTACAGTATTTAATTTCTATTTTAATTATGACTGAAATAAAATTCAAATCTGTCAAAACTATAATAAAAAATTAAAATTTATAGATATTTATTTTTTTTGCTGTAATTAAACACGAATAGACATTATTATTTGTTTACTAAATTACTATTTGTTTTCACAAAAAACAAAAAAAAATTTATTTGAATAAATTTGCTCAAATCGTTCAAATTACAAAATTGTAATAACGCATGAAAATAATTTTTAAACGTGTTAAACATCATTTTTAAACAAATATACAAAAATATTGCAAAAAAAAAAAATAATTGGTATAGAATTCTTTAGAGATTAGTAAACAGAAGGCAATTTAAGAAATTGGCGATTGGAAATTTCTAGTGGAAACCCTATGCTCCCAAGAGTACTCAAATAGGGTGAAATAAATTCAAACCAAAATTAGATCATTTTTAATTAGAAAAATTGCTCAAAAAACTGATGATAGCTTCGCGAATTTTAAAATTCTTCAGAAAATTTCAAAAACACCTATTGGTTTTCATATAAAGGGTCATAAGAGTGCAAAATTATATCATCAATTATTCGCTATTTTTGTGCACTCGTTCGCTTTCTGAGTGTACGAGACTTAAGATAAAATATCTTGAAAAATCGAGAAAAAAGATTGTTTGAGCAATACACACGTTTTTTAAGCCCACGGAAGCCCAACAGGAAATATTTAATTGACAACAGCTATGAAAGCTAAGCGTTACACTCCATTTACTTCATTTTTCAAAATTAAAATAATCATTCCTAGGTAAATTATAGTTTCCGTAAACAGTGACTCTGACGCGCGAAAAAAAATTGTAATTTATTCAGACATAACGGATACTTGTAGTTAGATATTGTGAATATCCTACATTCTCTACTAACTTGAGTTTCACACATATATTTAAAGGGGTCGACTATGCTTAAATGCAATCATAGCAAATGGCAACAAGATGACAAAATCGTTTACAAAATTTTTATAAAAAATTAAAATATTTTCGTTTGTTGCTATAATACAATTTTTTGTTTGAAATTCCAACCGTTTGTAATGTCATAAAACTTGCCCCAATAAGTGGACTGCATATTTTCTAAATAAAAACTGAAAAATTAGTGTTAATTGGGTTTATTCTGTAACATTCTATAGCGTATTCATTGAACTTGCTTTGCCAGATATTACAGATTTCCGACTTTGGGTAATATAAAATAGGATAAAGATAATTTTTATATAGAATATTAGAATAATAATGACATTTGAAGCGCATGTAATTACTATATACGCGTCGGTTCGCTTAAAATTTAAAAAAATTATATATAATACACAATTTTCATTAATTATTATAATCCTCTCTTGAATCTAGATTGCCCCTTATAATCTTTCAAATAGAATTATCAGAAAAAATTTTTTTAACACTGTGCTTAAAGTGTACAACAACAAAAAGTAAAAAAACAAACAAATAAACCGTAATTCGTACACTAAATTGTTTTAAAATCCGATATAATATCGTATTAAATCTGATATTTTAATTACACGCGAATTAATTCAGGAAAAACGAATGAAAAAAAATTCGATAAAAATAAATGTATATATATGTATTTATTAAGTGAATTGTAAAGATAAAAATTGAAATTAAAGCAAAAAAAAAAAAACTTTTCATTTCCTTATTGCAATTCAATCAAAGAATAAAGAAAAACCCAAAATAAAAAAAACCAATTAAAATAGAATTCAGAATAATTTTGAATTTTGTTTCCTCAATTTCTCACTTTTTAATTTATTCCAAAATCAAAAAATAACACTAAAAAATGGCAAAAAAAATAAAATTTTCAATAGCGCGGTCATTCCTAGGCCATCATTCACACATTTTAAAAAAATATTTTTTTTATTTATTTACGCGTACAGTACCGGTCATTTTAATTTTTATTTTTCATTTTATATATACCTATTCTATATATAAGTACATATATAATTTTGTTGTAGGTATATATAATATATTTTTCAGAATTCAATTAAGAATCACTGTTCCAAATGAATAAATTTTTTTATTTTTAAATTTTCAATTTTTAAATGAAAGAAATTTTCATATATAATTTGAATTTCGAATATTTCATATTTAAATATGCTCTTTCAATTTTTGTTGTTGTTTTCTTTTGACTTTTTAACAATATTTTATTTTTTGTCTCTTTCCTTTTGCTTAAACTTTATTATTAAAAAATACCAAATGTACCTATTTTTCTTATTTTAAATATTCATTTACCTTTGCCCAATTTCTTTGGATTTTTTCGATATATTTAATAAGGAAGTACTTCTTGGAAATATTAAAGGCGCCCATTAATATGATCTCAATTTATTTAATTTTTTTTTTTTTTTATTTGTTCTTTATAAAAATATTAATGTAAACAATGAAAAGTGTTGCCGTTGGTATAATAACGGTTGTTTTTGGTTTTAAAGTAAAATTATAATCTGTTCTATGAAAAACTATAATTTGTACGCGTAAATTTTTGTGTTTACGCATCTACGTGTAGCTTTTTACGTCTAGAATATTGGCTACATATATCTGATTAACCTAACCTTAAAATAGTTTTTATTTCAACCTGGAATATTATGACTATACTTCTTTATTCGTTAACTTATCATTTATAAGCGAAACTTTTTACGCCTACACATCTACGCGTAACTTATTGCACCTATATAAAATGCCTACCATGCTTTGCAGGAATTTTGATCAGAACTGGAATATTTGGACCACTCTTTTATTTCACATAAATTTTTTGATATTACTAAAATAGTTTTGTCTACAAGGTTCGAACTTTCGACTTCTAATTTTTTATATGTTTCTCTAGTCAAAATCAACTCGAAGATCAAAAAAATAAGGTAGTTGAATAGTTTAACTCATTTTTGCCCATTTTAAAGTTTATTTTTAATTTATCTCCTAGGAATGACTGCGCTTTTGGATCGATTGTCTTAAAGTACTATGAAGGGTAATTTCCTATAGTACTTACTCTTATAAATTACTTTCAGTTTTTAACCCATTTCGCCCTTATGGTTGAAATATAACTTTTCAAACACATCTATATCTATTTTTTCGCAGTATTTGTTTTAACCAAAAGTAAGCCTCTAAAAGATTTTTCTCTCAGCTAAAAATATTTTGATTAATGGCTTAGGTTACGATGCGATATCATGCATGATAACTTTCAAATGTCAATTAGGAAATGGGGTAATTTTATTTTTCATATTTGAAAGTTAGATCTTGCTGATTACTTTTGTAGTTGCATTATCAGAATTTTTACTAGGCCAAGCTTTACAGTTAGGATATTAAATTTATAAAATAACTGGCTATATTTTGTGATATACCAGGTACATCAAAGAAATAAGTTTTGATTTTGAGATATTTCCATTGAATCTATGAACTTTTCAAGATTTAATAATTAATAAAGCCGATTGGATCTCGATTGGTAAATGTAGGAGTTATAATTTTGACAATCGCTATCTAATCGGCACCCTAATTTAAACCCGAAATTTTTCCTTATTAATTTTTTAATTTAAAAATTGGCAGGAAGACGGATAGCGTTATTGATAATAAGTACAAAGTCAAAATAAACAATAGTTGTATTAATTAATATTACGTGAAACATATTTTCCCGTATCATATCGCCTAATTTTGTTGATTGTTTAATAGCATATATAAATATATTTCAAAATTTGATTTTTTTTTTTTTGTTTTTCTGAATATTAAAAGTTTGCGTGCCAAATTTTGCTTGTTACTTTGAATGTTAAATTAATAGCATTTGTATTAAATTTTATGTAATTTTCTTATGATTTGAGGAAAATCATTAAGATATAATAAAAAAAAAACAGTTTGTTTTTTGGAAAGGTGAAAGATTAAAACTTGTAATAGTTTTGTATTTTAATTAAAAAAATTTTATATATAAGAGTTATTTTAATATAAAAGTAGGTATAAATTGAAGTCTGGGTGTTTTTATAAAATGAAAAGTTCATATAAATTTTCATTAAAGGTAAAAAATTCCTATGAATCCCTATTTAAAGTCCATTAGTTTCATTTAAAATTTTATTTAAGAAAACTACTATAACAATTAGCTAAACTTTTAAAACAGTAGTGTAAAATGGTGAAATTGTAAAATTACTTTTATTTAGGACGAGTCTCGTTAGGTAAATGAGTAAGCATTTCACTTACTAAACGAAGGGGTGCGGATTCGTTCACCAAAACTTCATGAAATATTTAATTAAAAAAAAAATTATTGAAAAATATATAATTTATAAATTAATAGAAAGTATTGGAAGTGGGGTGCAAACGGGTCGCAAAACCTAAGTGTTATAATGGCACATACTATCTCCCACAACAAACAACACCAACTAACAGCAACATTTATTATTTAGAGGGTTGTAATATCTTTGAAAGCGGGTTGTATAAGAAATGCATGCCTAAAATATATAATCCTAAAAGTTCTGGAAAGAAGTATCTCTTAATCGTATCTTTTGTACTGCTGATAACACTTTTATTTTAACTTAAGCCCAGCTCATTAGAAACCTTTTTGGCTTTTAAAAATTATAAACCAATAATAGCCTTACAAACTACTAATCTTAAATAAACAAATTTTAAGTGTCCTTCGACTCCTCTAGATGCCGTCCATATTTAATTATTTTTAAGTAATTACTTTTATTTTTTTCTTTTTTTGCCTTTATTATTCCCTTTTGAAATAAGGAGTTTCATGAAACCTGATTTGTTTTTAGACTAATCTACTGAATTCTGGCCAGGTTTCCCATGCATTTGATCAACCCACCCTTTTTTTTATGTGGTTTTCAATCTCGTATCTACTTTGGTATCATGCAGTCTGGTACTCTTAATAACCTTAATATATAACCTCTTGCTCTTCACTCACTTTCTTTTATGCTCGTGGTTATGGGGTGCTGTTCTGGAATACTCTATAATTCTGTGTTTGTGATTGTTCTCGACTAGAAGACTATACAGAATATTGTAAGCAAATTATTTACATAGACCTGTACTTTGTTGATGTAATTTGTGTGTATCATCCATAAATTGCTGCCGCACAAGAGTATTGATTTAACAAAGGAATTGAGTATTCTTTTTTTAGTATATCTTGCTATAAGTGGGGTGTTTTTCATACATACTTTAAAGTGCCAAATATCGTTCTTGCTTTAGTTAGATTTTATCCACACCATGACAAATACTTTTATCCAGATACAGCAAAGTTAATTGCTATAATCAAGCTACTTAGATATTAGGTGTAACTTATCTTAATAATATACATTATTTAAAGTTATGTAAGCGATATTCTAAGTTTTGTTAGCGCTATTGTTACCTGAGTTAGAGTGCATTTATATTAAAGTTCCAATAAGTGATTGTCTTTCGGGAACCAAAACGATGATCCAATATAAACACCTCTATTAAAATCTTGTATATAATTTCTACGAAACAATACATTCTTTTTTTAACGTTTCACATTACAACTGAATTAAAAATTCGATTGAGCTTATCAATTACTGGTATGTTATAATATAAGTTTAGAACTTCTCAGTTCCGACGTATACGAATGTAGGTGAGTTAGAAATAAATTCACTTTAATCTAGCAAATTATTTAACGCATTCTTATAGTGATTCCTATTTCGGACTACGATGAATCACATATTATGTCACACTTAATATTCTATAAACTCCCACATACTTTGCATATATGCATATCAAATCCTTATTATCCATACCAGTTCTAATATATAATAAAAATTATTTTTCAAATAAAATTTTCGTGTTTCCATATCTCATGTCTATTCACTGAGAGGGGTAATTTTAAAAAATAGATTTCTCACTATCTTTTTTATTCACTATTTTTATTTTCCTTTTGTTGTTCTTTATGTTCCTTATTTTATTTCTATTTAATTTTTTCATATTTTTTTTATGTTATTAAAATAAAATATTCTTAAATCACATGTACTTTTTTAATATTCTTTTAACAAAATATTAATTCCTCCTTCATAAAATTTCTTAGAAAAATGTCGTTTCGTGAAAATTTCAGTGTAAAATAGAAAAAAATAAAAGGAAATAAAAAGAAAGTAACAGAATAAAATTAGCACAGTTAGAAAGAAAAAGAATTATAAGTGTATTAATAAAATGAACATTATATCTGATGACATTAAATTAAAGTGAATAAGGAAATGTTTTACTACTTTAACTATAGTATACACTATTAAAAAAACTATACTATTTATAACGTTTTTTGTTACCTTAATGTTTTGCAATAAAAATAATAAAACAGAGAACAGTTTGGAAAGTAACGGTTTCTTAAAAGTACACATTTGCACAAGTAACTAATTTTGTATTAAAACGTATTAGATAGCGAAAGGTAAGAAACCACAATATCTGTAAGTTTTAAACCATTTCGCTAACGCTATGTTATTTAGAAAACCTATTAGCACATGTAGGAACATGCTTTACAGATCCTAATCATTTCTATCTATAAAAAAAATTTTACAGCTTATGTTATGGTGCCTCATGTTAGCAAACATTTTCAGTAAATATTGCAACAGCTCTTTAAATCCAAAAAGTTGAAAACATCTGGGGAAATGAAAAAATTCGAGGATAAAATTGTGTAAATTCTTCAAGACCCCTTTTTTCAGATTGCTGCCTTCTTTCCTTTTAGGATTTCAAACCCTGGACAAATCCGTTATTGGCTAAACCAAAAAAATGAACAGCCCAATAAGTGGTTTATAGGTCCTATATTAAGGGTTAATTTAAATATATGACTTTTCCAACAAATTCAGTCCTTGATTTATTTTAAGCCTATATGTATGCAAGAAAAAAATATTTGTTCGATAAACTGTTATTCCTATATGAGTCCTGTGTAATTTTAAATATTTCATTTATGATGGACGGATGAAATTTCTCGTTGAACATGGGTTTAATTTGAATGTAGCGCTTTTTCAAATTATTGAGCCTTTTGTTTATAGGAAGCCTATATGTATGCAATTTTTTGATAATTGTCATTTTTATGAGCTTGTCATTTTTAGGACTATTTTTAAATATTTCATTAACCGATGGGCTCATTCAGTAAACAAAGAAACAGAGTGTGATATCTCATTAAACTTATAGATTTAATAGAAATATACAGTTTTTTCAGCACATTAAAACTTTAATTTATTAAAAGCAATAAGATAAATGTATGCAATAAGATAAAAATATTTGTTCAATAACTGTCATTCTTTGGAGCTTTATTCAGTTTAAAATATTTGATTGACGAATGGACTCAATTTATAATATTTAATTGACGGATGATTAGATAAAGAGACAAATCGACTAGCAATTAACAGATGAACAGTCTTTTACTTTAAGCAAATTTTCAAAAAAAAAAATGATTTTTTCAAAAATCTTCTAAAAAAAAGAAACAAAAAATAAAGGAAAGAACAAAAAACTAAAAATCAAAAAAAACAACACATAAAACATTTTGGCTAGACATAAAAATTAGTTTTGCATGCCTATGATAAAATCATTATTAACAAATTATGTATAAATATGAAAAAATATTATTTTTATTATTATTTTGTTAAACTTAAACTAAAAATAAATAATATTTTAATAATCAAAAGAAAAATTATAATAAAATAACATAAAATTGAAATAAAATTGAAATATGAATAAACTGTAAATAAAAATAAATTGCAAAACAAAATAATAAAAAAAAAAATTAAACAAACAAACAATACAAAATAAAAAAAACAAAATCATTAATATTTACGATGTGTTTAGAATCGATGACTGTTTATGGTGGTAAAAATTAAATAAAACAACAACAACGATAACAGCAATAACAACAGCAAAAATTAAAAAGCATAATATAATAATGAATGGGCCAATGAAATTTTTATGATTACAGTCATAAATATGTATGTTTAAAAAGAAAAGAAAAGGAAAGAAAATTGATATATGTATGTATTATGATAAAATTAATATCATTTTTTATAAATGAAAATATAAATAAAATGACGAATGTTAAAAGTTAAAAAATGTCATTTATTAACATTTATAATTTTTTGGTAAACATAAAATAAACATTTTATATGAAATAACACTGATTTACTTTCACCCTAAAATATATAATACACATATAATGTGTGTGTTAATTGTATTGTTAAACTAACGGTAGCAAAATGCTAAATCGCAAATGTCTTTCTATTACCTTAAATTATTATTTAATATAAAGTCATTTGTCAGAAGAAATCTCATTTTTTATGTGTCATATAATAAGTCATATAGTAAGTCATTTGCAAAAGAAAGTAATCATAATAATGATTGAGAATGAACGATTTTTAACTGTCTTTAATTTCTTTTCCTTTCAGATGTGAGCCAATTTATTATATCTAACATACTATAAATTTTCTTCAGATTATTTTTAACAAGTTGTATATCAAAATTATAATTTCTAATAATATAGTTTTTATTAATTTAAATTAAGTTTTTTTTTTGTACATTTTTAATAAGAAATAATTTCTATTTCATTCCGAATATTCCCATTTTATTCTTGATTTTGTCAATGCCATTTTGATAGTTACATTTTGACGTTTCAAAAGTTGTACTGTCTATATTATTGCAATCTTGTTCTATACGTCTAATTGTAAGCTGCTGATTACAAAATGTGCATGTTTTTTTCCCGTTCTATCAATTAGGTGTATTGTTAGTGCGAGCGTTGTTTCCTGTCAAACTTTGCCTATTCTTATATCATTTTTAAGACTTTTGGTTTTAATTCTTGAGAGTTTCATTCTAATAGGAAAAATTTCTTTTAACAATATGTTATTTTGTTCCCGCTCCCCTTGTTTTATAAATTTGTTAACTTCTTTAATGGCGTTATTTGTTTACAAATATATTTTAAGTATTGACTTTATTATCGGACTTTTAGCTGCCATTTTTGCCTTTTCGTTTAAGGTATACCAACATTTTCCGGTACCCAAATGATTTTTAGCCGACATTTTTCTTTGACAATTATGTTTCTTTTATTTTTTATGACATTCTCTCTGTTAACTTCATTCTATAGCTCTTTAATTACCCCTAAATTGTAATTAGACACCTAAATTGTATTTTAGGACACCTAAATTGTAATGGCGCTTTAATTACACCTAAATTGTAATTTAGGCTTTAAAAACACTTAAAAGCATATACTATTCCATTTTCTCCTTTTGAGGCATCGGTGAACCATTATATTTTTGCTCTTTTGTTTTTTTTTAAGTCTCCTGAACTTCTGTAAGTATTTATTAATGTTTTATTTTATAAACTGTAAAACTGTAAGACCTTTATAAAAATAAATATAAGTTACTTTAGAAAAAGTCGCTACTCCATCTGAGAAGTTAGTAAAAATTTACTTTTACGAGTTTTGTTTTTATAACATAATTCCTTTAAAAAATTTTTTAAATCCAAGTGAGATCCAAAAGATCCAAAATCCAAAAGAGCTAGTGACAAAGTTCTATTTATTGTAAATATAAAAAACTGTCGTTTATAAAAACATTTGCTTCCTATTAATATCCTAAATAACATTATATTTAATTTGTTTCTAGATAATCTGATCTTATTCGATTTATTTATTTATTTGTAATACCTGATATTATAATAGTCCTTTGTCTATTTGATTCTATATTGCACTATATTTCTTATTTAATATTTGCACTATGTCTATTTGCACTATATTTCTTATTTAATATGATCCGACCAGAGTTTGAACTCGAGACTTTTCTATTGAAAAGCCGCCACTTTAATCACTGAGCTATCGGTCAGATGATCTTGTTCTGTTTGCATTTATTTTTTCTAAAAAATACCTCTTTGTAATAGAACTTAATATAATAACTTCAAGGGGTCTCGTTGAGTTAGTGGGTAAGCATTTGGATTACAAACCGAAGGGATGCGGGGCCCCCACTAGTCATGAATTTTTAATTCAAAAAAAATTATTGAAAAATAATTTTCTTAACAAATATCCATGGTGACCAAATGTATATAGTAAAATTAAAATATACAAATATGTATATGTTATAACAGATAGTATAATCTGCCACGCTTGAAAAGGAAAGGCTTGCTTCACTCCTTATCATATTGTATGGTGTAAGAGACTGTTTAAAAATAAATAATTAAAAACTTCAAACTTCAAGACTGTCATCTTGACAGTTATTTATATACTGACGACTGTTTTTGACACGACTGTTTTTGACAGTCGTACAAACCTTTATTAATCCCTTTAACAACCTTTTTGTTAGTTGGATAAAGTGCTTTATTGGTTCTATATTGTACAAAGATCCATTTCTTAGCTCTGTAATTAAAATTTAAAGTAATTTAATTTAAAGTACTTTTAAACCAATTTTCATATGATAGAAGTCAATACACTTTCAAAACCCGTATTTAACTACAAAAATTGAAAATTTAAAAAAGTATTACACTATTTATAAACCTTGAAATTTAATAAATTTCCTTAAAAAAATTCTTAAAAATCATTTTATTAAATAAAAAATTATTAAAAAAATTCCTAACAACTTTCTTATCAACACTTTTCTGCTTTAAATATTTTAAACCCTTTACAATTTTTACATTCCTTTACAAATTTAATACGTTTACATTTTAAATTAAAAAAAAAAATTTTAACTCTACTGCCCCTCCAAAATAATAACAATAACATGTAAACAGTTTGCCATGTAATAAATCTATTTGTACTTTATAAACATTTATTTTTTAAAAGTAACATTTCATATTATTTTTATGCCAACTTTCATAAATCAATTTTTTTTTTTTTTATTCTTTTTTTGTTTTTTTTTTTTTATTTTATTGTGGAAATAGTTGTTTTATGCTTTAAAATCTGCTTATTTTAATAGTTCAACAATGAAAATTGGAAAAAAATTTTCTATATTTTCATTCTTCTATTGGATTGAATTTTTTTAAAAAATTTTCATTCTATACATTTTTCAAGAAAGGTTAATTAAATATTAGAGGAATTACGAGTATAATGGGGAAAAATTAAAAAAGGGGACGCGGGATCAGAAATGTCAAAAATATTAAATTGATTTGAAGAATTTCTTGCAAAAGTTGAATATGTGTATATAATATACATACATTTATTTATTTCAATAAATGTAAGCTGGGGCAGTGAAAAAGGGCCATATATAAGTTACATTTCTCTTTATAATAAGAAGTAATTTTGTGTCCGAAACTTATCATAATTTCTTAAACTTCACGATTTAAAGGCAAGTGGTAAAATTGATAAAGAAGGGGGTTTTATTTTATTTTTTTAAGTTCTAACTGTTCAAATGTTATACTCAAATGCCTGTAAATTTACCACATAAACATGTTAGAACGGGAGGAACTATATTCCTATTATTCTTAGGGCATATGAGAGGCGTATCAAAAGACGGTTTTTCATTATGCTGTTTTGTCAAAATCCAGTTTGTTAAAGACCTGGTTTTTTAAATATTATTTTTTAAGTCCTGTAGGAGGGATTTAAGACGTTAATACAAAATCAGGGTTCTAATAATATTTTTAGAGGCAGTTTGGGGGTGATAGCTCTCTTTATAATACCTATGTTAGAAGAAGCTTTAGATTTAAATGCACAATCAGAGTATAAGCTTTTTTCAGAATATTTATGAAATTCAGAGCAAGGTTAAACGATTTTTTGAGAACATTTATTTATAAATATATACATAATGCTGTGAATTGGGAGACATTTTTTAGGGTTAAATTTTAAAACAGCAGGATCCTAGTACTCTAGGTTATGCTATTAATTTGAACCCAACAATGAATTTTAGCTTCGTCGAAAAGAAAACCGAATAAAAGTTTTTTCCATTTTTACATGCATTTGAACCTAGTCCTCTGGAATGAAAGATCGACATTCCGGTCACTGCGCCATCCAGCCGTTATTTTAAAATCCAGGAGTTAGAATTACTAATTGTTTATTCATTAATTTAAATGCTCATAATGTATTCAAACTGGATTTTCAGGGTTATGATCAAAACTCGGATTTTTACAATTTGTTTAGTGGAGATTCTCTTTCCTGTATTGAGAATTTTATTATTCATTAAGATTGGGGGAGGGTTTCAAGGGATAGAATGTTTTCCTTAAATTTAAAACATTCATTCATAGAGAGACGAGGAAAAGTCTTTTGGATTAGTTTAAAAACTTGGGTTTCACAAAATTTATTTACTTTAGGGAACTGGCCGTATCAGCCTTCTCTGCATTTAGAAACTTTTTATTACAAATTATTAGGTTATTTGAACCAAAATAGAGCTTTGCTTAATGGAAATAAAATAAATAAACTTTGAATCATAGTTTTGAAAATTTATATTATGCAATGCATGTCCCCATTGCCTTTTTAAAAATAAAGCCATACTTGGATAAAATAGTAATGGTTTTATTCATATTACTTTAATTCATGGCACCATCTTGGGTACGTTAAACTGAATTGTGAGTTAAATTCTTATAGGCTTACGATTCTTTTAATGTGCATTATAGTTTTTTTCCCCACAATAGTGGCAAATTCCAATAAACTCAGTATAGTATAGTAGATTTTGGTCACGCGATCTTTAATTAACAATTTGTAGAATGGAACATAATATATGGCGAGTTATATGTATATATAATTATATATACATATCTTTTATACGTCATAATAGTTTTCTGCCTTCATAACATAGGTAGTTCTTTAATTTTAAAAGCATACCTGTGCTTTTTTTTATTTAATACATTCAACCCATTTAATTACAGTAATTAAAAATTATAGTAAGTTAAAATTTTCATAATATACAAAAAAAAAAAAAAATTTTTTATTTTTAAATAACAATATGGGTGGAGATTTTGGAAGGATGAATTATTTACTTTATAATAAATGGCAGAAAAATACAAATAAGTATGTATAGGTATATAATGAAATAGTTTCTAATATTTGCACATATTTTATATAACTATTTCATTTTGGAAGGCTATTTAAAGGCTATTTGATTATTACAAATTGGATTAAAAAAACATTCTAATAATAAAAAAAAATAAAAATTTTATCAAAATACAAATTTTTTTTGTAATTAATTAATAATTTACTAAATAAATGAATAATAAATTAAAAAATAAAATCAATTAATTATTCAAATAAGTAATTTATTAATTTTAATATTAAAAAAAATAAACAAATGGTTTAATTTAAATAATTTTGTTATGGAATTTTAACTAAGTAATATTAATAGGGTAGTCGGGTAGAGTTTTGTTTTTTTAAAAATATTTTTGTAATTTTAATTACATTTTTTAGAACATTGTTGTTTGATAATATGCTAAAGAGTTTAAGTCTATCTGTTCCACTGACTGGTCTACCTGTTTAAAGAATTTCAAGCTAAAAACTCTTAAAGATCCAGTAAAGAAAAATAATTAGCAAATAAAGTGATGGATAGAACTCAGAAAAAAAAGTTCTACGGCTGCCAAAAGTAATTATTATGTTCCTCCATCCGGTATGAATCTTTTTTTCCCTGTTCTATTTCTGGCTCTTAACCTAATTGTGGATTCCAACATATAGAAATTCTAGTTATGTCAACATAATAAAATTCTAGTTATAACACTTCCGTCTTTTCTCAATTTGTGTCCGATACATTTCCATATTCCTCCTGCTTATTTGCCATACAATTCTCTTTCGCTAAGTCCCCTAGACCTTTGTTGGTGAGTGTATTCACTAATGCAAAAAAGTGATAGATAGAACTCGGAATAAACATAGTTCTACGCCTGATAAAAGTAATTATTATGTTGCTCCACCCGATACGAGATGTTAACCTCTCAAAAATGAAAGAATTAACTAATATTTCAAACTGCGTTTCCTATCAGATACCTAGCTTCTTTCAATTCAGTGACTGACAGCGACCTATACAGAGTGTCCGGAACTGAGAAGTCACGGAGACAGAAGATGATAAAGAAGTTTATAATGAACAAAAAATTGTTAGGTGTGAGGGAATGGGTTCATGTCTAAAGGTTTCGGAGATAACACCCTTGAAAGTAATTCCGTTAACTTTTAAAAGAAATAACAATATCTTCGCCTCTGTATATTTTTTAAATATACTAAATCGTTTTAGAATCGGTAGGTAGCAGAGGTTATGAACTTTCATATCCATAAATAAACTTAAGACTATCTCTCATAGGTTCAATAAACACAAGGAATTTAATCGGAAAACTATTGATAACTTTCAACGATTCTTTTCTTAAATAACTAATTTATGCACAAAAACCGTTATTCATGTACCAATTTTATTTAATTTTAAAATTCTTCTATTCCTCAACTCCAATTTAAGTCCTCTTTAATTAATTTAATAAAGTTATTAGTTGTGCAATTGATTACAAAATATTGTTCATTTCATTTAGACTGACTTGTTAATTATAAAGTTGAAATTATTCTAAAACCAATTCAAAATTCAATTATTAAAATTGGGTTAATTATAATACATGTGTTTCCTTTTTAACTTTCATTGAAAATTTACATTTATAAATTAAGTTTAAATTTCCACAAAAAAGTTTTTAATTTCGAAAATCTTATTTTGAAAAATTTAATTTGCGGTAATAATAATGCTTAGATAATCAAAATCAAAGTAATTATTTCAATTAATTCATTAGTAATTAAATTCTATAAGAACATTTTTTTTTTTTTAATTTTCGAAAAGTTATTTTAAGTTGAAGTTATCTAGAGAATTTAATTGAAAAATAAAAGTGCTGATACTAATTATCAATATTCTTCTGTGTTTAATTGAAAACTTTCTAATTATTATGTTTGCTTAGAGAGTAAGAATTTATCATATATATATATATAAATATATATAAAATGTAGCTTTATATATAACTTTATCTATGTAGTATGTTCATAAATATTATGTAATATATATTTAGAAACATATGTTGCATTGAAAAAAGAAAGTTGAAAATATTATGTAATGAAATTAAAAAACTTATCTAAATTAATTTCATTGTTTGAAAATTGACATCATTTTGTCTAACACTTTTCCAACTATTTTGAATTTTAATTAACAATTGTAAGTGTTGTAAAACGTTTGCTATCATGTTTTCAAATTATTTAAAATGAATCCTTAGATATTTAAAACTTTGAAATAAAACTACGAACCATTTAGGTCTTCCCTAATATAATTTAATATCTTTATAGTTATAAAATAAGATGAATTCAGTAGTCAAATTGGGATTTTAATGTTTGTTGCGGAATCCCTTTCCTGGGTGAAAGAGTCTTTTTCTGCGGAAGTTTAATCATTTAGACCAGAAATGTTAACATTTATGTTCTTCAGATGGTTCGGCTTGATTTAAGTGGTATTTTACAGTATTATGACTCGTAATGAGACCTACAAAAGTTCTACTGAAGTTGAATACATTATGCATTTCTAAATTTGATGATATTATAAACTTTGTTTGATGTTGTAGACTTTGGAAGATTATTACAGTTTGATACGATTTGCTATTATTAGGGTTATACTATTACAAGACTGTATTTCTTTTGACTGTACATATTTTCATTTGCCTTTATTATTACATAACAATTCTGGAAAAAGCATGTAGTCTATAGATTGTGTCATCCAACAACCATCCATAGAAGAGAAAGAACTTCCAATAAAGAAGCCCACTGCTGCCCGCTCTCAGACTGTCGCTGAACAAATTATAGAAATCGTGACTTTGTAACCAACTTTAGATTGCTTTCAATCGCATTTAAAAGAATTTAAGAAATTATATTTAAAAAACAACTTATGGCTGTAATTAACTACTTCGCTAAAAACTGTTTAATGTTTATTGATTAGTATATTGCTGTTATGAGCACAGGGGATTTCTCTGATGACGTGAAACATTTCAAAACTCATTAATATTCATTGTTTTAACCTTGTGATTATGTTTTTAATCTCTCTCTCTCTTTCTTTTTTATTCGATTTATTAACAATTTTTTATATTAAATATCAAACATTGTTTTCTTAATGAAAATATGGGTAAAAAACTTTTAGTTTAAAAAATTATAAGTCATATTTTTTATGCTCACTAATTCATAAAAAATAGTATTAAACCTAAAAACGAGTTACTAAAATAAAAAAAAATAAAACAAAAAAATTAACTAATTTAAAAACAATGAAAAACACTAAAAACAAAAATATTAATAATAAAAATAAAAATAATTATAAAGAAATACGTTCTCAGCCTATATATATGCAAATACCAAAATATAGATTAACATTAGTTACCTTTATAAACTGTTTTTAATTACTACTGAATAACAAGAAATATAAAGTACAGGATGTTTAAAAATTTTTTGGACATTTTTTAATATAATATAGTAATAAGAAGTATGAATTAAAAAATCTTAAAGTATGAATCTTAAGATGTTGTAAGTCTATCATTCTAAGATTTTAAAAGTTTTAAAGACAATAACACTCAAGTTTTAAAAGGTGGCATGTCAGAAGACTAGCCGATGTCAGAGTGGCTGTGGCGCCAGCCTTTCATGCGAAAGGTCCCGGGTTCGTACCTGGCTGGATAAACTCAATAAATAGTATATAGAAATATAAAATTATATAAAAATAATTATAAGTAAATATCTAATAGTATAAAAATAGAAAAATAATAATTAATAAACAAATAAAATATAAAATATTACCTATAATCGTGTGCCCGAAATAACCTATAGCTTAGTAGTAAATAAAAGATTAACTTTATCTATATAAACATATGACACTATCAAATTGACTCCATTGACATATCCTTTAATTTTTAATATTTAATATAGGAAAAAAGCAGGGACATCTTGCGAAGAAATTTGGCGTCGTCTTTTCCACAAGGCATGAGATTGAAAATCATGTGGAATATCTACAGCAGGCCAATCATCTAGCTTAGCGAATGAACGATAAACGAAACGGAAACAGAGCCTCGGATACAGAAGCTTTGTGCTGTTTTACTCCACCAGGGGATAAAGCAGGAAAAAAAATTACAGAAGATCCATTGAGGACTCATTATACAATAAAACAGCTATCCAATGGGATTTATGACTTTGTTTTTATGGAATTATTATCTCACAGTGGTACGAAAGAAATTCCATGGGACTTCTGATATGTCGCCGTTGTCAAACAAAATTAAATCCCAAAAATTGAATTCTGATATTTTTAATTTTCTCATAACTAGACATTAAAACACCCTGCCGTTTAAGCAATGACAAACAAAAAATAAAAACATTTTCCACTTTTTTTCATAATTATGGTAAATAACTGTAAAACTAAAATAGGTTTTTTTTTACATGTTGTGTGTTAGTTTTTTTTTAAATTCATAACACGTACTATTTTGTTTTAATTTGGTTTTTCTTTTTTTACTCTACATATTATTAAATTTTTTTGGACCCTTTTTTTAGCCCTTCTACTATTATCCTCAAAATTTTATTCTCCACCTGTGCTACATGATTTTTCTAAGAAATTAAAATAAAACAACTTTCAATATAAAAATATTTAACAGAAGCTCCGCCCCATTTTTTGTTTTTTAATAATATTCCCATATGAGATTTGATTTGTGTGTAAGTGAAAATGTTTTTTACTACTAATTACTGTATTATAAAATAACGGTAAACTAACGGTATAATATAATATTTTATTATAAACTAACGGTATATAGTTTTATGAAGAAAAAAAATAATGATTAAAACATTATATGTGTTTGAAATTGAATTTTTGAAAAACCGTTAGGTAATTACTTAACATATACATAAAAAATTAAAATGATGTTTATAACAGTAAATAGCGTACATATGACGTTTTATTATTTTGCTTTTTAATGTAGTAAAAATAAGAAAATATATATACAATATATGTATATATATGTATGTATATGTATTTTATACCTATTTACTTAAAAATTACCAAAGAGACCCATAAACTAATAATTAATATCCCGTTAATTACAAAATGGTTGAATATAAAGTGTAACCCTCGAATATATAAAATCTTTTACAGTGTTAGAAAACACGTTTAAATCTTATATTTTGTAAAAAATAAAAAAAGAACAAAATTTTGTTTTTCACTTTGAAGACTTTTAGTGTGTGACGCAAAATAAAATTTTTTTTTTTTAACTTTTCCTTTGATAAAAAGAAAATTAAATTATTGAGAGCGGATTAAATGTATAAAAACTGTTTTAAATTACTAGTTTCGTATACATATTACTATTTCTGAAGTAGTAATGTACATATATGTTTGTACATATGTTTACTACTTATAACCTTGCAAGGTTTAAAAAATAATACTTCAGAAGAGTTTTTAACACTAGTGAATTTTTTTTTAGAAAAAATTAGGAAAGTTTTCAAAATTTTACTAGTGTGTGTAGGTTTTTCAAAAAAACGCTATTACGCTATATTATGTATGTAATTTCAAAATAAATTTACAGGTTATGTAAGAAAATATTACAAAGAAACTATTTTTTTTGTAAATATAGATTTAAAAGTGACTCTATATTGTGAAAGAGATTTTAAAGTCGAAGATTTGGTAACATTTGTCAAGAGATGTAAAAAAACTTAAAGAATTTGTACATATCATAGATAACGTCAATAATTGCTAATAAACGCATGCATCACGCGTGCATCACGCATGCATCTTATAATATATTAAACAAATTGATTCAAAGTAGCTTTATATTGTGAAAGGCATTTAAAAGTCTAAGTTTCGATGAAGAAGCATTTGTCAAAAGGTGTAGGAAAAACTTAATAATAGGTTCATGCCATAGAAAAAGTCAATAGTTGCTGATAAACGCACGCATCACGCATGCATCTATTAATACGTTAAGCAAATTGATTCAAAGTGACTTTATATTGTGACATACATTTAAAATTTTAACATTTGATAAAAAAAAATTTGTTAAAAGATGTAAGAAAAACCTAACAGTAGATTCATGACATAGTAAAAGTCAAGAGTTGCTAATAAACTCACGCATCACGCATGCATCTAATAATATGTTCAGCAAATTGATTCAAAGTGACTTTATATTGTGAAAGCAGTTTAAAGTCTAGCTTTTTACATTAGGACGTTCTTCTTGGCTTTAAATCAAAATATTTTATCAAAAGCTCTAAAAAAAGACTTGTAAAATACATACTAACGATATCAAATCAACGCATGCATCACGCATCCACCTACCTTTATGCTAAGCTGATAAAAAACTTATTAACTAATAATTAGTAAGAAGAGTAACGAAGTATGTATTTTTTATATTTGAATGTTTGTTTATAAACGACATAATTTTTAATTTTACTATAACTATAATAATAATAAATAAACATTTACTTTAGACTTAAATAAACTTTCATCACCTTAGCCTACATATTTCAATTTTATTTATTATAATGCATTCTTCTGAATGAACTCCTGCATTCTTCTGCATATTCTGCATTCTCCCAAAAAAAAAAAAATTAAAAAAAATTGTTGCATTTTAAAAGTTAAGAACCTTTACAAAACATTTTTCTTTTCTATTTTTAAAAATTCTATTCAAACTTTATTTCATAACGTTAAAAATATTATTTACTAGCTTTTAATTTCCAAAACTTCAATTAGTAGGTATATATACAACTTATAAGAACTTTTGAAGAACTATTCAAAAACTTATAAAAAAGAATTTTCTCTTAAATTTCACTATAAACACCTTTTTTTTAACGGCAATCTGTGAATTTTTTACTATTAATTTTTTTTTCATATATGTATCACGTGCACTTATATATTTTGTGTGAATGTGTATATTCTTTAATAAAATGGTGTATAGTACTACTATTAATAGTAAATAGAGGTTATATTATAATGATTTAAGTACTTTATGCATGTGAATGATCATTTTTATGTACTACGTATATTACATAAAATAAGTGATTTTTCCTTTTACCTTCACATACAGCAGCAGTGACGAGGCGGCAACATTTTCAATTATGCAACAAACTTTATTTTCTATATAAAGAAATTTTCTATTTGCAAACAAATTTTTCTTCTTTCATCTCACAAAATATTACATTTAAACGGGGTTGTAAAAGAGCGAACTCAAATGCAAAGCTCAACTCAAGTATTGGGGTAGCTCACAGTTTGAGCTATACGTATAAGCTCAAATGTTGAACTAGCTCATAGTTTGAGTTATACGTATCAGATCAAATGTTGGGTTTATACGAACTAAACTAAAAATCTAAAAATACTATGTACATAAGCTCACAAATACTATGAACATAGCTCAAATGTTGAGTTGACTTTAAGTTGAGCGCGACTCAAATCAGCTCAAATTCATTGAATTTTTTATTATAATTATAAAAATTTTTGAATATTTATTGATTTTTTTTTAACTTTATATATTTAAATTATTACAATTTCGATTAACCAAAATAATCAATCACAATGCGATTATATGATTGCAATATATTAATAACTATAAATAACATTATTGAACATTTCCATGATCAAACTAGATTAACCATAATTATTTGGAGCTCTAAATATCAAAATTTGAGCTAACTTAAATTTTTAGTTGAGCGGTGAGTTGAGTTCAAACTTTTACAACCCTGCACTTAAATATAGCTTCCCTATATAGTCCAGTCCAGTGTTGGGCTTATCTTATCCTATATGATGAGTTAATTCGTAGAACTAAAAACAAATTATAGGTATAAAAATTTTTAACAAATGTAAATTCTACAAAGTTCTAGATTTTATTTTATGGGAGAAAAAATGCTTATAAACTTTTGTTTTTTTAGTTCAGACTTTAAAGGCAAGTGCTGCTTCCCTTGCTCCTATGGATGCCTTGTCACTGGTGTTTAGGTATATAGTTATAAGATTATACGAAAAAAAAATATATAAAACATATAAGAATGCGAAAATAACAACCATTTTAAATTGTATGTCCTTGTTAGCTGTGTGTTTATAAAAATATACACATCCGGAAAACGTTAAAAAAAATCCTTTATTTCAATGTAAAAAATTTTTAAAATCATTTAAAAAAAAAGCAAAAACGTTAAAAGCAAAAACGAAAAAATAATAATAAAAAGAAAATATATATAAAGAGTTTAGTTAACTAATATTAAAAAGGTATAATAATTTAATATTCGAAAAAATAAAAATGCCAGTTATTAAAACTAATAATGGTTAAAACTTAAAAAAAATTAAAAGTAAAAGAAAATTTTATTTTAACAAGCTTTTTCAATTAGCATTTTAATTTTATTTTATGTTTTTTTTTTTTTATATGATTTTTTTAATAAAATTAAATTTTTTAATTTTTTTTCGTTATTATATAAATAGTCTACAGTTGATATTGAAAGTTTTAGCAAAATGTGGGGTAGAGTTGTAAGTGTTTTTAAAAATATTTTTTAAAATATTATTTTTATATCCGGTTTTTGGTCTGAGTCGACTTCATTATTGTTAGGTTGATGTCAGAGTCATCTAAAAAATAAGCTGACTGGCTGAAGCAATTCTATTCTTTAAAATTGAATTGTAGAAATGATGTGCTTTAATAGGGTTACTGGTTCTATAAGGTTTTTAGATTTAATGTGTGAGTGATGTTAAATATAAAGTCTTATAAGGCTAATATTATGTAAAACTTGTTATATTAAAGAGTCAGAGTCGAAATCGGTTTTGGAGGTGGAAAAAAGTTGAAGTCAGATTCATTAATTTTGATTCTGTGCTGCGGAGTTAGAGTGGAAAAAAGGCGAAGTCGGAGTCAGAGTCAGTAGTTTTGATTCTGCGTTGCGGAGTTGGAGTCTCCTGTTTCATTAAGCGTATGTTGCCTTTGAAGCTTACTTTATTACTTTAAAGTTCTTGCTTTTATCGTAGAAGAGTGTGCAGGCAGGTTAAAAGACTTCTTAAACAGCGTTTCGTCAAACTAATAAAAATTTTTAAATAAGCTTTGATCACATTAGTAATGCTTAACTATATTATCACCTACTAGGGGAGTAACCAATCTAACACTCAGTATGGACATAATTACTCTTACATGTATAAGTCCTTCGATCCACTTCGTACCCCAGATCCACTAGTCATTCGTATTTCAACAGCACCTTGTGGTTCAATTTTCCAAAAGAATATGAATATATTCCTTAGGTCAATCCCATTTTCAATCCTTCCTGTAAGTTTTTTCCCAGCAATATCATAAAAAAATTTCTTAACCTTAGAGATTCCAAACGTTACAGATTGGCATATAGGATCTGAGGCACATTTTTATCTTCTTTCCCACGATTTCTGCATCTTGTGGCTGCTAGACATATTTCTATTTCTTGTGGTCCTAATGCTCTATGACTCATATGGGCACTTTTGTAAGGAAGGCTTTCAACTTCTCACAAAATATATTGGCATTTCCATGCTCAGACAGAAAAGAGAAGCAAGCTTTTTATACCTTTGATTTAAATACTTTAGCGATTCACTGATTATTTAGAATAGAAACTTGTTAATTTTTACATCCTTCAAGACAAATTAAATCCAATATTTTTACAATTTTGCAAAATTATTCTCTTCTTTTAAAAACCACTTATTAAGTGTACCTTTACCTATGCTACCAACTGTATTTCATTTTATACTACACCATATATAACTCTTTGCAATATTTTTACAAGGAAGGATTTTTTTTATTTTATCGTTGTTGTTGTTGCTGTTTTTTTTTTACGCTCGTTTATTATTTATTAGTCGTTAATAGTTTTACAAGCTACATATATATATATACTACAAACGCTGATCTTTTTTTAGTACTTGGATGTACTTTAGTACCTACTAATATAATAACCAACAATCCAGTATGTCATAAAGAATAGTATTTACAAGGACGAATGTGAATAGCTTGCTTTCTAGTTTTTTTTTTTGATTTTTTTTCTAAAAAAAATTATAAAGCATTACTTATGATATGAATTTTTTGTTTTTATTTTTTTATATTAATGGTATACAAGATACATACATACATAGTATATACAAATAATACAGAAGGATTAAACAGAGAGAAAGTAATTAGAGTTGCACAAAAACAAACAAAAAATGGACTATCAGGAAAAAAAAATAAAACAATTTTTTTAGAAAGAGAAAACTATATTAACGTTGAATTAAATATAAATGAAAGTAAAATCCACATACAAACATACATACAAGCGAATACATAGCAAATTAAAAGGATTAAAACCGAATGTTCTTTTTTATTTCATTAGTACTTTTTTTTTAGTAAAGGTTATTTTTTGTCCTTCTCTTTCATACATATGAGCTTTTAATTGCATTGGGAAATTTTTAGAAAAAAAAAAAAAAATTTAATTTAATTTTTTTAAAGATTCAAACAGAATTTTTAAAAATTCAAGAAATTTGCAGGGATTGATTTGGCAAATAAAAAAAAAAAATTTTGTTAATGGTTGAATAAATCTTATGGTTTTATAATTACAAATTAAAATTTAATTTAATTAAAAAATAATTTTATTAACAGTAAAATAAAAAAACCAATGAGCAACATTGGAATTAAATAATACAAAGAAATTAAAATCAAGGATTCAATATATTTAAAATAAAAAAAATTGTAAGACAAGGACAAAATATTCCAAAAATTTATTGAAAAATAAATATAAATTAAAAATTCTTTCTAATTTGTATTTTTTAAGTAATTGAAAGACATTTTAATTAGTAACGGTATATTTAACCCATAAGTGAGTATGCTGAATTGAAAGGACTAGAAAGTTAATTAAGTAGTTCGAATATTAAGAAAATGTCAAGGAAAATCTTATAAAAGGTTAAGGTTATCATTACATATATAAAAATGATTACTTTGAATACTTTTCTAGGTCATTTATAAAAATAATACATTTATAAAATTTTGAAGGGGATTTTTTAATTCGGACCCGTGCTATACTATAGAACTGTTATGTAGTTACAGGATGATTTCTAATAAAACGCGCCGCAATTGCTCTCTGTACGTACTCTTAAGAGCACTTTCAATACTTTCCTAGGTCATCATTATATAAAAACTGTTTTTGAATAGCATTTGTTTAAAGATTTTTCAATTCGGACCGCTAATTCTACTTTAAAACAATTATGTAGTTACAGGATAGTTCCCAAATAAACGCGCCGCTATCTATCCCGGTACACGTACATTTATTAGTACTTTTTTAAAAAGCAAACGTTGTATACTTTCCTAGGACACCATTTTATAAAAGACATGGATTTTTATAAGTCGAAGCCATACTGCGTTTTAAAATTACTATGTACAGCGTGCTTCCCAAAAGCACCAGCTAAACACACTTGCTTCATTGTCCATATGAAAATTATAAGAATACGTAATATTAACTATTTTCAACACTCAAAAGTATCTTTCGCTTTCGAAATTATACGAGAATTTAAATTAAATATTAATATAGTTATCTTAAATTAAAAATCTAAAATTTTTGAAAATCTAAGAAATGTTGTTTTGAACAAACATATCTATTTATTTTTTAAAACAGTTTTAAAACTCTGAGTTTCTAAAGTAATACACTATACAAAATCCAACAAGTTATTTCTTCAATATAAATGCATTTGTGAAGTTTTACAATTTAGACTTGTGAATGCATTTTATCGAATTTAATATGGTTGCCTAGCAACAGAGTTATATGCCAGTTTATTGTTTTATATAAAGTCCTTCACCACATACAATGTAATAATCAAGTCAAACAACCTTTCGCTCCTTTGAAGCGTATGATAGTTTTAATATGTGCTAATTATGTGCTTATATTTAAAAACTTCACTAAGTTACCTGGACAAAATCCAAAATTGCGCCTCCCGCTTAATTAGCGACCCTTTCATCCAGGTTACTTTCACTCCTCTTAGCACTCACCGTAATATTGGAGCTTTAACTCTCTTTTATAGATATCTTGCAGGTATTGACACTTTCTCTATTGAATTAAAATCAAAAATGCCTCCTTTTAAACAATTCCAACGCAACACCAGGGATGCCTCAAGTGCTCACTTCTACAAAGTGGGAATTCCCAGGAGGCACAAAACTAGTTATGGAAACTCATTTATTGTTAGAATTGCTAGAAATGGAAACATGCTTCAATTTAATGTGTTCCTCTTTTATAGAAATAGACCAATATACAATTTGCAACATTTTAAATAGAACTTATATAAGTTCGTTTCTAACCTACCATCCAACTCTCCTCTTCTATCTTATTTTTCTTCTAACTCCTTAGCCACATAGCCAAGCCTACATATCTATTTTTAGCTATGTATAAAGGAATTTGTTTCTAGAGTTTAACTAGCGTGTAAACAAAAAAAAACTATCTATAGTTTTCAGCATTCGAAATCGCAAACTCTCGAAAACAATCTGCTTAATCATTACCCAGTCCTGTGAAGTTTATTTAATCTAAATTGAAATTTGTGTCAGATTTTAATATTTTGGAAACTAGTAAGTCCTTAGCTTAGTCCCCCATACAAAACAAAAAATTAGTAAACTCATAAGCATATATCTGTGCCAGTTAATAATATCATCTAATATATTACGAAAACACCTTGTATTAGTTTTCATTTTACATTTCCCTGTAATATTTTACATAATAAAATCAAATTCAATAGATTAAAATCGATACGACCTTGAAATTGAAATTCAATAAATGCATTAGATAATTGTATTCATTGGAATTAATTAATTAATGAACGTTTGATAGTTACCAAAACTAATATTCTTTTGTTCAATTAATTCCAACTAATAATATTATATTTTATTGAAAAATTTAATTAATGACGTTGCAACATCCCTTTCAAAGTTTCCATAAAACTTTAAATATAATATTAAATATTTAATATATAGTATCTATAGATTTGTTACATTAGTACTCAAATATTAATTATTAGATGATGAGTTATATGGAAATAACTTGCATCAAATATTTTATTCTATTTCAAAATGAAATTCAATTCCATAGATACATAATTTTCATTTATATTTTAATCTTCTTAAGTTGAAAAATTTATTTAAAATATTTTTGTGTAAAATTAATTAACATTTAGAAAAAAATAAATATTATAAATTATAATATAGAAGGGGAACAAGATTGGTATTTTTACCACAAGCCATTTTTTGATTTATGTTTTTTTAAAAATGGTCTATTTAGAATTACTAAAGATAAATATAATTAAAATTTAAACCATTTTTGCCATTAAAAATATTATTTACCAAGATCAGTTCATTAAAATAAAGATTACAACAAAAAAATAGAAATAAAAAATCAGAATCTAAAAAAAAAAATGAAAGAAACAGAACTTTTTAAATTTATTAACCTAAGTAGGTACTTAAAAATAGTATTGAAAAGTTTGCTACCGTTTTCATAGTAACAGTATTTATTTAATATTGCTTCGTTCATTAATCTTAAATCTTTAGAATTGTTATTACGAATTAATTACTCCAATATCTTATTTGGAGTAAGAGACCGATCCCAAAATTTACTTACTTCATATCTGGCTCTAAATTAGTAAACTATCACAATTGGTTTAAGTTCTTACATTAGATGAAGGAATTTTTGTTTTAAGTGAAAAAATGTTACTTTAGTAGATCTTTTTGTGTATAAAATTTAATATTGATAATATATCAGTGCTTTTGACATTAAATACAGAATTAAATTAACATTTGACATCAAATGCAGAGCTCATTCCACTAGAATAAACTATAAATAAAAATTAAAATTAGAAAAGAGATTCAAAATTTGATTAATCACATGTCATTTAAAGTAAAACATCATTGAATAGGAAAAATTGTTCAAAATAAGCTAGACTGGAGAGTATAGGACCTAGACCCGTTGACAAACAGATAATGCAATAAATATAATTTATTAAGTAAATATTCAACTTAATTATAAAAAAATTCACTTAATGTGTAAAACATAATCACTTAAGATAAAATGATTTCACTTAAAGTAAAAAAATTGTTCTAATGTTACAAATTGTTAAAAAATTATCAGACAGATATTTGATCGCATGAGCACAAAATGTAGTGCGATTTGCATCAGTGCGATTTTTAAAATGCCTGCAACGAGTTTTACTGTTTTGAGGTTTGATGTATAAAAACTAGGTTTGAGAGAATAAACTTTAATATTTTTATTTATTTAGCATTTTTATTGAAACACACTTATCTACCATATCAATTGTTGATATGAGATTAAAGCTTACTTTTCGTGTTTGGACATATCGCTACAAAAGTTTTACTCTTAATTTTTAAGTAATAATAATTGTTTTTAAAATACCTGCCCCACTTGAAAAAGAAAGGCTGAATCAATCGCACGTATATATCCTCAAATATATCTGTATTTGGTTAAATTATATATTTGGTCATCATCAAATAGTTTACGTTTATGGAAATTAATCCATCGAATTACAAACTATTAGCCTGCAGGGGTTTTAAATCACAATTCTTTCATTAACAAGGAAGTACCGTTACTTCAATACCGAAGTCCCTACATTAATATTTTAAGTTTTTAGGTAAAGAACAAGTCCTTCAAAATACCCTTGATTAAACATCTGAATTACTGAAGTTCTAAAACTGTATCTTCCGATCAGTGGCGGAGTGCTTAGGACTTCGGCCTTTCATTTGAAGGGTATCTGGTTCAAACCCTGCTCGTATCATATCTTATATAACAATATAATTTATAATTTATATAAGGTGATAAGCTATCTTATCACCTTATATGTGATAGAGAACTGTTCATAAATGCATAAACAAAACTATTCTCCAAAAGATTCCTTAAAAACTTTATTCCATTTCTATGCTCTATCAAATAGTCAAACTAACAGATTTTAACTAGTTTAAAATCAAATTGTTAAACAGAAACCCATTTTTTATCATTTTCTTTACTTCAAAACTTCTTTAAAATTTAAATATTTAAATCTTTTCAAAACAAAAGCATCACAATTTTTAAATACTAAATACAAATAAACGTTTATATTCCACTGTTTAATATTTAAAAAAATATATAATAATAATTTAATCCTTTACAAAACATTTAATAATTTTCTTTCTTATATTCTTATTTGTATATATATACATTTTTATTTGATAATTTATTTTTTTTTTTTTTTTTTTATTATTATTTTATTTTAAATTATTTTAATAAATTTATTTTTTTTTTTTTTATAAATAATAACAGTTTATTTAACATAATCAAATAATTAAATTCTTTTCTATCTATCTCTTTCATTCTTTCTATTTGAAAATTAAAAAACAAAAAAACAAAAAAAAAAACCCAAATCCTTTTTTTTTCTAATCTTAACAAATTATATTTCAAGGATTTTGTTCCAAATTAACCTAGTAAATCTACAATTCAGAACTAAAAATATATATACATATTAACATATTATTATTATATTATATATTTAACCAAATACAAACAAACAAATAAAAAAAAAAAAAAAATTAAAAGGATAATAAGACAACAAGAAAAAAAGGATAATAAGAAAAAATTAAAAAAAAAAAAAAGAGTTCAGAAGAAATTCATTAAAAAATTTTCAATTGACGCCTTCAAGTTTTTCATTTTGTCTCTGAATTTATTCCATCATATTGCCTCCGCCCCCGTCTCGGCCCTCCTGCCTTAAAGAAACAGTTACGCTAGATGTCTAATCTAAAAAGTAATCAAGAGATCCTTGGAGTAAAATAATAAAAACAAAAAAAAATTTTTAAACAAAATGAAAGAAAAATATACTTTTGTATGTAAATTAACTTCTTAAAAAATGTTCAAAAAAAAGGCAAATATTCGAAATATTCATTTATTTTTTGTTTCGCTTTTTGTTGTTGTTTTTATTTTTTTTTTGTTTTTTTAAAATAAAAAAAAAACTTCTCTTCAAAAAATATTAACTTCAATTAAAGCAATTTAACTAAGTAAATTTGGCTAAAATAAACTCTGGAATAAATCTACCTATCTTATACATCTATCTATGTGTCTCTATTTCTATTTTCATATCTTTTGGTCTGTGTTTCTGTTTAATTTTCATTTTTTTTTTGTCTCTTTCTCTTTCTGCTTTTTTTTTAAATTTTTTTTTTTGTTTTTGTTATTCTTTTGAATTTAAATTGCAGTATAATGGAAAACAATACGAAATAAGCCGTTGTTTCATACAAATGTATGTATATATATATATTCATACATATACACAAAATTATCATAATCTTTCTCCAAACCTTTTATATGACTATCTTACTGTAACCAAATGATAAAGTACGAGATAAATTAATAAGTTAATTTTAGGGAATGGAGATATTACATAACTGTAAATTAAAATATTTGGTAACGATGTCAGAAGGTACGAACTTTATTAATTGAAACCATTTAAAATTCAGATTTAAAGGATCGAAACTAATCAATACTAGAAAACACATATGACAGCTGCATCATTAGATTAAATAGAGGTACTTAAGAATCTATTTCCGATTAACGGATGATAAAGTATGCCTTTTGTTATTTTAAAAATCTTTATAAGCCATTGCATACTTTTAGGAAGTAGTGAAGGATTTAATATAAAAATTTTATATTTTTTGTCTTAGGAAAATTGGAATGTTCAAAAGCCACCCATTGGAGCTTTGCGTTGTTCCTTTGTGTTATAGCGCAACTTTAACAAACTAAAAGCGCGCCATTTTTTACCCAACTTTAGGGTGGGTGTAATACAAATATACACTTTGTTTCGAAAACAATGTAGTGAAATGATTTGGGTTTGGAATATTTAGGATTGTTTGATTATAGGGAACAGGGAAAACTCGACGGGATATTGGAATGAAAGATGTTAATCTTTTTCTGAAATTTAGCTTATTTGTACGCATATATACATTCTCAACTTTGGAGGAACACATTAAAAACCTTTATAAGCCATTGCATATTTTTAGGAAGAATTGATGAGTTAAACACAACAATTTTATAAATTGAAATTTAGCTAAATTGTACACATATATGCATTACCAACTTTAGGGAACACATTGCCATGGCAAACGAATTTCTATAAGCCTTGTTACAGCATCTGCTCAGTTGAACAGTGTAAAGATGAGCATCTGTTTCCCTCCTTGTCTCGTGGGAATTGAGGTTACAATGAGATATTTTATAAGGGACGGGTAGTTCTACCTTGTACTTCACTGAAATATCCCAGCGTTGTTGTAATTCCTAAAGCCTCAATTTGTGCATTATACTCCATTTTTGACTTAAATCTTTAAAATTGTATTGAACTGCTCGTGAATTGACAGGATCTTTATGTGAACGGGTGTACCTTTTTTTGCAAAAACTTATAACAAATCTCTCACTTTTAAAATCCTTACAACCCTATCCTCGTACAAATATATGCGTTTCAATCCTATATTTATATCTTAATCTTTATATATCTCTTTACTAATATTATCATCATATTATATATACCTACCACCCTATGTTAATACTAACTTCAGACACACTTCACCGTATCTACTCTACATGCACATATTATTACATAAATATGTAAATCTATATTCTATATAAAAATATATTTCGTTTGTAATATTAAAATATAAAGTCATAGAAAATTGTTCTTATACATATTCATAAAGCCTGTAGCCCGTAACTTAAGTACACAAAAAAAAAAAACCAAAAACAAAAAGAAAAGTTGGAAAATGGGAAAAGCAATTTTCAAAAAAAAAACAAAAAAAAAAAAAGTAAAAAGATTCCTATTAACCCTTTCAACGCAGTTAACACACAGAAAAAAAAAGGACGACTAAAACAAAACAAAAAAATAAAAACAAATGTAAAATATTCAAAAATAAAGTGAGTTAAAATAAGAAAAAAAGAGATAGAAATAGAAAATCTTAGAAAAAAAAGAGAGGAAAAAAAAAAGATTTTGTAAGCCATGAGGATAAACATAATTTTCAATTCCATTTTCATACCGAGTGTTTTTTTTAATATTATATTTCATCTTTTCATTTCATTGTCTCTTCTTTTTTACCTTATTTGAATTTTTTTTTCATTTTTTATCTCTTTCTTTTCTTGTGAATTTTTTTTTTTATTAAAATAATATATACAGTTACATGTGTATCAAGTTTTTGTTTTTATTTTTTTTATTTTGTTTGTATCAAAACGACCGCCGACCGTCTAACTTTGTTTTATATTTTTTTTTAAAACAATTTATGAGTATATTAAAAGTTGAATATTGAAAACAGTATGAAAAACAACAACAACAACAACTACAACAACAACAAAAGTAAAAAAAACAAAAATCAGAAAAAAATAAACATAAAATAAATCGAAAAACAACCTGAGACAAACATTGCAAAACAAAGTTATAGCATAGAGAATGAGAAGTTATTAAATAAAACCAAGCGAAATAAGATTCCAAGGTGTTATTTCTCATAGTAAAGCTTCCAAAAACTCCCCCAGATTATTATTTATAATTAAATGAGAAACAACCCTCGAGGTCCTATTTCTCTTTTATTTAATTATTCGACCTATTGAGAAAAAAAGCCGCGGGGTGTTATTTCCCTTTAAATCTAATTTTCATTCTCTTGAGAAATAAGGCCCCAAGTTTTGATTCTAATATAAAGATACCAGATATATTAGAAGCATCTAAGAGCTAGATTCAAAAACAGGGTGGACATTCTACTTTTCCATAATTTTGAATGCATTCTTCAAGTCTCTGCTGAATCAGAAACTCACCTACACATAAAAAAATAATCTGAAAAAAGGGAAATACTCTGATTTCGAATACAAGTTTTCTTCCGAATTTAAAATTTTTGATATGCAAAGATTTTCAACAAATCCACTTTAAAATCCCAACAATCCTATCCTCGTACAAATATATGCGTTTTAATCCTATAAATATAACTTGTATATTAGAATTTATACTTGGGGCTTTATTTCTCAGGCGATTGCAGATTAAATTGAAAATTATATAGCACCCCACGACTTTATTTCTCAATTAGTCGAATACTAAATTAATTTAAAATAATACTCAGGGAGCTTTATTTCTCAATTACTATAAGAAATAACAACTCGGGATCTTAGGTATAAGAAACAGGATTCTGGGGTGTTATTCGATTCAAGCTTTGTAGTATTGAGAAACAATACTTTGGGGCTTTATTTACATTGGGATTTGAGAGAGCCGACTAGCATCATTCACAAAGATTAATGTAAAGAGTTCCTGGGATATTATTTTTCGAATATTGCGATGTTTTTATATATGAGAAATAGAACCTGGAGCGCTTTAATTCACATGACCTTATTTTAAGGCTCCGAAAATGAAGATATACAGTTACCAATATAAAATAAACATTTATGAATATATTGTTGGAAATATTTCGTGTTTAGAAATCCCAAGAAACGAACAACAAATTAGAAATGAATAAAAATATAAATCTAAACAATATCAAATTCTTTTGTTACAACACCGGCAACAGAAACAACAAAAACAACAAAAACAAATCATCAAATAAATACTTTTTTAAAACCTTAAAGAATTCACATTTAAATTTAATAAATTTGTTTTTTTTTTCTCAGAATGAGCGCCAACAATTACTGAAATCAACCGTTAATATAGAAAGAAAGAGATACAAAATATAAATAATATGTAATAGAAATAAAAAAAAAAAAAAAAAGAAAAAAACAAAAAGAAGCTATAATTGAATTTTTTTTTACATAAGAAAAGTAAACTTAAAATGACTAGACGATAGAATATACGAAACAAAATATAGAGCACGTGTTGATAATAATAATTTGTATGTATATATATTTATACTTAGTTTATATTTTTTTTTTGTTTCATGTGATATATATATATATATATATTTTAATATATATATAATATATAAAACGATTCTTAACCTTTGATTTGATTGTACAAATTCTTTAATACATACACATCAATCAATAATTTGTGATCAAACTATAAATAGATATAGAAAAGGCACAGCCTTATCCCCAACATAATCTTCATCAACATCATGTATATCCCCTCGCACAAGGATCGACTAGCATCCTGAAGAAATAGCAATATAAATAGATCCCTCATTCCCAAACCATTTCCAATTGAATATGCATCATCTTCGAGATACTATTTTGCCTCAACTACTATTTTCCAAAATCTAGAACATGAATATCCCCCATGAATGTGTAGTTTTCCTGTTTCCTGTGTACATCATTATGACAATGAAAATATCCAAAAAAAACCAAAGGAAAATTTAATATCAATTGACAATGACTTGTCCCCTTGTTCTAAAATAATAATAATTCTTAATTTCCTCCACAACACACAGTTTTTTTTTTAATCCTTAATCGAAAATCAATCAGATAAAATAAATAAAATATATAATATTATAATATAATTTGCACGCAATAACACTTTAAGTCCAACACCCTTAAACTCCAACCCCAATCTTTAGCTATAAGATATCTTTAAATTGTATTAAAGTAAAATCTATTTAAAACATATAGATTATAGACTACACTATCATAAGATGGTTGTTATATATGTGCTGTGTAGCAGTAGATTATAAGTATAGAAGACTGTAGAAGATAGTTTCACCCCACTCTACTATAGACCGATTATTAAATTAAAAATCAATCAAGCATCAATTCCATTAAAGTAAATATGTATATATATATATATATATATATCTTCAAGTCTTGTATAGCCAATGCTTAATTGAAAATCAATCAAGAAAACAACAACACAATATAATAATATTACTATATACATCTATTATAGAAATGTTATAATAAGTTAAAAGGTAACAGACTGCCTTTTAGAAGAATAATCAATATAATCAAAATATAGTTTCCGGTCTTTCTTGAGAAATTATCAACCGCTCGTTTATGATTCATGTTTCTTCCGTTATTACTTTTTTAACATCGAAATATGAAGGAATTCTATAAATCTATATATAGGACTAAGTGTTCACAAAATTACAAGACTAATGCTGGATGAAAGGGGTGAGAGCGGCAGGATAATAAAATTGTAGTTCATCTTGAAACTTTTGGGTTACTATAAATTTTTTAAGCTAAACAAATGGTATATTTCAAATTCATTTTTTTTTTTTTTTATTTCTTAAACAGATTTCCTCATCATTGTCATCATCATCACAATCATCATTGTAATCAACAATATCATCAAATTTATTTTTCAATAACGATCTTGAAATGTTACTATAGATGGCCTTCAAAATAAAACATCAAAAAAAAAATATCTAATAATAACTTTTTATTCAAGAAAAATAAGAACAAAAAATTCGCACAACCGACCACCCTACAACTCAAAATTAAAATGAATCGATTTGAAGAAAATTACAAAATTTCCTTTCTCTTTCTAACATGGTAGTGTTTGTCTTAATTTGTATTGTGTGTGTTGCTTTTTAAGGCAAAAACATCACTTAAACAAAATTTTGAACAAAATAAGAAGAGTTGTGTTTCTGTGTGTGTGTTTTGGTTGTTTCAATAAAAACAAAAAAAAAAAAAATAAAAAAAATAATCAATTTGTGCGAAAGAGACGGAAATATAATGAATAGAATATTTTATTAATTTAAGTTAAAATGAACAAATATTCGATATTAATAATACAAAAATCGAATCGATTTAGGGGTGTCTTTTTTTAGTGAAAGGAAGAAAACTTTTAGTACAGGGGTGGAGAATGAAGGGTGAAGGGTGGTGCTGGATATTTTGAAAATTATATTATTGACCTGAAAATAGAGTATGGATGGTAAAATAAGAAAATTTGTTTAACTTAAGCTGTTAAATATTTCGAATTTTGCTTTACTTTAACAAATTGTGAATAAAAGGTTTCCAAAAAAAAATAAAATGGGAGGCTTATGAATACAAAATATCAATTTGTAATAGTATATATATATATATATATACATAAATATATATGTATATACAGACTTAACTATTCATTAAGCAGATGTATAAATATATACTTTAATACAATATAACATAGTAGAAATATTTTTGTATATATATATTGAAAAAATTTAAATGAATAGAAAATTAATTTTCTACAAGCCATTATTATTTTTATTATTATTATTGTTATTATTATTATTGTAATTTGAGATTGTTTAGATTGTAAAAACGTATTAAAAAGAAACAAACCAAAAGCAAAAATTGTACTAGACTTTAACACAAAAAAAAAAACCCTATAGTTGGATAACAATTAGAAGGGCAAATAAATAAAGGAAAATATTTAATATGTATCTATATGTATATATATATACATATAGAATAAAAAAATTAATACAATTTAATATTAATAAAGAAAATATCTTTACACAAAAAATTAAACCAAAAATAAGTTGTAAAAAAAAGTATTTAAAAGATATTATCATTATTGATGAAAAACTGCTTTAATACAGTATTTAAGTATTTTGTATTGAATAAGAATAAGTATTCTATAGAAAGTAATATGATGAAGGAATTAAATTGACGGAGTATGCTATAAGTATAAGATTGGAATAATATTTAATAACTATATACTGAGTGTCTCGCATAACTACAATATCTGTTATACGTGTTTCAACTCTTATTAAAGGTTTGAAAGTTACGAAAGTTTAAAGTGGTTTTTGAAAATCAAAATTTGATTCAAACTTTATTTTCTTATGACACACCCTGTATTCAGGACTACTCGCCTGAAGCATATGCTTAATAATTTTTTACTATCTGTTAAGGAATATATTGAATTTAAAAGTTGGTTTCAAGTGCTGGAATCTCAAATCTCGGTTTAGTAAATTATGTTTTTCAAAATCTTGGTTTTAGAAAATCTCGTATTAGAAAATCGAGTTTGAGCTCTAAAATCCTAAAAAAAGTGGATTTACTAAAACGAGATTATGTGACCCTCGTTTATTTTCACAAAAGTTTGTTTCAAGTATTGGCGTCAAAATCTGGGTTTAGTAAATTCTGTTTTTTCAAAATCTTGTTTTTAGAAAATCTCGTTTTTAGAAAATCTAGTTTTTAGAAAATCTAGATTTAGAAAATCTAGTTTTTAGAAAATCTCATTTAAATAAACCTCGTTCCAACCCTAATATATATCATTAAAAACAAGATTTGTAAATAAAAAACGAGATTTATAAAAAAACGTTAAACTTAAGATTTAAAAAACTAGATTCTAAAATAAGGATTTACAAAACCGAGATTATATAACCCTCCCCTGTTTTCACCAAACAAAATGTTGTTGTATTTCTTTAATTCAATGAAAAATCAATACAACTTTTAAAATCCCAGTATCTCAAAAACGGTGGACAATAGACTCTCCCTCTCACACAATATTTTGGTGAATTTTATTTCCCTTACTTGTCCTTTTATTGATATGGTAACTATGTAGGACACCCTGTATAGTATTTTAACTGTATAATATCTTTTCAAACACTTATAAAGAGAAAACGAAGGCTTAATTGATGTATTGACAATTAAATTGATTTATTTTCTTTCTCTTTTTATTAATTTTAATATTCAACAATGTTTTTATGAAGGATTCCGAAGGATAGAGTATTAGGTAAATGATATGGTTAAGACACTTAAAGGATATTTATTTTTTAATTATTTAAAAATTGATGAGAAATTAATTTAATTGAAAGATTTTTGATAAACTTGTATAACCTTGTAACATTCTATATTTATACAAAATCCTTTTATTCGGGAATTTAAATATGCAAAAAGTTGTTTTGCTTGTGTATGTGTGTGTGTGTGTGAGAAAAATCAATTTATATCAAAATAAAAAGGATAAGAATTTTTAATCAAAATAAAATTGAAGAATGTCAGGCTGAAATTTTTAAGAATTTAAGGCAAGGATTTTTGAAGATAGTTTAAAGGAAATGAATTTAATATTAAACAATTACGAATATCTGATGTATTACATAAAGTAACTATATAGTTGAAAATAATCCATAAATCACTTTTTGCTAAATTTGAAAGAATTAATTAAAGTTTTCGTTTTTTTATTATTTAAATAAATTCAGAAGTTGACAGAAAAATGGATTACTTTGAATAATAATCATGAAAATAGTGTATTTACATAATTTATTTGTTATTTAAGAATTCAAAACTAATTTTGAATATAAATTCTTTGATTATTATATTATATTAATATATTGTATCTGTGAGTTATATTATTCAAGTAAATTATATGTTTATATTAATGTAATTTTTGTTAAAGGTATAAGTATATTTATTAATTTATTAATTAAGCCATTAATTTGAGTTCAATGGTAGCTGAGTTGAGTCGAAAACCAATTATATTATATTTTTCCAGTTTCGAACCCGAACTTCTCGCATAAAAGGTCAGTACTCTAACCACTCTGCCACGCAGTCGTTATTCTGCACGTTTTGAGTACAATATTCTGTTCGTTCGTTCTTCTCAGCATACGTTAACTCAAAAATTAAAAGAGCTGAGATTCTGAAAATTTCAATAATTAGTTTTTGTATAGGGCCGCCATTGCTATTGAAATACAGCCAATTTCCTCAATGCGTTCGTGCAGCTGCCGTACAACTTATTTATTAATATGAAGATAACGGAAGATCGAATGAAGCTAAGGAATCTTAATTTTGTCAAAGGTAGCAAAATATATACTTATACACAGTCTACTCCATACTCTTCCTCGTTTTTTTCCAAAAAACTATAATAGGCCAAATGTTAGGCTAATAAGCCTGTCTATACTAAAAGCGAACTTTGAAAATGGGTGAAGATAATATATTCGAATTAGTATGATTGATCTTAATTAATTCCACATATGAACACTTAAAGAGTGAAGACTACACCCAATACTACATGTTATATGTCTTATAACTTCAATAGATATAATTCTATTTGTTATACAGTTGTAATAATTTTATATTTGAATTATAAGGTGATCCTTTATCTGCGAGTTATATTATTCAATAAAACTAATTATTTGTTTGTATTTTGTATTTGGTTATATAATGTTTGTTTTTGTTAATGTATTTGAGAATTATTAATTATTGGTTATTTCATTAGTCCCAGATAGTAAAACCCAGATAATGTTTTTTTTTTCTTTTACTGGAATTCAAAACCGGGCCTCTTCAATGTCTTCCTCTGTAAAGATACTCCCTGAATAACAAAATTCATTATATATTTTACAAAATATTAAACTTAAATTTTTAATATTAAGTACAAAATTCTAAAAATATAAATTGATTTTAGAAAAAAAATAAAAAATTTTAAATTGAATTAAATACTAATTCCCTAGAGTACATTCTAATGAATTAAAAATAAAGATTTAATTTAATTGTACAACTAAAAATGATTATCAAAATCTGAAACGTGTCGGTTTTTTTTTTGCAATATTATTTAAAAAGTTCAATTATTTTTTTTTCAAATTTAATTTTTAAATTCAATTATATTGTGTTTTATTTAAAAAATTTAAAATATTTAAAATAAAACTGTTTATTATAAAATATTAATTTTTTTTTTCTAATATAATAATAATGAATACAAAATAAAATTATGCATTAGCATTAATTTTTATATTTAAAAATATTGACAATAACATTAAAATATTTTTATTAATTATAAATATTATATTTAAAATTATAAATATAATTTTTGTGTGTTTTTTATTTTCAATTTAAAAAAAATTTAATTTTTTTTTGTATTTTTAAATGACTTGCTATAATTTTTTAATGGTATTTTGTTGAAAATTATTCCATTAAATTTAAACCAAAAAAATTAAAAACATAAATGAATTTCTAATGAACATGGACTTTTATTTAATTTGTATTTTGACATTTTTAATATAATGACTATTCTAATTATGAAAATTAAGTTAAATTAAAAAATTTTTAAAGGAAAATTAAATACAAAAATTTGCAATAAATTGAAAAAAAAAAAAAAATTAAATGCATTAAATTAATAACTCTCATTATAATCACTTTTAAATTTTTTAAAAATGAAAATATTTTAAAATCGAATTATCATTAAATTTTTTATATGCTAGAAATTATAATCGACAAGCTGATTGTTGCAGTTATTCATTGGATTTTTTAGAGTTATTTTTGACTGTGAACTATTTACGAAGGAAAGTATGAAATGCTGAAGATGAGCAGGATTGGAGAATATCGAACTTCGAATTGACTCAAAGTTTGATAGATTGATTTACTAAATTTTTTCGGAAAATTAATTTGCTAACAGATCCTATGTCAGTAACTTTTTTACAGTGTAATTAACAATCTGACAATTGATAAATTAACACCTTTACAAGCTGTAGAATTGGAAAGTTCTGGGATCGACCTCCGACAAAGTTTTTTTGATTGATTTTCTTAATTTCTTCGGATATTTTTATATGTCCTAATAAATTTAATATGTTCGAGGATTTAACACCAGAGCCCAACTTTTTCAATATTTACTTTTATTTTGTTTTTATTTTTTTATTTTTCAAACCGAACAAGACTGATACAAAAAATTTCTTAAAATTATTACCTATATTTAAAATTATACAGTACAATAATAACTTATATTAAGATAATTAAGACAGTTTAACTAATAATTCTTTAGATAATCTTCGAAAATAAAGAATTTTAAATCGATTGTTGTTCAGGAAAATCGATTATTTAAAATTAATCGTTTGCATTAAAACAAAGTTGAGATACAATTTTAACACAAAATTTGTTGATTGGACTTTACTTAAATAAAAAGTCCGAATACTTAAATATAATTTGACATCTTCTTGACAGTCTAATAGTGTTGCCTCAAATACTTTTAAGAATATCGATTTAAAGTTGTACTACTGTAAATTTCTTAAAGACAATAAGAACAAAATAATTTCAGATACAATTTATTAAATTTAAATTAAGTACAATTTTTTAAATGAGGGTGGAAAATTTTACAATTATCAAAGCGACTTAAAAAAATATTTGATATACATTTTTACTCTTGGTAACACATCCAAGCTCTCTTATAATTAATCTATTAACTATTTAATGATATTTTTTATTTTCATTTTTCTTGAGAACTTTTTATTTTTAATTCGATTCTTTTAATAGCCATATTTAACATTTTTATATGATTCTCATTTCATTGTCTATAATATGTTCAATACAATACTGTTAGTATGATAACGATAATAATTATATTCTTTAAAAAAAAAAAACAACTTTTTACTTCATACTGAGTTTATTACAAATTAAATCGAAAAATAAATAAACAATGAATTGAACTGAAAACCAAAATCGACAACAAAAATTTAAAAAAAAAAAAAATCGATTGTTATTTATGCGACTGAATTCAAATAAAATTGACATATCAATAATTAACTTTGACATTAAAACCATTAAAAAAAAAAAAAAACAGTTCTTTTGTTTTTGTATGTGTTGTTTTTGTTTTTTAATTTTTTTAATCCATATAAAATGGTTGTTATCATTTTTATTAACACTTTAATGACCATCATAATATATACAAAAAAACAAATACATATACACATAAAGTCATCTGTTCATTCATTTGATATTATATTTGTATTATAATTACATTAAAAAATGTTCATTTTTTTTAATCTGGAAAATTTTTATGGGAAAGTTTTTTTTTATTTTATGTTTTGTTTTTATTTTGATTATAAAAAACTTATTTTTTTTTTTTTTTTTTTTAATTATGTAATTATATACTGATTTTAAAATAAAAAAAATATCTATAAATTTTTGTTTGAATTTGAAAATATTGTTATTAGAAAAAAAATTTAGAATTCGAATTTTCAAATTTAAAGTTTTCTGAGAATATAAAAAACCATTAGTAAAAAAATTTTTAATTATTTCCTTGTTAAAAATTTAAATAATTATTTTGATTTCCATGAAATTTTCAATTAAATTTTTAAGAATATAAAAAAACAAGATTTGTGGTTAGTTAATTATGAGTTTTGATAAATACACATAAGAGGTGGCATTAAATGTAATTCAATTTAAGTTCAGATAATTTTAATGTGTTTGTGATGTGAAAATGTTAGAAAGTTCAGTAATTAAAATTTTTATGTTTCATATGTTTATTTTTTGTTTAAATTAGTATGTGGGTTCACATTTGTTCCATTGAAGCTATTTTGATTTTTCTTTAAGATTTTTATTTTCAATGTACAGTGTGTTTCCTAATTAAGTTATATTCATGGCATTTTCATAAAACAGGAAGTTTTGGCCAATAATTTGCCATATATGAACTAGGGGTTCTTTTGTAATTTTTGGATTGCATAAAATGTATCATTCGGAAAATGTTGGAAAGTGTAGGACACTATAATTTTTGGTTGCAAGCTCTGATAAATCTCGTTCTAAGAGACTGAAAACCCGGTTGACCACGTTTTAGAAAAAAGAGTTGCAAGATTTTAAAATTTATACAACAGTTTATTTTATCTACAATGGCTTCGAATTAATAGACGAATTAATAAAAATTAAAAATCATATCTTTCAAAGGAAAGATTCGAATCGGCTCCATCTCCAAAAGAATATAGTAATACCTAGTTCTATGGAGCTTAAAATTTTCAAATGATTATAAGCTTTTAATTTTTGATCTTTTAGAGATTCTTAGATTCCGAGCAATAACGAGATTTTGATGAAAGGATATTCTTTAGTAAAGGAAATGATATTCTTTAAAAAAGGAAAGGATCCTTTTTTTTAATAAAGGAAAGGATTCGAGAATTCCGAAAAAGCAATTTATCATACAGGAATCTTTTACCACGTGCAAAAAATACAATTTTGAATGATAATACAATCAAGCTTCTGATAATTTTTTTTTTGTATTCCACAGTTGTGCGGCACAGTTGTTATTTGAGAAACAACCTTTTATGGAGAGAATTTAGCTTTCATTAACAGGCCACTGCTCGAACCCCAGTAAAATATTTTGTAACTGGTTTTCAATTTAACTTAGTTACTTTCCACCATTGGGTTCAAAGTAATGACATAACTAAAGAATTAATAATTCTATATCTTTAATAAAAAATATTTAAAAAAAATAATATAAGTAAGCATAAATAATTTAATTGAATAATATAACTCACATATACAGAAATACCAAATAAATCAAAATTGCAGTTATTATTAATTGAATAATATAACTCACAGATATAGAAATACCCAATAAATCAAAGTTGCAGTCCAATATAAAAAATAAAATTGTATCTATTGAAAATCTAAGACATTTCTACATGCTATAAGTCGTAGAACAATCTCATGTGTTAATTGTACGCAGAACTTCATTTATAATAATCCTAATTATAAGAATATAATATGTCCAGGATCTTGTCTCTTGTTTCATTAATATGTAGCTATAGTATAGGCTGACTTATTCGCCGAGCTTAATTGAACAGTTAGCATATAATAAAAAAATTTAGGTTAATCAAAGAACCACTGAATTACCTAGAACAATTTTTCATAATATTTTGGCAGATAAATGACCGTCTTCTGTATTATGAACCGACTGACAAATGCTACTATACACAATATTACATTAGTTTCAACGCCTGTCTGAGAGCTGAAGTAGTTCAATTATTAAGAACAAGCACAATTAAGTTTAAAAACCTTAAAATTACTTCTTAAAATTTATTAAAGATAACAAATACTCTAATAAATTTTTTAAATTGTAATAGTTATCTTTAATATTCTTTTTCCATTTAAAACAACAACAAAACTTGAAAATCTTCTTATTATACATTTTCACCACAGCCACGTTACCTTATATTCACCTATATCCTTTTTATTGTATTGTTTAATTTTCTTACTTTACCACACAATCTTATTATCTCACATTGAATTAACTTATAAAATGATGTCACATTAACTTAATTAGACTATATTATATTCATATATACTTATATACAAATAATTTTATAGTACATTATTATGTATATTGTAATTATATGTAATACAATTTTAAATGTATATGTGTATACTTCTACTTCTTTAAAGGATTGAATGCTATTTGTTAGAAAAGTTCTTTAACTTTTTTTGTTTCTAAAACTTCGAAATTTATTTGTTAAATTCAAGAAAATTAAATTGTATTGTATTATTATCACGCAAGTTTAGGGGTATAATAAAGGTGATGGTAACGTTTAAAAATAACGGTATATTTAATTGTGTAGGTAAAAAAAAAAAAAATTGATATAGATTAATCTTGTCAATGAAATTGACATTCAAATAGAATGAAATGTATACCGTTATAAATACAAAAAAAAAATAATAATAAAATATCAAATCAATTGAAAAAATAATGTGTATGGCGTATATAATGTTAGAAAGAGATAGAAAACCAATTTGAAAAATACACAATAATAATAATGATATATCAATTAACATTTAAAAAATTTTTAAAAATAATTTATTTTGAAATTTTTTTTTGGAAATAATAGTCATTATTTTAATTTGAAATGGTTGATTTATGAATTTATATTTATATTTATTTTGTTTACACACTTAATTAAAGATATATGTAAATATATGGTGAAATTGTATCTGAGTATTTGATCCAAACACTTGAATGAATTTATATTTGATTATTGTGAATTAATTATTGAAGCTAGAAAAAGCCCCAGTTTTTTTACTAATTAAAGGATCATTACATTTGCAAAACAACGAAATGCAGAAAAATTTAAGAGGTTTTAGAATTTTATTTTAGATGGGATTAAATATGTGATTTTCGAGTTATATTCAAAATCAAGGTATTTTCTTTTTCCAGAAAGTTTATATTTAAGGATGTGCGAGATTCTGACTTATGAATCAGGCCATTCCCCTTTTATAGAATATTTATATATTTTTAGTATGTGCAAGATTTAGACTTAGTTGGGATTACTTTTGTTTTATGAAACAGGTATGCCGAATTCTTAAATAATTCTTTTAATTATAGTGTTAGATGCAAAGTCTAGCTTAAAAAAATTTAATCATCGGGGATTCCGTTGCAGCTGTCTCTGATATCAAAATTTATTATTTCTTAATCAATTTTATTATATTTTAAAGTTTTTAAGGGATATTTCACTTTTTAAAATATTTTGAAGAGGAGCTTGTTTTAATTTGATTTAATAACACCCCAAATAAAAAGTGAAGTAAAAACCAAAATAATTAAATAATCCCCCAATTTTTGGGGTGTTATTTCTTTTTTTGTTGGGGACATTATCGTTTGCAGGGTTTTTTCAGGGAGCAGAATATAATTATTATTAAATGTAAAATACTTGTTAGTTTTAATAACTAATTCTTTAATTTAACCTTGTCACACAATCCCTGCTATATAATATGAAGAAAAAAGAATGTTTGATGTGTTGCCAGGAAAACAGGAACGAACCTGATTGTAATTATATTTGAAAAGTTACAAATTTTAAGACGAAGCATATCTATTTGAGCAGAGCACATTAGATGGAAGCTTAAATGGTTCTCACAATGAAAGAGTTACTATAAAGGATTTTAAATCAATTCAGTTGAATTCACAGTATAAAAATTAGCACTTAAACTTGTCTAGGGTTACATTAGGATTGTATTAAGAAACGCAAAATGGATGAATTTTAGAAAATAGTATTTTTTAATCAATTAAGGATTTTTCAATATATGGTTATAGCATTTTATATGAAACCTAGTTCAATTTTATTGAAAAATGTTTCATATATTTGCAAAGGTATCATTTAATTTGAAAATGCTATATTATGTAAAATTAAATTGAACATGAAATACTAAGAAATAATCTGAAAACAATATTGTTTTATTTTTAAAAGAACAATAAAATAATGTATAAAATTTAATTATATGTATTTAAATATTATTATAAATTTTTTTTTAATTTTTAAAATTGCAATTGTTTTCTTTTTGTTAAATTTAAATTTAATTAATTTGCTTATTTTAAATATTTCAATACATTTAATTTGGTTAATTAGCTATCAATTTTTATTTTAATGTAAAGGGTGTCTGTCTTTTAAAAATCACTAAAAAAAAGACAAAGATGTGTCTATCGGAAGCGACTTCCTTCTTTATTTGTTACTAGGTAGAAAGCCTGTCGTACGACAGGTGTAAAAGTGAAAACCAAATTTTATTTTCCTGAATAAATAAACTAAAATCTTAAGCGAAAAAAATAATGTAATAAATATATTCGCATTTACAATACAAATATTTAAATAAAAACTGATCTGAATTAAACGTATGGAAATATTAAATTAGAAAAACATTCATGTTAGAAATAACTTTTAAACATTTTCATTTCTTTTTTTTTTTTATCTTTTCAAACACTAAAGATTAAACGAAAAGAAATAGTATGTTATGTGTATAAATAACACTTAACATAACATAGGGCACGCTAATCAGCAGCAGCAGCAGCAGTTTGTCTTTTATTATAGTTAGATAATTTTATGTATAGCTAAGTAGATATATTTTTAAAAATAATAGTATTATTTTAAGAACCGGTATTGTTTAAGTTTCGAATCCCAAACCTTTTAAATTAGATTTCCAATCTTTTAGCGTATTTCTTTTAGAGGTTTGAAATATGCAAAAACTTTTAAACATATTTCAAACTTCTTCATAATCTTTGTTTTTACTTATTAAGTAATTGTTGGAAATAGTAAATGTTTGAAAACCAGATACCTTGTCCAATATATTTAATAACTTTTATATGAATGAAATATATTTTTTTAAGTTTTTTTTTTAAATACATAATTAAAATACATAAATTTCATGGAAAAGTGGACATTTGAAAAATATATAATTAAATTTAAAGTGAAATTTTTTAATCACAAAAGATTTTTAAAAAAAATCAAGGGAGTTTATAAAACCAAAGGTTTTAAATTTGCAATTTTCTAAAATGATAAAATGATTCGGACCCCTTTTTTTTTTTTTTTTTTTTTTTTTTTGGCGGCACCTTTACGTGCTAACTGTTCACTGTGATAGGCTTAACAGCCTGACTATATATGTGCATGTCGGAACAGGGTAGATATATTCATATATTAGAACTGATCAAATGAATTCCACATACAATTTATACATCAGATAGTACTACTCCTTATAACATGTAGAAATGTCTTAGATTTTCAATAAATACAGTTCTATTTTGTTTATATTGTAATAATTTTGTATTTGAGCTATATGGTATTCTATATCAGTGAGTTATATTATTTAATTGAATTATTTGTTTACATTTTGTATTTGTTTATATTGTTATAATTATGTATTTTTTATTAAAGATATATAATTATTAATTATTAATTAAAATCAAAAAAAAATAAATCTTCAATATCTAACGTATCACGACTTCAAAATTACTGGACGCAACATGTTTATATCATTCGAAATAACAAAAGTATTGCATTCAATGTTGTCTATACATTGTCTAAGTAAATAATTTGTGTATCAAAAGGGTATTCTAAGTGTACGACCCTGATAACCTAAGTTCAACTGTTACGACAACATAGAAATAAATTTTTCAACTTTTATAGAATCAAAAAATTGTCTTTCTATAAATATTTTTAAATCTTGATTATTCAGTACTGAAAAAATACTGAATCCAATTCTGAAGTTTCGTAAAATTAATATGGTACAGTTGATCTCAATAATATAGCTCTCTTTTTATATTTAATAGAGTGTTGCTTTTGAATTAGCCCTAAAATGAATTAATTTCATTCAACACCGAAACGGAAGTAAAAAAGTACTGAAAAGAAGAACATTCATTAAGTACTGAAAAAGTATTGAAAAAATGATGAAAAAGTTCTGGAAGGAAGGTGAAGAACATTCAATGTATTATTGAATAAGAGTTTTCCATTCCAATTAACTTTAGTAGAAGAGAAGCCGAATTACTTCCATTCAGAAGTGCAGAAGTCCTAGTTAAGTACTTCTGGTTTAAAAGGGAAATTTTGTAACTGCTCAATTAATATACATTGTAGTACAAAATAAAATTAATTTAATATAGAAATATTTTTAAAAGTTATTAATCGATTCCCAATTTATTTTAATTTTTGCATAAAATTTGAGTTATAAGCATTTTAGGAATATAGGACTGATTAAGTTCTTCGAACAAAGTTCGGTAGTAATTCTGCAGCATATGTAGAGCGAGCTGGCATAAAGGCTTAGTAACATTTTTCTGTTTTTGCAAAATTCAGTCAAGGCAGATAGAAACCCAGAGTAAAACTATTTTTAAATTTTTTTTTTAAATTATACTTAAAAAATGTTTTGTACATACATATACATATATATATCATTAATATAAATCATCAATTTCATTCCTACATTAACTTCAAAATAATTTAATATTTATTTCTGATTTTAATAATAATTTTATCACACTCAGAAAAAAAAAAGATTATTTTGCAGTTAATTATTAATTAAGAATATGATTGGTTTTATTATTATTTCTTTGTTTTTCTTCTTTTTTTTTTTAATTGTATAAAAGTTATATTAAAATAAAAATAATTATTTATTTCTGAAAAAATAATCAGATCTGATATTATAATTATAATTTTAAGGATTAACTATATATACATATATATTTAATATGAAATTCAATCAATTGTACAATATTATCAATTACATATTATTATTATATATAAAATAAAATTATGTGTGAAATTGTTAAATTTAACTCAAAAGACCCCTGGTATTAATACTATATAAATGTATGCAATTCTTTTGTATTTTAATTATAAATGGGTAATTTTATTTTTAATTGAGTAATATTTTGTCATTTATTTCATATTAAAAAAATAATTTTTATTTAATAATTATATATAACATATTAAAATTCCAATTACAGTGTTTGAATGTATAAAATCCATTGCAAATACTCGTACTTATTATTATTTTATAATCTTAAATGAGTGGCTCAGCTTAATATGAGTAAGGAATATTATAAAAAGGTTTGAGTGATGTGATATTTATAATATCACTCAAAATATGAGACATTTTTAAAGGGTAATTGAAATAAAAAAAAATCAAATATTGGTCCTGCTAAGTGTCCTGCTATGTCAATTCACAAAGTGTGACTCATACATAAAGTATGTTTATGCGTATACCTATTTGATTAATATTAATGAAATTTCACTGTTTCATATAAAAAGGAGGAAAAGTGTTGTAAAGTAGACTGTGACAAATCTGGGATACCCGTATGACCCAAAATGGCTGGATTTAAATAGCGATGACGGCTATTGCATATAAACAATTTGTTAAAATTTCAAAACCCTAGCTCCTTTATTTTTTGAGTTATCGTGCGAACGGACGGACGGAAATACATAACCAAATTGATTTACTTTTCGATTCTGATCCAATAAATACCTTTGAGTCTATATCTAGTATACCCTTTTGACTTGTAGCCATACGGGTATAATAATCAATTTTAAAGATTGGGAGGCTTTCATTATAAGTTTATTTATACCCTGACAATGAGGTTTACATTACATTATTGTAATATGTGCTAAAAAGTTCATTTCCAAAATATTTTGATTAAATGTTCCTATATAGTTTCAGTTTGTTCGTCTGTCCGTATGTTTACAAAACTTCAAAATTTTTTGAAATTAAGAAATGAAATTTTGACTACTGGTAGATTTTGTAAAAAAAAATAAATTTAATTCATTGCCTCCGGAAAAAAGCTCGTATTAGAAAAATCTCGTTTAGGAAATTTAATTTTTTATTGGAAAATCTAATAATTTGAAAAAATTTCCTTTTTAAGGTTCTTAGAATTGGACCAGTATTATGAGCCTTTTTCAGAATATAAAAAACAGAGATATTCAAAAAAGAGATTTTCTAAAACAAGATTTTTCCGGACATTGGAGAGCTGTAACTCTGTAGCGGAGGGACTATAGAAAAATTTTAAAAACAACATTTTCTGAAAACGGGATTTATGGGTCTGAGATTTCAAACCCAACCAAAAGTAAGGATCATATAAGATGGAATTATTCTGAAATGTAAATAATTAAATCTGTTTAAAAGGGAAACATAATATTGAAAGATTGATATTAACAAATTAAAATTAAATTAGGTACTGCTTTGTATGAAATTTATTATTGTGTTATTAATGTTTCAAAAATTTATTTTAACGTGCTCACTGTTCAACTGTGAGGCTAACATATCTGTTCATAGCATAGGTACATGTTGAAATGGCGTTAGAAAGAAAGACAATGGTCCACAGTTTTACTGTATTTTTATATCTGTGAGTTATATTATTCAATTTAATTATATTCACGTAATTTTATTTTAAATAAGGAATATCATTAATTAGGTATGGATTATTTTGAACCTAATGGCAAATTGTAGCTGACTCTAGTCTAAAAACCAGATAAAAATATTTCGCTTTTTTCTATCGGATTCCTAACTTTGGAATCCTATGGGATTAAAAATTTGTATGTGTTATAACCTGTGCAACGTTTTTTTGTGGTTTTTAGATTAGAAACCAAAGATGAAAGCAACTAAACATTTGAGTTTATCAAAATATATGGAATATACAATTCTTAAGTTCATAAGGTTAAAACTAATTCATTTATCGCATTTTTATAAGCTTTCAAAGGCCGTCTAATGGACGAACGGATAAACAATATGAAATTACAAGATGATTTTGAAAAATGTTTTAAAAAATATATGAAAAACAAATATTTAAGTGTTTTGAAAATCATACAATTCAATACTAGATATTTAATAGGTCGCAGTTATAATAAAACTTATTGTAATTGAAGTTCAAAATTATTTTATTTAAAAAAACTTTTTAAAAAAGAAGTGTTTAATATGAAATAATTTTATTTAAACATACCAAGTCTATTAAATATTTATAAATATATATTATTATGTAAATTACTTTTATATTAAAATTTTAGTGTTATATGAATGAATTATTTTTTAATATATATGTATGTAGGTTAATATATTATTATAATCTTCTTTATTAATTAATAACTTTTTTGTTATACATTTGATTAAATATACTTTAATTATATAAGTAGATATTATTAAAAACTTTTAGTTTTAAAATTAATACATGTATTTATACTAATATAAAAGGTAATATGAAATTAATTATTAAATTGTATAATTATTTTATAAATAATAATATGTGACATAGACTATAAAACTATTTTATAGTTCTTTTTTTTTTGTAATATATCACATGAAACTGAAACCTTAAATGATCTCATAAAAGTCAATGTTAATTATTTTTTTTTTTTTTAAATAACATGTGTATCCATAATATTACAGATAACCTTTTTAATAATTAATTTTTTTGGATGATAAATAAAAAATTATGGGAGTCATGAAATAAGGTCCTGCGAAATTAAGTCCTCCAGGAGCATATTTCTCATTGATAAATAGATACAAATATACAAAACTACTTGAAACTCGTTGAATGAGAAATAACACCCCGGGGTCTTATTGTAATAAATAAGAAATAAAGTCCCGTGGTGTTATTTCTCAAATAGAACTTAATTTGGGATAAGAACTTTATTTCTTAAGAAGTCGAAGATTGAGTTGAAAGAAAAATAACAAATAGCCCCGAGACTATATCTCTCAAAAAGGTGGTCATCATTTTACAATTAATGAGAAACAACTTCCCGGAGTTTTTTACCTACTACTCTGTACATATTATGAAAGATATAAGTATTTTTTAATTAGGATTTCAGAATTGTGTTCAAAAGTAGGGTATTCCCCTTTTAATTAAAATTCTAAATTAGGATAAATTTTAAGGTTGAATGCAAAATTCTGAAAAAGGGGCATATTTACCCCGGTTTTGAATCTAGCTCTAATATCGCTTTATAATATCATACCTATATTTTGAGAAAATCCTTGGCCTTATTTTTAAGTGGTCTAAGATTAGCTCAGAGAGAACAGTTCTAATAGTCGAAGTCAAACTTAATGGGAAACCGATTCCCCAGGTTATATTTCGTATATTTTGTAGGGTATAGAATTTTTCAATTACATAAAAGAATTAAGACCCCGTGGACTTTATTTATTTGGACCTTTTTTAACGAATCCAAGTAATGCATATATATGTAATATTTGGTGTATTTATAATACTTTATATATATATATATATATAAAGTGGTTTAAAATTATGGTATTAAAATATATATTTTAATTGTTTTCTTTTGGTTTTTTTGTTTTGATGTTTTAATTCATGTTTTATGTTTGAAGAAGGTGTTTTTTGTTATGTTATTTGGTTTAATTTTCAAAAAATACATATATATATAGATACATACTATAAATTTTATTAGGTTGTTCCAATAATGTAATAATAATATGTGAAATATGATAGTTGTACAAGAAAACTTTAGGTATCTAATAAAAATTTTTTATGTTTTTTTAATATTAAATTTTATATCTAGACATTTTATTGTAGGTTATGTAAAAAGATAAATTTTTGGATTAAGTTTGTATATATATATACATAGCTTCGAATAATAAATATATATATACATTGATCTGATATTGACAATGGTTTGAAGTTTTTACAATGTTTTTTTAAGACTTTCTATGAAATTTATTTTATTTATAAATGATTATAAGAATATTTTTATTAAATAGAACAATTAATTACAGAATAATTGACTTGTGTCATATGCAATGGCTTTGTAAATAAATCTGGTTGTGGTAGCAATGTAATATTTGTAAATTTTGCGTTTCAAAGTCAAATAAAAAACAAGGCCATGCTATAAGTAAATCAGTTGTATTAGTATCTAAGAAAAAATTATTTGTAAGTAAATGCATCGGTTATGTACGATTTTTTTTTTGGTTTTTTTATTAATTTTTAAGAGATTTTTAAAATAAATTAAAAATGATTACTTATTTATGTGTTTGGACAATTGAGGCGGATTGAAAAGAATGCTAAAAAAGGTTATAAGTTTCTCAGTAAAAAAAATGGAATTCGTTAAATCCTAACAAAAGTTGTTCCATTTTGTCAGAAACGCGTAATTGGATAACTCGTGTAAATTTGTAGATAGTACAAATCGAACCATAGGATCGAGAAGTTCCCATACAAAAACACCAGACTTTTTGAGAAATCTCGAGTTCCAACTGTCGAAATGAGTTCATATTTGGTAAATGGCTATTGGTTGGCATTCATGAAAAGTAGTTTCGGGAATCTCAAATTTTAATAATTCATCAAAATCTCAACCGGTTTTAATTAAATTGGATATAAAGGCTTTTTTTTGCAAAAGTAACGAACGATTTCGAAGATGAGTCAAATTGGCCCAAGGGAAAGGGAGGGCTCCAATATAAAACAATTAGAATTTCTATTTATTTTTGCAAAACTAAAGAACGATTTCGAAGATGAGTCAAATTGGCCCAAGGGAAAAGGAGGCTCTAATATAAAATAATTAGAATTTCTATTACATCTAAGACCGTTCAAAAGTTTCAATAATATTTAAAGCTAATATTTAGTTAATATTCGTAATATTCAAATTATTCAAAAGTTGGTTCTACGTCATAAACGACTAACTAAATCCATAATATTTAATAACTAATTACAGAAATTTTAATTCTATCAGAATAAAATAAATTGCAAAATTTATGTACTAGGTTCAATGTACTAGGTTTAATGTCATACATTATAATTATTTATCATTAATTTAAGTATCATTACAACATTCATTATCGAATGTTAAACTAGAAACCTAATTAGTATCTATATGATTACATAGTTTTTTTTTGTTCAAAATTAGATAGAAAATTGTAATTTTTTGAATTTAAGAATTGTTCAAAAAAGAATTAGTACTAATTATTTCCTGTACTAATGTCAAAATTAAATGAAATAAAAATTTTTTAAAGAACTTAAAAATAAAAAAAAATTAAAAGTTAGTATAAATTTATTGATTATTTTAAAAATTTTATTGAATTACAAAATATTATACATAGCTATATATTTTCAGTATCTTTATTAATAATAAAATATTTAAAGTTTTGTCATAAATTAATAAACTTATCCTCTTAAAAGCTTAATTTTATAAATTATACGCTATCAATATTTAGAAATTAATTGAATTAATTTTAATGCATGATTTCATATTTTGAATAACATTTTGGAATTGTAATAAATATAATATATTTCAAATAGAAATATAGTTAATTTTTGTGAATTAATTATTAAAAGAATTTAATTAAAATACAATATTAGAAATATTATTTTTAAAATAATAAACTTTGAAAATATTATTATATTATTTTAGTTTTATTTATTTCTTCAAAAACATTTGAGGTGCTTCAATTATTTTTTTTTTGAATAGTAGAATTGATTTACACAACCCTGATTTTTCATCCTAATAGTTAATAGCTATTAATATAAGAAATCGTTACCAAAGCAAAAAAGTCTTTCATAAAAATATTAATATTAAATAGTGTATTAGACCCAACCTAATAACTCCAAAATCAAACGAAAATTAAGCTTAAAGTAGAAGTTAATTAAAAAAAAATTTATTGGAACCCATACTGCCGTCCTAAGAAAGAAAGTCGTTTCTGCATTTTCTTGGTTTTAGGTAATTTAACTTTTAGTGTTTTATATTCGCGCATCGCTATGTTGAATATTTTGAATTCTTGAAAAACAAATATGTTCAATAAAGAAAAACAATTTTTTTGAACCTACCAGAGATAAGATAGTACTAAAGCTTTGTTAAAAGCTTAGCTTATTCATTTCTTTTAGTTTATTCATGAATTTGCAACGAGATGTGGCATTTTTTCTTAGTACAAAGTTATGAGACATTTATCTGATGTCAAATATTCAATTATCCCAAAAATTCACTTTTGGAGCTTACGACTTTTTTCCTTAGCGCCACAGCATACTCGTATGTTTGGATTTTTAGTAGATATTATAAAGTAGTAGATTTTATTATTTACTAAGTGATGATCTCTTATGCGATTTGTTTTACGTGCATTTGAAATAACGCGATTTGAAAAACTGATTCAATTCTCTTTTTACGCTTCAATATTTTCGCGCAACGCCTATCATGTAAAAAGAGAAATAGGATATGTTTTTTTTAAATCACCCCAGCACAAATAGTACTTATCCAGAAATTGACAAACAACTTTTAAATATATCCGTAGCTAGCCAATTGAAAAAGATATTTGAAGCTCCGGCATTGTAACAATTAAATTAAAATTTAAAGTACTTCTTTGCAAGGACTAAGTTACAGATAATTTTTCAACCACAAACTAATAATTACCTAATTAATTTTTCTATGAAAACCCTTTGAATACATCCCACATCTAGTATATTAAAATATCATTATAATATTATATTTTAATATTATGTAAATGTTCTAGTATTTGCCAATATTAGAGTTATTTCTGTAAAGATCAATCTAATTACAATAGAAGTAAATTTCAAAAGATCTACAAAATTAATTAAAAGATCAAATAAAAGTACATGTTGAGGAAACAGAGATTGTATACACACTTCTATACACATAATTATTCGAATAGCATGCAGAGCAGTAGCAAATAGTATGTAGGCTTAAATATGGGGAAGAGTTAATATTAAAATTCATAAATTTTTGTTTTATAGATTTTATTTAAAATTTGTGTTTAGCAAGCCACTTAAATCGTGAAAAATATGTTCAGCAGTTTCATTATGACTTGATGTAGCATATTTAAATGATGTATCAACTGTGAATGCTGTTGGTTTACCCTTAAATTCTTGCTGAAAAAGAATGAGATCAAGAACTGACCCTTAGGGTACTCCACAGTTCATAGCAGCCTCACTATTCAATACAATTTTAGGTTTTACTCTCTGCTTTCTACCCCAGAGAAAAGAGCCGAACCAATAGTGAACAAAACCTCTAATACCTAAAATGTATAACTTCTCTAGTAAAATTTTATGATCAACATGCTCAAATGCTATAATAATGTCTATAATTAAAGCTGAACAGTATTTATCTGTATTTAAAGCATCATTTTTTTTTGCACTTGGACAGAGCCTTTGAACAGAGCCTTCAGCAGACTTATTTTCAAAAACCTAAATTGGCGGCTGCTAAAATAACAAGTCTATAGACCGACTTCAATAGAATTAACCCAAAATTATGGTATCAACCATCTTCAGATTTAAATAATTGGGTTTTTCAAAAGTTTCATATCGGACGAAAAATCGAATCACCAAAAATAGATTATGTTTCATTTTTAAAATAAAATCACATAATTTTTAATCCCAGAATAAAAAATTCTACATATTGAATTAATGAACTACAAAATTAAATATCTGTCAAATTCATTTCATTTATATTTTTTTAATTGCTAAATCATTTTTTCTTAATTAACAGAAAAATTTTAATTACCACATACACTATATTAAATCTAATCAAAAATAAAAATCAATTATCAATATTACAAATCAATTTAAAAAAAAAAAAAAAACTCATTTTAAAATGTCAGTATTTATTTATTATTTTAATTTTTGTTGCTAATGTTAAATACGAAATTCTTTTCCTTAAAATGAACTGCCATAGATGTCATGACATGTCAAATAAAAATCTTGATCTTTTCTATCAATTTACTTATCGATTCCATAATCCATTATATTCTGCAAAAAAAAATATAATATTTTTTTATTTTATTTACTAAATGTCAGATGATCGGATCAATGTTCGATTTTAAATAAAATTTTTAATATTACATTTTTTCTCTAGAAAAAATATTAAAAAAAAAAAAATTTGACAGTTAAATATCATTCATTCGATCATTTAATGGTCAAGAAAACTTGAGACGTATGGTAACAATCATTGTTTTTGAAAATATATATGGAAATGTTTAGCTATTCTTTTGTTAAATTAAAAATTTTCTGAATCAATTCGAAAAATACCATATTTTTTGAAAAAAAATAATTTTCAAATTTTTTTTTTACCATTTTTTTACTGCACTGCATAAAAAGTGTTGTGTGTTGGGTGGTAAAGTATAGTAATAATAGAAAGTAAATTAGGCTAAGTGTTTTTCGGCTTCTGAATGCTTTAATGGTATTCTCGAGCCCCTACTCTCTAAACTTAATTTGTTTAAATATATTTAAGTGATTCATTTTATTTCAAATTAGATTTAATAAATATCTGTATTTGTTTCCAGCTTTAGATACTAGGTTCTTAGTCTAGCTCTTATGAGTTTTGAAATTAGGTATCAGGGTTTCTTTTATAAAATTAAAACATATCTTACAACTAAATGGGTTCAGAAATATTCAAATTTTTAAGAACATAGTACTACTTGATTCTAAACCCAGTAACTAGAACCTGGTAATCATATTTACAACGCATATCATATTATTATATTTAGTATATGATAAATTAAAATACCCCTAGCCTAGAATCTAGTAATTATATCTATAATATGAATAAATAAATAATATCTATTAGTAGAATTTTAACTCTATCAATGACCTAGTTCTTATAGTTTTTAACTAATAATTTGGTTATTTTACATAGAGAAACTATTTTCTTGGACTGGATTAAGTAAAAAACTATAGTTCCTAGTTTTAAAAATTTTACAATAGAATCTACTGAAATGGACTCGAAATTTAGTAGTTTATCTACTACTATAGTTTCTAGTTAGTATACCTAAGAATCACTAAATTTCTTTAGCTAGATTTTTCATAGACTATATCTAGGCAGTTAATTACATAACTATAAAACTAATTTAATTCTTGTAACTGTATTTCAATTGGAAAATCTAGTTGCTTCAATTTGGTGTCTCATTCTTATTACTTCAAAACTTGGTTTAAGGAGTAGTTCTTAGTTAACAAGAATCTTCTAAACAATTAGATTTCAATTTAAAAAACAGATTTTTCATAATCCTAACTTGCCCCGTACAATCGCTCTGACAAATAAGTTGGTACATCAGAGCAGTATTGAAGTAACTACTGATAATCTTTAAGTCTATCCATTATTCAGAAAAGACTTGACTGTAACTTCTAAGCTAAATGAACCTGCAATACAAACTTTGTTGATAGATCAATTTAAATTTTAAAAACGATTACGAATATCAATACAATTTGTACGAAAAAGTCTAATGGAGAACTTTAACTTTTCCGATTTTCCCATTTTTTAAATTCTTCTTCTGTTTTCATTCTATTAAAACAATTTTCATTTTCATTCAAAAAATTTTTCAATTTGAAAGGAAAGCATTTTAGATTAATGTGTTCTCATATAAAGTAAGTATATATAGATAGATATGGGGCTACCCCATCTTTTTTAAATTATTAATTTTCTATTATTGCTTAATTAAAAGAATAACAAAAAAAAAAATTGAAAAGAAAATTTATCTTAAATAGATTCGGATCAAATAAAAATAGAAAAGAAAATCATGAAGAAAAAAATTGAGGAAAATGTGATGCGTCAAAGAATTTCCTGGCAATTTGCCTTTGGCACAATTAAAACAGACTAAAAACAATTTTAATAAAAATGAAAAAAAAGTAAAAGATATCTAGAATAAAAAATAAACAAAGATTATTAGAGATGAAATTTTTTACTATAAACATGATAGGGATTTGTATTACAAAGCATGGATTTTTTAAAATAATCTTGTTTTTATATGGTATTCCTATAAAGTAATTGTCTGTCCGGTCACCGATGAAATGATTGTAATGTTAAATATATAAGAAAAAAGTTTTAATCTTCCAGCTACCAATTTCCTTTTGTTATTGAAAAATTTTCCAGCTACTAATTTCGTTGCTGATTTTGGCTGGTGTGTCATCTATAAGATCGAATAGTTCAATCACAAAGTTAATTTTAAATATATTTAGTTCCTATGGAAACAAATTAAAAGCTTCTTATAAAATGACAGGCTTTGGTTAACTTAAGATTATTAAGGTAGAAAAATCTGATTGATATTCTTTCCGGAGATAACCTGTACCTATAGGAAACACTACTATAGGGTTTAGAAATTTGATCACATAAGGAAATGAAGTTTCATTGTACTTCATCTAGCAGTTTAAAGGTAGAATTTAAGATTACGAAAAGTTTTATAGAATATTTTTAATAAAGTATAATAAGTAAACAAAGAATTGAAAGCCACCCAAGTGTTCGGAGACAATTAGCTCCACACTGCTTAAAGGAAGAGTGTTAAAAATTAATTAAATAAACTGAAGAATTCAAAAATACGATTTATAAAATTTTTTGAAAATAAATAAGTCCTGAATTAGATGAAGATTAAAAGGTATTGTCCCATTTAACGCATTTCAACTACTTTAATTATGGTTTAGAACAACTTACCAAGTAACACAATAAAAAATGCAACACAATCTAGAAGAGGGGTTTTTAAAATGAAGGTCTCAAATAGAAGTCCTATGCTTCCAAGAAAAGAATCGGAATAAAATAAGATTCTAAGTACCCCAGATTCTCTTATCCAAAAAATTTCAGGTACTGTAACTATCGACGTGTAAAACAATTCATGACACCTAAATGCCAGCAGTATATTGTGTAAAAAGAAGATCGTCCCTTTTGCTTCCAAGTTATGAATGGAATCAAATTATTACTGACAGTGTTCCATATTGTCCCATTCAAATCAATTCGAGTATTTTAACTATGGTGCAAAACAATCCAGCCAAACTTGAGAGTAGAGCAGAAAATTGTACTTATAGGTGGAAATAGATGTGTGAATGGGATTGAAAGTATCCCATATTGTCTCATCCAACAAATTTTAAATACTATTTAACTATGGGGTAGAACAATCTACCAAGAATTGATGAAATGCAAGATAGTCTACACAAGAACTAACACTGTCAGCAGTAAATCGCGTAAAACCCCAGACATGCAGACATCCAGCTAGCGATTTTTTTGGAAAATGCCATATAATTGACAATCAATAAGGGGAACAATATGTCGCTCGCTATTTGTATCCGTGTCCTCCGATGAAAGTTTGAAGTAAAATGTTCCATCCTCTCAAAAAAAGAATGGTTTTAAGGAGAAGCCAACATGGAAGTAGCTGTTAGATCATAACTTTAGCTGTTAAGCTCTAACTTCTAGCTCTAGAATTGAATAATAGTTGTTAAATTATAACTTCTAGAAAACTTTTGATTTCTTCATCATTCTTAAGGGAAAGTAATAAGAAACACTAGACCTTTAAAAACTCGTGGAAAATTAAGTTAAAAAACTGTTATTAAAATAACGGAACAAATTATTATCTACTCTACATTACTAATAGTATTCAGATAATTTCATTCAGATATTAATTTTTCCCAAATTTTTTTTTTTATTTTATAATATTTTTATTTATAAATTTAAATATTATTCAAAAAAATTTTTTGACCTATTCATTTACAGTTTTGTATTTTCTATATCTGTAGATTCTTTTCTTTTATATTTGGTAGTAAGTATTAAAGGTGAGAAAAATTAAGTGTTGAAGATGAAAATATATTGGTAGGTATAAAAAAAAAGGGATATACCTAGATAAGGCCAATAAAAGTTCTATATTTTTTTTTTTTACAACTTTTATGGGGGTTTATTTTGTTTTTTACTTCATTTTGTTTTTTTTTTTTTTTAATTAAAAAACTTTTACTTCTTTATATTAATTAAGGTGAGACCTTATCATAAATTTTTTCTTTATTTTATTTTTTACTTTTTAAAACTACTTAAAAAAAAGTACAGAGATTTGAATAAATTTCTTGTCTCTTTCTAACACTGTCTATGGTTTTCATTTCAAATTTAAAAACAAAAAGTGATTTTTTTTTTTTTTTTTTTTTTTTTTTCTTAAAAAAATTTTAAATATTAAATTTTTTTGATTTTCTTATCTAAACTTTGTTATAGAATGGTTACAAGTTGTTTGGTTATTGCAGAGCTTTAAAGAGTTCCATTTGGGTTTTTTTAAAGACTAAAAAATTGTCATGGTACAAGATATCTATAGTATCTTGATCTACTAAATGTACAAGTATCTTAAGATACAATTGTACAAGACGTAAATATTTTTTTTATCTATACTTGTACATCTAAAAATAGAATTAAGGAACTTTTTGAGGTTAATAGTAAGTTGGAAAATTTTCTTCAAAGTTTTTTTTTTAAGTTAATCTTTTCTAGATCTCATCTTTTATTTAAAAATGATTCTTTGGTTCTTTGGTTGTTTTGGGCAAAAGCGTGATACAGAGAAAAAAAAAAAATTTTTTTAATTCCTAGTTGTCTCCTTAACTTCTGATTGGTTTATTTTGTAAATATACACTTTTATATATATATAATATATATACAAATTGTTGTTACTTTGTGTTTAGTAAATAAGTTTCTTATTTTGGTTTTGATTTTGGGAGAAGGACAATTGGAGGGAAATGGATTAGGTGGTTATAAAAATAGTTACACTTGTGACACCTGAGTTATTTTAGTAAAGGTGTCTATAAGTATTGCTATAGAATTGTGTTTGTTTTGAAATAGGTATGTAGGATTGGAATTTTAAATTCATTTATATCGATTTTTTTTGGGAAATAGTACCTACAGGATTTAATTTCTTTAAATAAGTTCTATCATAGTCCTGTAAATATTTGAATACTGTACAGAAATCCTGAAATTTGGTATTAATCGATTTGAGGATTTAATATCTCTATATAAGTTCTATAATAGTCTTGTAAATATTAAAATATACTACAGAACTTCTGAAATTTTGTATTAATAGATTTGAGGATTTAATATTTCTATATAAGTTCTATAATAGTCATGTAAATATTAAAATATACTACAGAACTTCTGAAATTTTGAATTAATAAATTTGAGGATTTAATATTTCTATATAAGTTCTATAATAGTTCTGTAAATATTTAAACAGAGTACAAAACTCCTTAAATTCAGTTCTAATCAATGAATAAAGTATTTAATATGAAATGAAAAATGTTTCCAATAATTTCATTATATTTAAATTAAAATTATGAACTTGTAGGTGGAATGTGTAGGAGTTAGACAAAAAAAAAGTTTTAATAATCTGTTCTACTAAATTACAAAGATTAATTTAGCTTAGCTAAGGTGTTAAGTGACATATAAAAGGCATTTTTGTTAGACTTCCATGGAAATAGAAATGATTCCTAAAAAATTATTTGTAGGCTAGGCACTGTCAAACTCAAAAAAAAAATAAGTAACGAAGGTGCAAATCAAAATAATTTTTGCAAAAAAAAAGTTAATACATAATTTTGATAAGTTTTTTCTTAGAAATAGATAATATTCTTTAGAGTAGGATTAAAATATTTAATATTTTATTTTTGTAATAAATAAAATTATAGAGAAAAACAAAGTAAAATTTTGGAATTTAGTAATTAGAAAAGAAGTGGGTTTAAATTTATTTTTAATTTTAAGTCTTTAGTCGCTATTTTAATTATACTAAGCATAACACAATGGAATTCATAGAAATGTATAAATATATATTTAAATAAAAATTTTTAATTAAATTATAACATAGCTTCAAGGTCGTTCTTATTTATAGTAATATTTCATTTTAATATAGTATTAAATTTTAATTAAAATTTTGTATTATTAAATTTATTAATATAAAGGGAATACCTAAAGGCACTTGATGAAAGAAATTAATATGATGAAAGTACTGGATATCGTATCTCGATAATATGTAGAAAAGGGCGAGTACTACATTTTCAAAGATGTTGAAAACCGACTTATGTCAACTTTGTGCTTCATAATGAATATTGCATATTATATTTCAAATCTTTCTTTTTTATTCAAAGTTAGATAAACAATATCAGAAGTTAACCAGAGATGCTTTTCATCCTGTATTGTACAGACTTTGTGCTAAGTTCGTCTGGGCAGTTTTAAACTACTAACCAAAACTATACGTCCTATTTAACATCAAACTCAATGATAAGATCTATGTTTTTGTGCAGTTTTTAGAAGGGTGGATGGTAAGGAATACTATTCTAACGCCTGGGTCTTGCAGTACGAATATTATAGCTTTATTACGGTTATAGTTTTGGAGATAAGTATTAGTTTGAGTAAGCTTGTCAGTAGAAGAAACTTGGGGAAATAATTGTTGACGCAGGTTTAAAAAATTCTGATAAGATATTATTAAGAAAGATATTGATGGTCTTCTTAAACTATTTTATACTGTACATTTTTTAGCTAGGTAATATAGGCAACACATGAAAAGTTATATGATTCCAAAGAAACGGCGCGCGCATATTTAATGAATTTTCTTAAGCTGTGATATACTGTTATTATAATTACTCAGTGAAGAAATGAATATCTGTCGCATTACTCGTTTCAGTTATAATAAGTTTTACATGATACCTTAAAAGTAATTTATTAATCATGAATATATGCACTGATGAATTAAGAGGGCTGTGATAAAATTTTAATAGACAGCTCATTAAGTATCTATCAAAGACAGGATCAAAGAGGTTTATACAGGATGTCGAATACGGTAGTGATAGAGTAATTCATCGGAGTTCGTCGGAACTTTTGAGTCTTTTGACCCTATTAACTACGAAGAGTGGAAGTGATAGAGAAGTTCGTCATCGAACCTATTGGTAGTCTATCAGTTTCGGACACCCTATACATTAATGAATTGAATAGTATTCAATGTTATCAAAATAAATTTGTCTTTTAAATAAATATCAAGACTAATTCCATATTATTCATATTTTTTTTAATCTAACAGACTGAAAGAATAATAAGTACAGATAATTATCTCCCGTTTCCATATAATTTTCACTTATTTTTAATTAAAATTTTAATACAATATTTTTAGCTTTTCTTCAGAAAAACAAAAATCTAAAAATAAGAAAATTTTACAATGTAATTACCAAATTCTTTAGCAAGTAATTATTACATATAAACCTATGTCATTGAATTTGCAAAGTAAATGGTAATAATTAAATACATTATATATGTACAAATAGTCAAATTTTAATACAAAATATATTAAACAATTATAAAGAAATACTTTAAATCATACTTTTTTTGTCTTTAAAATTGTTTTTTTTTCAAATTTCTAGAATTCTTAACGAAAGCAACTTTCTTTCTATTCTAAATGACAGCCTTCTGGAATTTTAATTTTAAATATCTTCTTATTTTTAATTATGCCCTCTTATTCTCCCCAAATGATCAGAACCAAATTTAGAATCCATTATCATTTGACTTATACAAGTAAAAAAACAAATAACAATCAAAATATTCTACACTTTCGACTTAAAAATCTGAAGAATGAAGAACGATAAGATGAGATACGAATTAAGAATAATAAAAATTAAAATAATATATTAAAATAAGTCTCAAATAGTCAAATCCTCAATGAAATTAAATTAAAAATAACTTATAAGTATATATTGTAATGAAATTGGAAGCAAATATATTATGAACTTTTTGCCTTACTTGGTCTGACTTTTATTTAAACAGATAAAATGATTTTTTTATTGGTGTTAATACTGCTGTATCCCCTTTTTTCAATTTTTTTTAATTTTTCATTTTTTTTCTACAATTGAAATGTGTACTTTACTTATTTTATTTTTTGATTTTTATTTTTGAATTTATATTTCTATTTTTATTTTTTTTTTTTTGTATAATTCTTTTACTTTAACACTTCTTTTAATTCTTTTAACATTTAACATCAACACTTCTTTTCCCTTTATATTTATATTTTTTTAATATATTTTACTTTATTTTGTATTTATTTTAAACTTTGACACATATTTTACTTTTTTTTTGCAAATTTTTTTACTTTATTTTTTTTTTTTATTTTTTTTCTGCCTGTTTTCTTCTATTGTGATTTTAATTCTTTTTTTTTTTATTATTTTTTTATTTATTTTATTATTATTTTGAAATTTTTCCAACTTTTTCTTTTATTTGACACTTTTTATTTTGATTTTATTAACTTTTATTATTATTATTTTGTATTATATATATGTTATGTTTGTTATATTTTTATACTTATATTATTTATGTTTTTTTTTTATTTTTTTTTTTTTATTTTAATTCTAATTTAATTTAATTATATTTGATTGTTAAAATTAATATGTTTAGAAATATTTTTCATAAGAAATTACTTGTCATTCAAAAATAATATTAAATATAATATAAAATTAATATAAAATGTCGCCTACAATGTATAGAATATTATAACGGTTGATTTTTAATATAATATTAACTGTAAATATTTTATTAATAATTAATTATCAAATTGTTATTAAAGTGGATATTTTCAAAGAGAATTTAAAATTTCAAATAACTAAATTGGAATACTGAAATGTCGCCTGAAAATTTATAGTATTATAACGGTACAATTTTAATATAACATTAACTGTAAATATTTGATTATTAATTTATTTATTATTATTTCCTACTTGTTTTAATTTAATTTAAGACAAATAGACAAAATCTAAGAATATTATTTAAATTTTTAATATTCAAAATAAATTAAAGTTATTAATAATAATTAAGTAAACATTATTTAAAATATATACTTAATAATATATAAATAATAATTTAGTTAAAAAAGAAAGTTATATAATAATATGCATAAATAATATTTATATTGTAAAAGTCGAGTTTATTATTTATAAATAAATATATATATATAATAAATTTATTCCAAAATATAAATAAAGAAATCAAAATAATAATAATTTGTTATTATTAGAAAATAAATAAATATAAAAAACCAAAAATACCTATAACTGTATAAAATATATTTATATTCTAATAAATAATAATATAAAATATATATATATAAATAACGGTAGTTATATACATATATATTAATTACACACTATTATTTGTTTTGTTTTGATTTATAAATGATAGATATGAAAATGATAAATGTATATATATTTATATATATATGTATAATATATTTCTGCAATATATTAATAAATACTGTAAATATTATTCCGTTACTTTTATTTATTTATTTCATTTTCTAGTGTATATATTATATAAATATATATATAATAACGTATTTATTTTCGTATTTATATTATTTTGTTTTTTTTTTTTTACTTATTTATTATTACGATTTTTTCTTTTCGAATTATTTTTTTTTTTTTTGAAAAATCAAGCGACATAACCTTACATGTGCTTAAACGCGCGCGATAAGTCATACTGAAAAACCAAACGAATGTGAGAAATTGACACTCAAACAAAACGGAAAATGTTAACATATAACATTTATTTTTTTTTTATTTTTTTGATTTTTTGTTGTTGTGTTGTGTTGTGTCAGTTGTATGTTCTTCTGTTCTTTTATTATAAAATTCTTCTAATGTTCTGTTCTGTTGTATGTTGTACTGTATTGTATTTCTTTTTCTTATCTATATTGCTTGCTGCTGCTGCTGCTATTTTTTTTGTTTTTTTTTTTACATTATAAATTTTTAGTCTTATTTTCATTTTTATTTTGTGTTTTTGGTGCGGCAAATTTTATTTTTCCCTTTATTTTTACAATTTTTTTTTTTGTATTATATGTTGCTTGCCTTTTCTTTCCTACTTTTTTTCTTCTTTAGTGTATACAGTTAATTCTTATATGATTCAATTTTGAAATTTTTATTTTATTGTATTTTCTGTAATTCGTATTAATTTTATATATGGTATAATGTATTATGTTGTTGCAGTTTCTGTTATATGTTTGACAGTAGTTGTTGTTGGATTTGTTGAATTTACATTTCATTGATACAAGATAGCATATTAACAACTGTTCTTAATTTACAACGGAATACTTTTTATGAAATCGAAGTCATGTTTGATTCTTCTGTTATATTTATTCTGTGTACTTTAAAACATATTTTATCTGTTATACACAATATGTTTGATTTTGATTTGATGCAAGGAACAGATATATTTTTTTTTTATATAACAGTTAATTTTTTTATCTTTCGTTTTTTACGAACATTTGTTCGGGTTATTATTTTGACGTAACTGTAATTCTAACTGTATATTATTAATAAATACTTAAAATGTTTGATTACAGAGTTCTGTTATAAATTATAATTTTTATAAAGTGCGTTTGATGTATTGTTTAATGGTGTTTGATATAACTGTTCTTTTTTGTTTTTTTTTTTTGTATGATTATTGCCTATTGTACAGTTGTATTATCTTCAACAGAATAATAGAGCCTTGGTTTCAGTTCCTTTGATGTAAATTCAGTATATTAGTATTGTGTGTATACATGTTTATGAAAATACTTAACAGAATTTATGTTAAATAATATTATTTAACAGATGTTATCTTTAGTTTGTTTCTTGTACCAATTTTACCGCAATGTATAACAAAATACTTTTTAATGTAAATTTTAAAATATTAAAAAAAAAATAAAAAAAACAAAAGTCACAATATTATAATGTGTCCCAATTTTTTTTTCCAAATCAGAAAATCCTTGATCCTTGCAAATTTTACATAAAATTTTGCTCCAAAAATAAAATAAAAGAAAACCTATCTAGTAATAGTCTGTAATGTGATATTCTGTAAAAGTCATATGCAGTACTAAAATGCAAGGGTGAGAATAATAATGGAAAGTTATTACTAGAAATGTTGAATGTATTTGGTGAGGGGTGAGTAAAAAATTGTAAGTTAATTAACTTGCAAAAAGGGATTAAATATTAACGTTTTTTTTTTTTTGTATATGGAAGTATGTAGATATGAGGCTTCATAATTTGTAAATAATCAATATTTAAAAAAGAAGAAAATAATTTTTTATTAATTATGATAATTGAAAAAAGAAATTTAATAAAAAGAAAAATTTCCATTTAATGTGAGTGACAATGACATTTAAATTGTTAAAATATTTTCAATAAAATAATAATTGTGCTAATATACTTCAAATTAGAATAAATTGATAAATTTAATTGAATTTTATAGTTTTTGTAATTTGTATTAATTTCTTTAAAAAAGGATTGATTAATATTTTCAAATTGTAATTTAAAATTTTTTTATAATTCCTTTTTTTTACTTTGCGAGCAATTTGAGCTCGTATCTCATTAACGTGGCTAAATTTAACATCAGATGAAAGATTTTCACCACATCCCACAGGGCAATGTGATACCTTCGTTCTGTCTGAGCTAATTTTGAACAACAACACAAGTCTTTACAATTACACATTTTCTGAATAACAATGAATGTTATTTTAACGGCTGGGTGACACAGAAATTAGAGTGCAATCCATTCATACGAAAGGCTCTGGTTCAAATCCCAGTGAATGTGAAATCTTTTATCTGGTTTTCGGCTCGACTCAGCTACCATTCACCATTGGATTCAAATTAATGACTTAATTAATAATTAATAAATATATATCTAAAATAAAAAATACATAAGTATAATAAAATAAACAAAAACAAAATAAAAACAAATAATTTAATTGAATAATATAAACCACAGATATAGAATAAATTCAAATACAAAATCATTACAATATAAACAAAAATAGAATTGTTGTATCTATTGAAAATCTAAAATATTTCTACATGTTATTAGGCGTAGTGCTATCTCATGCTTATAACAGTGAACAGTTAGCACGTAGAGGTGCCAGTAAAAAAAAAATTTCAAAGTACTCTCCATCTGTCATGCCATAATTCTAAAAAGAAGCTCTTCTCATTCTCTTATTAAAATTAAGTTTTTAACCTAAAATTATATATAGGCAGTTATTTTTTTTACATTTTGAGAGGCTCAGAAACATTGTGGCTTTTTAATGGATTAAATATGTCTCTTAGAATCAGTGTTATCAATTTCCAGTTTCGGAACTACTTTTTCGCGATTTATTTAGAACAAAAATACTTTTGATTATCCAACTTTTTTATAATTTTTAAAAAAGACCACATTGTTGCTTAAACCACTTCGGCTTTAAGAATACTTCCGAATATTTTATTTGAAGTGCATTTAATTTTATTACTTTTTAGTTTGAATTATAGTATTTTTTATTTCTGTAAAACATAAAACTATTTAAAATTAAATAAAAATTATTTAGTTTTAATTTAAATATGTAAAAACAAAAATTAATGAAATAATAATATGAATTTTAAATTAATAATTCTATCCTAATTATGGACCTGAATAACCTATAATTAACCTTTAAATTAAATATTATTAATTTGATTGCTTTACCTACTTTATCTTTAATTAACATTTTTTTGTTATTTGACATTGATCTGAATATTATTTCGATATGATTGTAAAATTTAATAATTAATAAATAAATAAATAAAATTTTTAATAATTTGTTATTTTTTTTACAGCTCTAAATATTACACATACAGATTTAGAATTTTTTTTAAATATTACACATAGAACTTGATATTTAATGCATTTGGTTCATTAAATTAAAAATAATTCATTAAGTTTATTAATTGATAGTAGTTCTCCCAATAATTAATGGTAATTCTTTCGTTAATTTAAAAAGTTTTATTTAAATTAAATTTAATTAGTTTTATTTTAATTAAAGTCAAATTTGTGAAAATTAGTTTTAGTAAGAAGTGTGACTTTTAAATTAATTTCTTATTCTGTTGTATCTCCAGGTTTGTTTCATCATTTTTTGGTTACCATATTTGTTGAACTTAAAAATCCTCATTCGTTATATTTTTAATGAAGATCTTTTTGGGTAGTCTGGATCTGAATATGTTCCATTAAAGTTCTCTTAAGAAGTTTCCTTATTCAAATATCAGTTTCAAGGCCGTTCTATACAATGAAAACTTATTAGAAATTTCAAAAAATAATTTTATAAAAAAAACTATTAGGTTTAGGCAGCACTACATCCTTATCGAGCGATATTCAACAGTGTCAGAAATTTCGCATGCTAAAGCTTCTAATAAAAAGGAATCTATAGCGCCAATTGGCAAAAAAGAAAACACCCACCAGGGAATAAAACTTCTGAGGAAAAAATTCAAAAAAAATCCTTGAAGTTATTAATAAAATTGCGGCCTATCAATCTCACTAAAGTAGAAATTCGGATGCGGGTATAACATACTTATCACTCTAGTCAAGCAAGCGTAATGTACTTATCCTTAAGCAGATATACCAAAGGATAATAATCTCTTACTTACTTAAATTAAATCCAAGCTAGCGACAAGCCCCAAAACATTGATATACCGAGAAAATAGATTAGATTTGGAAAAATTTAAAAACGTAAACATCAAAGCTACAATTGTAACCGAAATAAATGCACAACTACAGAACATAGAGACTGATAACGAGACACGATATTTATGGAATCAATTATAAGTGATCTTAAACACTAGGTGCTAGAAAATACAAAACCAAAATAGAATTGAATGACGGAACAGATTTTAATGTCAATTGAAAAAAGGGTACTGCACAGAAATAAGAATCAGTAACAATAAAAAAGATTGAATATATTAATTCGTGCTGAAATCGGAGAGCCGAAGAATACTTGGCTGCAACAAGAATGTGAAGAAATAGAAAGAAGAAAAACTCTTGTAGCAACAAAATTATGCGTTTAACACACATAAAAAACTAAAAGAAGCATCAGGAGTATACGAGAAAAAACCAGTATCTATCATAGAAAATAATGGAAACGAATCATACGACAAGGATGCATTTTGTCTCCACTGCTATTAAATATCTATCTAGAAAAAATATTTCAAGAATCAATTCTATAAAATCTAAAATACCGATATTCAAAAAACTAAATACAGCGTATTTTGATCATGTTTTTTGGGGCCAAAAATACTAGCTTTTGCAATTAATTATACATGGGAGAGTCGAAGGTAAATGAGGCTTAAGAAGAAAAAAAAATGTCCTGGTTGAAAATAAGAAATTGGACAAATATAAGAACAATTAGAAATTTTGTACATACCGCATCTAATCGGGAGGAGTATAGCAACATCATTGCCGTATTTGTTAAAAAAAAAAACTGCAGCGGCAGGAAAAGAAGAACTTATACGATCTTTACAAATGTTCGACTAAAAATTACATGTCCAAATACGTGTTTATTGAAGCTTTTAACCGAAAATGTAATTTACATTTTGGTTCGCCTGCTTGTAAAATTTGTGGTTTATTAAACAACATCGAAATGAACCTAATAGTTTCTGCTTTTTTTCAGAAAATATGATTTCCTTTTTGTTTTTCTAATAAAATAAATTCCACCCCAATAGATTGGGCTCAAACAGTCACATATCTTAGGCTAACTTTAGACCCATACTTGATTAGACCCTAAATTATAATTTTATAGTTGTGTTTTTTTTTTTTACTCCTCTTGGCGGCATTGGAATTCCACTTGACACCTTTATCTCACAATTCCGCGCTGATATTATAATGTCATGCCAGGAGATGTTGCATTTAGCCATTTCTTGGAAAAATTTTCCTGCGCCATATGATGTTGGGACGGCCGCGTCTTCTAGTCTCTTTAACGTTCCACTCTGATGCTATACCTGTTATGCTTTCACTACGCTTTCTAAGCGTGTGGCCCATCCTTCTCCATGTCCTGCGTCTGATTTGTTTGGCGATAGGTTCTTCGCCTGTTAGTATCCAGAAGCCTTCGTTGGATATTGTGTTCGTCCAGAATATGCAGCATATTATCCTAAGACACTTATTTACGAAAACCTGGATTCTAACCATTAAAAGTAATCTAATCTCTGTGAAAATTAACTCTTATTATTAAGCAATAGTATATCATGGAATAAATAAATAAATCAATAAATAAAAAATTAAATTTTTTTAAAGTTCAACATTTTCAAAATTCAAATACATATATTTCAGATTTTAAAGTATGAATACTTTAAAACTAAAGATGGTTTTTATTTATCTTCTAATGGACAACAAATCATTCAACCATCATAATTAAATCACCACATTACAAACATAAATGTACTCAAAAAAAAAAAAAACATTACTTTTCAATTAAATTATATTACACCAAAAAAACCACAAAAATCTAATTATACAAACACTTAATACCTATGTATATATTTTGATACTTTGTTTCTTTAAAAGAACACACCTAATTCTATCTATCACATATAATTCATAACTTTTATATTTTTAAATGATTTTACACAGTGCAACATCATCATTAAAACCCAAAAAAAAAAAAGACATCAAAACAAATATTAATTTTCATAAAATCATTAAACAGTTGAGTAATTTTATAAAAACCAATTTTGCTTTTTAAATTCAAAAAGAACTACATAAAAATAAATAAAATAATAAATACTTAAATACAAAAACAACAAAAAAATCAAAAAATAAAATATATTGCAGAAACAACACAATATACAGAAAATCTTATCTTTTCTACAATACAATACCTACAAATAAACAAAAATGGAAAAAAAGTACTCAAAAAAAAAAAATTCTAAAAATATCTTTCATAATTTTTCACTATTTTTTTCGAATCCCTTTTTATTTTATTTTTTTTTTTTAATTCAAGAATTTTCATTGCAATGTCACTTACTTTTCTATATACATAATAACAACAACAACACAAAATACTATACTTTGTTTCAAACTACAAATGCAACTCAAAAAAAAAAAAAAGTATCAAATGTTTACAACATACAAAAACAATTTCTTTCATACATTACTTAGATACACAGATAATATTGCTATAAAAACTGTAAAGGTGCATTATTATGTTTTTTTAAATTCGCCTCGCTCAAATTTGTATAACTGTGAATTATCAAAATTTTTGCTTTAACTCATTTAAAAATGATTAAGAAAACTCTAAATAAAAGAATTTCACTCATTTAATTTGAGTTATACTCAATTGAAGTTTGATATCAAATCAACTATTGATCGAACATTGATTAGAACTACACATCACAAAAACTATGAAGTATGAACACACTACAGAGTTATACTATTTCATACAACGTAACCCACTGCGAAATAATTCTTTGAACTAAATATAGTCAAACTGTTATACATCTGTTATACAAACATACAAGCTGTACCTTAAACATTAGTTGCATACTTGTATTGTATTGTATCGTATTGTATGTAAATGTATTCTTGTAACCAACGAACATTTTGTTAAATTAATAATATATCCAACCAATTTTGTTTTAATGCAAAAATTGTTTGAATAAATTATTTTCATTCTGTAAATAATAACATTTGTATGCCTTACAAAAATGTTATATGTTAAAATGTTTGAATTAAAATGTTATCACTTATCAGTTTTATGTACATATTTGTATGAACAGTTGCATTCTAATTCTATGTTTGATTGCAAGGAAAAATTAAAACAATATTATTATAAAAGTTTGATTATAAATTGTTTGAAATACATAACATTTTTGTGGGGAATAATGTTTATTTCTTTTTCATCTTTTCATTTTTATTTGGTTGAATGCGTGTTGTGCTGCACAAGTTGCCTTTTAAAAAAAAAGAATTATTATTTTTTTATTATAATAATTTTTCTTTTGTACTTTTGTCGTGCAGTTTGTTCTTGACACAATTTTCATAAAAATTCTTTTTTTTTTTTTTTTTTTCTCAAAACAAAGTAAAGTAAAAGTTTAGTGTTTGTTAGGTTTTGTAGTGCCTGTTTTCTATTATAATAAACCAAAAATCATCTTTAGAATATTATTCAAAAGGAAGTCACTGTTCTTTAAATTTTTTATAGTATTTAAAAAAAGGTTTTTTTTTTCTACTTTACCTAAGATGCATTTTTTTACTTTAAATGCATTGAAATTGCAACAGTGCTAAAAAATTTTTCAAAAGTAATATAGACAGTAAGTCACCAAAGTCTCTCAAAAAGATCTTGTTTGTTTATGAGTGCAACATACGCATTATCTTAACAATTTATAAAAAAATAAAAATGGATGTCAACTTTTTTTTTTGTATTCTGTTTTAACCCCTATTTTACTTTGTAAAGTTTCTGGTTTCCATTTTTTTTTTTGTGGCAATTAAAACCGAGGTTACCTTTTGATTCAAATTGTTCGCTTCTTATATATCTCTTAGAATGTCCAAACAAACTTTTATCCTATATCTAACCTACTATAATTCAACTTTTTCTCAAAAAAAATGGAGTATAATGCAAAAAAATGCTTCCAACAACAAAAACAATATGAAAAAACTCATTAAATCTTTTGAATGGTATATCATATCATACAATATATATAGTTTTCAGATATAAGGTAATTAACCTACTTGCCTTGAAATGGGAATCTTCAAAATGCACTCAATTTTTTTTTTCCACTCTACTTTTACCATTATTTAGAAAAAAAAAAACTAAAAAATTAAGAAAAGTTTTATTTTTTGAATTATATGTTAAAGCTAAGGGTGTCACATAAAAAAAACAAAAACAAATAAAAAAATCAAACAAAAACCAAAAAAAAAAAAGAAAAAAAATATATAACAAGTTTCCTTCTCATATTTTTTTTTTTAGTAAATTATCAGAGTGGAAATCTACAAGTCTGCAACTTTTAATTGTTATCCTTAGACTTGAATTTGAATATGAGTTTGAGTTGTTTTGATTTGTTCTTTTTATTGTTTTTGTTTTCATTATTATTTTATTTTTAACTCGTTAGTAGTTTCCTGTTAGAATGTCAAAATATAAAAAAAAAATTGTCATCCTAAAAATCCTAGAGATTTATAAGGTGCCTATGTAGGAGAAACAAACAAGAAGTACATATAAAAAACTATGACTAAAAAAAATTTTATACCAACTTTGTACATCAATTGCAACAATATGCAATATATGCAATATGAATGCATCAGTATTATGAAAGTCACAAATGTGAGATGAATATTAAAAAAAAATTTTTAAATAAAAAAAAAGGAAAGTAACAAATAACTCAAAAAAAAAAAAAGAAATGGGGACATTTGAAATGAAACACATATGTTTTTTTTTTGCAAAAAAAATGTAGTTGTAGGTGTAAGTGTAGGTAAATGTATGTTAAAAAGTGTGTGAATATCTTTAGAATGAAAGAAAAAAAATATAGTTTTATTTTATTGCAAAATAATTGTTTCAACAAAAATAAATTCTATTTTAATTTAAGAGATTTTTTTTTTTTATTTTAAAAAGAATAATATGAATTTAATATAGAAGAATTTTTTTTAGTAAATTAAATGATACTTTGAATTTTTAGAAAGACTAAAAAACAATCTGGCTTGTTTTTAGAATTAAATTTTAAAGTAAGTGTATAATTCTTTATTTTAATTGGGTGATTTAAAATTTAAGTACTTTGAATGTTAGAAGTTATATTGTTTGTGTCAACACACATTTTTTAAGGAATAACAAATGGAGATGACATTCGTATAATTACAATGTAAAGTAATCAGTAAAATGAGTATTTTGAAAGAATATCACTTAAACTTCAAGTTATTTTAATTTAGATATTATTAAAATTAAAGTAAGTTAAAATAGGTTTTTTAAATTTTGTAGGTTTTAGTGTTTTAAATAACGTTTTTTTTTTTTTTTATTTTACGTGGATTGGTGGGAATTTTCGAAAGATACAATCTGACCCGTAGTAGAAGTGCATGCCGGATTCTTACAGAGCTAAACCACACCCTTCTCTTATTAAAACTAGTGGAACTGACTAACCATTAATTTTTTGCTATCTTTGGTTTGAGTATAGGTTTTGTGTACTTTCCCTAAGGAAATCTGTACTTTATACTATATTATCTAAAGGTCTTTTTCTTTTAAGCCTTCCTGTAATAATCTGATTATTTATTAACTGAGCAGCTTCAATATGTCCATCTAAACGAGCTTTATGTTTTACGGCATATCTACTTATTTCATCTATAACTTTAGGAATTTGTAAATCTCTATGAATGTCACTATTACGTACATACCTGGCAGCACTTATTATGGACTTTATTCTGAAAGGTTTGTATTTTTTTAATATGCGTTTGCTCGGCACAACGCCAAAGTTGAATGCCATATAACCATATAGGTTTAATTACTTGTTTGTAAATTAACACTTTATTATATTATGTTGTTAATTTAGACTTACGCCATAGGAGCCAGTAATTTTCTCTATATTTATTTTTCAAGTTCTAGTTTTATTCTTTTTTGCATGTTCATATTACCTTAGCTTGACATTCAGTGTCATTTCGAGGTATTATGCTGAATTTTCGATTGATACAAATACACAATTTAAATTTATTTTAGGTAGGTTTCTTATATTACTATTACTAAAATTAACATGTATACAGATTTACTTTCATTTTATTTTATTTTTAATTTTTTAATCCAACAACGTATATATTAACTTGCTTTCTGTAATTTTCCTGTAGCTTCGTAAATATTCGATCCTACTGCCAATATTGAAGTATCGTCAGGAAATGTTGCATACAGTTACATTTTCTACTTCTGGTAGATTACTTGTACAAAGCAAGTACAAAATAGGACCTAGAATACTGCCTTGAGGCACACCTGCTTTTATTTCTCTTAATGTAGAGTACTATTCATCTTGTTTAATTCTAAGTAATCTATATAACAACTACGATCCGCGTATCTCTACATATTGTAACGGTATCAATCTCCTTAATTTAAATATTAATTCTTTATGGCAAACACTGTCAAACGCTTGTGCTACGTTTAGAAATATTGTAGAGCATATTTGTTTTTCTTCAAACACTTTTTCTATAATATATGTTATTCTATGAACTTGGTCAATTGTTGCATGCTAGGATCTAAATCCAAATTCATAGTTTGGATTTAAATTTTTATTTTTTATAATATTGACTTCAGCCTTTTAAAAAAAAAATTTCCATTAAGTTTTGGAATAATGGCTTCTAATTTAAAATTTCGCTTAAATGAATTTATAACACTGATTTGGTAACCAACTTTATTTGCTTATTAATATGGAATCCCCCCATATACAAATTATTAACATATTTGTGTTTTCTTATATGTATATAATTTAATATCAAGCTTAAATTATAAATTTGAGAAAATATTTGCAGAAATTTTTTTTTCCAAATTAAATAATAAAATTCGACTTTGTTTACTTTTAAATTTCGCCTTCATTTCTTTTTAAAATGTAGTTTAAAACGTAATCACATTATTTAAAAATATAATGGGGAATTATGACTCAGGAATAATCTAATAGTGACTTTTAAATAATATTTTGAGTTATTAAACGTCCCCAGCAGTTTTTTCATCCTTGTAATTGATTGGTGTAAATAGCGTATTAGTTCACTACATAATTTTAAAATAAATATAAAATATATAGATAAAAAACGTAAACTAGTTATTGAAGGGATCTAGGATGGAATTCAAGTAAAAATCAGGATGGTACAATGGTTACACGTCAAATTATCATTCGAGGAGTCCGAATTCGAAACCTAGTACAAGTTCATTATAATAAACTATTTTAATAAAAGAATAGTATCTATTAAAATTGAAGGCATTATAAATATGTTAATTTTTAACTTTAAAATCTACTCTATTATAAGAACTTTTATGTCTGCAGGGCTTCTCTACCCTTTTGTTACAACATGTACATAGATTTGGGGTACTACCTAGTTCAAAAATTAGCAAATAAAATAAACGAATTTAAAAAAATGGCAAAAAAATAAATCATTAATAAAAAATATATAAACACATATGTATATATAATTTAATAATAAAATGTAAACACACAGTTTAATTTATGGTTGCTTATAATAAAGCTCACAAGAATATATAAACAAATATCTTATAAATCTTTATTTCTTATTTTACTTTTAACTCAAAAATAAAATTATAATTTATAGTAATATATCACAAATATAATATAGAACATTTATTTATAGAATTTAAAAAAATTACATGCGAAGAAACTTACTACTGTCTCAAGTAATTAATTATGTGCAATTTCATTAAGTATCATTATATTTCTATTGTGTCTATTGCATCTTTATAAGTACGTTATACTAGTGTTACCTTAACACCTTCAAAGAAATTTTGATCTAACAGATGCCTTTATATAAAAAGTTATAAACACCATTTGTAAGTTGTAAGAAATAGATTAAAAATTTCCAAAATTTGTTTTTTTACCTTTTATTAGATAAGAAAGACTAACCTGAGCTACTAATCTATTTATTTTGACGTATATTTGTATTTTGTTTAACAGTCTGTCCTTGAAAATTGATCTATAAATCAAGTTAAATTAAAATTAATATAGCAAATCAAAACAAGTAATTAATTCATATCTTAATATAACTAAAAGTGGTTTTTTAAAAAGATGATCATTCAACATTTTCATACTAACAATTTGTTCAGCACGATCTTATAAAAATAAAATGACAACCTACTTAAATTTTTTTTAAAATTTTAAATTTAATATACTAATAAAAGTCAAATCATTCAATTAGTATACAAAATGTCAAAATGACATATAATTTTCCACAAAAGTTTAAATTAAACTTTTATTGATATTTAAAATAATTCAAGAAAATCAATCAATATTATTGAGATTTGCAATTCAACCATATAAAAGTCAAATTGCCTATCAAAACAATGAGTTTAGAATTGATTTAAATTGTCATATCAAAATTTTTATCGTTTTGGTCAGTTTAGATGTATTCTGTACCTATTTGAAATAAAATCATCATTCAAATCAAGAAGATGAATGAACAAACTAAACAATAAGAAAAGGACACAATATAGGTGTCAAAGGTATATACGAATCAGTATACTATCCAACCGTTTCTGAGATGACCATGCTAAGATTTTATTCCAAACATAAACCAAATACAAAACTAAAAAAAAAATTTCATATCATGTCGCTATTTGTTAAAAATGATGTGATGATGATGATGAATATGCTGATTGTCATTATATGCATGATGATGTTAAATGAACCTGACAACAAAATGATTTGTCATAAAAATTTGTATATATACAAACAAACAATTTTTTTTAATTAATTGAATAGATACTTGGATTGTTTTATAATTAAAAAAATAAACAAACTTGAAAAAGGTTTTAAATGTATGTTTTAATGTTAATATTTGATATATGATTGATATGTGATAATGATGATGATGATGATTATGATACCTACTCTATACGGTAATATCATAACAACAAAATAATAAATAATTGGGATCATATGATATGACATATGCGCTGCTTGTTAGTGTTATTGATGTACCACTAAGGTAATATTAGTAGGTACATGTATGTATATGGACGGGATACTAGTTGTATGTTTGAAATTATATGTTGGGTTATTAATTTATTAACATGATGAATGAGTTGGCATTATATGATGCTACTGTTTGGTTAATTAATTTTCTGTTTATTTTTTTTTTTGTTAGTGCGTCTTTTGGATCCCATATACTAAAACAAAAATAACAAAAAAAAAAGATGAAATTAATGACCAGAAAAATATAAACATGAAAATTTACTCATATTTTTAACGAACTAAGAGAGAAATTGAAAATATTCTACTAATGAACAGTAATAAAAGGGTTCATATCCAATGTATTATAATTAAAAAAAAAACTAGAGAACATAAATTTTAATTTTTATACTTTTTATGACATAGAATATGAGAATATTTTTATCATTGACATTAAGTGGTTTCCAATGTAAAGTAACAGTACATTTTAGTTTTCAATATAGTATAAAGTTATTAATAATGCATTTTTTGAAAAAATTAAAATCAGAATAAATATATTAATAATTATTTCAGTAGGTCATAAGAGTAATTACCCATTTAAAAATGTACATTTAGAGTGTACTCTATTTCATAATTTTTTTATTGAATTTTGTCATAAAGTTCGCTTAAATATCATAAAAATTATATCATTAAAGATATTTTTGCAAATTGTTGAACCGATTGAAGAGTGATCATAGAAATCGTATGTTGAAGTTTGAAAGAAATCTCATTTATAATCCAAAAATTAAAACTAAAAACTTCAAGTTTTCTAATTATCAACGTGTCAACAACTTATAACAACTTATTGAACTAAAAACTTCAAGTTTTCTAATTATCAACGTGTCAACAACAGCTTATGACAAATTTATGTGAACTTATAACAAATTTGTTCTATCCCGTAATTATTCCAATAATCCGATGAAAATCTGATAGGGTCTTTTGAAAGGAAGATTCAACGTAAAATTTTTGGCCCAATTAACGTCAATGGAGTTTAGAGACAGCGACAGAATAAAAGATGATGCGCCAGCAAGAGCGGTTTTTGACTTCAATCCGGAGGGTAGACGCAGAAGAGTTCGATCACATCTTCGATGGAAAGACGGTGTTCAGCAAGTTACTTATATAATAAATTTTACTGTAAGTTACTAATGATGGAAGAAAGATAAGCATGGGCTAAATTTGGTTCGGATTCTCGAAAGTTCCGATCGAGCTAAGAGAAAGCGAGCATATCTACAGAATCAATATCGATAAATCCTTCAATCATGTCTTTAAAATTTATTATGAATTAGAGCAATACAGTGCAGCTACCACCAAATATATGTTCCAAGAATTAAAAGAATATATTCTAAAATGATTAAGATAGAAACTTTAATTTTGTTACAAAAGTGTTCTAACCTGTTTAACTTAAGGATTTTAAATTTAAATTGAGTTTTTCAGGTGTAGGATATTACTAGTCAGTTTCATCGACTTGTAATGGTTTCTTTACTTGTTTTTCTAACGAATGGACTGCAGCATGATAAATGTAAAGGAATCGATATACTTAAATCAATTTACTTAGCTATGTGATTCTGCTCGTCCTTCCTTCTTTATGTAACCAAAAACACTTAAAATAAATTTTGAAATTTACACAAATTTTTTTTTGAAACAGTTTAGAGAATCTCTATTTTATGGTTGGTTAGAATTGTATGCTTTCAGGAAGCAAAACTAATTAATATGACTAAAACCAGGAAATTTAAAATTAAACTGGGCAAGTTTATCTTCAGATAAACTAATCAAGTCTAAATTAGTTTTCTAATTAAGTAACCACAATGGCTTAAAAACAACGCGAGTAAAGGGATGATGCAAAAGTATTTGCAAATTTGAAATCGCTCGTAGTACATTTTAGCTCAGTTCTAATAGAGAGTTCCGGGAACGTAATCTATCTCTAAAACAAAACTGAGAGGTGTCAAGAGCTACAAAAGGTAGCAAGTTTGATACAATGCTTATTTATGAAAGAACAAATATATTTTACAATACGAAATAAGGCTTAAAAATATTAAATTTCCAACAAAATTTAAATTTCCCTTCTTTCTTATTTTAATTGAAAAATTATCTTACGATCAAAGAAAATTTATCATTTACCATAATGTTAAATTTTGCAAAATTGACAAGTACAAGAAAGCCTTCTTCATGTTTTCAAATTTTTAGGCGAATTCCCAAAATAAAAAATTGATAAAGAAACAGTGAATTGAAAATTAAAAAGTGATAAAAACAACAAAAAAACAAAACTGACAGTGCACGCTTAAAATAATAAATTTTTAATGTCACATATTTTCCATATCATTTGTAAAATTTAATTATGTGTAAATGTATCACGAACACATATATTTATTCACATCCATTACTTATTGATATAAAATGTATTATTACTGCTTGTTAATATTTTTTTTTTCAATTTTAATTTTTAAGAAATAAGAAAAATATTATAAAATTATTAATTTATGTTTGCTATTAATAATGTTTGTCGGTTTGTCTTCCATTTTTAGCACTTTTGTTCTTCTTAGAGTCAGTCCTTGTTACTTGCAAAACTTACACCGTTCGAAATATCGAAAAAAATTTTACCTTTAGGTTCGTATTGTAAAAAACTTAATATAATAGAAGAACGCTAGCCCCACCCATTACGCAATAGCAAGTCGCTAAAAGTACGAAAACCACTAAGTATATTTAAATGGTTATAAAACAAATGTTCAATTATATTCAATAAATATTTTTATAAACTTTAAAAGTTTTTGTAACACAAATGTACTTTAATTTACCGTTATGCGAAACTAAGTTGTTTGCTATATTGTTCTTGATCCTTCAGAAGATATCAACGAATCAAGTTAAGAACTAGATGTAAAAACTAAAAATAAGAATGAGTCTTTTTGGAAAATTTTTTAGTATAACACTCCGTTTAGCAAAAATTGATCTTCTTAAATATCTTAACCTATAAAATAAGGTATAAAACTTTTTATTTTATATACTTTTATATTAACTTGCCTGTGTCTATGGGTTTATTTTTCATTCTGTGAGTTAGTGATACATTAATATTAGAAATCTGACCATAAATTCATAAGAATTGTATGCCGCGAAGTGGCAGCGAAGTGGCAGCGAAGTGTACCTTAATTCAGCAATTTATTTTTCTATTAAAACACTTTTAAATGCAAAAGATCTATTAGGTATCAATTTTTGGTTAATGAAATTTTTCAATATTTAAGTTAATTTTTCAATAGCTTAAGTTTTTTCAAGCGGAACGTTTTCTTTTACCAGCGAATTGCTTTTATATTAAAACGGTAAGAAATTCACAAGAAGTACCATAAATTTTTTATTTTCTACATTTAAGAGGGCTTGTTTTACCTAAATAAGAGTATATATTGAAAAAAAATTTTTTTTTTTATTTTATTTTTTAGCATTTAAAAATATTTTAATTTTTTTACGTTAAATTTAATATCTATTAAATTAAAATGTGTTCTATATTTTTAATTTATACTATGTTGCATTATTAATATTGACTCATCATTGTAAAATTTAAAAAAAAAAACCAATGTTTAATATTTCTTCTTGCGTTTGTAAATTATTACAATAGCTGTTATATGAATTGCATATTTTTAGGCAACTTTGTATTTTATCATACTAAAATATGCTGCGCGTTCAAAATGTCATATTAAGCTTTGAAATATAAATTTGATACTAAAATATATTAGCGGCATCTTCACAATGAATTCATCTTGACTTATTACTTAGCCTTCAAAAAAAACAGCAACCAATACGAAAATCAATCACTGCTATTTTGATAACGTTATTCCATTAATTTATTTAAAATTCCATAAATGCAACTTTATATACAAATTACATCAAGTAAAAAAAAATATTTCATTATATTAAAAATTTTTTTTTAAATAAATTAAAAATTAACTGTAAGTGAGTATAAGTAAAGACCATTACGACGAAAAATATTAAATTTTTTTTTTTTTTATTTCTTCACACTCATAACGCGCAACGACAAAAAGAAACAGGTGTAATCAAAATTAATATAAATGAATTGTACAAAAATTACCCGTTAAATTATGCGTATATGTATTTATTATGTATATCAGATTACAATAATAAATTTTATTGTTATTGTTATTTTATGAAATTCCTCCTGTTATGAATTTTTAAAAGGAAAAATTAAATATCGAATACGGAAAAGGGTGTCATATATTTTGTTGCAAAAAATAAAAAAAAAAAAACATTGTAGAATTTAATTAATTTAAATTAAAAATAATTATAATGAAAATTGAAAATATTATCTTATTAATGTACAAAATAATAACTTTTTATTTTTAGTATAAGGTAAGTTATACATTTTTTATTTCAATTTAATTAGTTTTAGTCTCTTAGGGTAAATGTATTTCAATATTTCATTATAAGCTTCAAAATTTAAATTAATTGCTTTAGAAGCATTAATCAGAAACCTTGACATTGAACCTGTAATTTATATTGGATATAAGAAAAATACCTTATTCTAATTCAGAACTATATTCTGATAAAAAGAAATACATTAAAGTTGACTGTTACCATCAAGAGATTATTGCATACAGAAATTGCAAGTTTCTAAAGTAAGCTTGGTTGTTATGTTCCAAATCTGTTGGTATTCAGCTTTTTTTTAAATGATTCATCGTTGTCGTAATTATGAAACTAAAGAAAGTTAGAAGGGCTTTTACAGTTAGTTACTTTAGATTTTAAAGTCCAATATTCTTCTTTTTAAAAAATATTTACATATGTCTTTATGCTAGATTAGTAGATAGCTTTTCTAATATTTTTAAAAGATTAGTTAAAATTTTATTAATATAATCCTATTTTTTTCAGCGTATCTGTAACCCCATACGCTGCCACCCCAAAATCTTCGCTTAATGAATTATTCAAACTCTGATTCTTCCATCAACTCTAAAATTCCCTCTAATTTAGAATCCCGCATATATAAATATTCTGAAAAAAATGGAAGATTTAAAATCCCACTATAAGACCCCTTCCCTTACTTTTTAATATATTTTTTAATAAGGATTTTTTAAGCCGGTACTTCAATCCGAATTTGGGGTATTTTGTCCCAGTTTGGCGAGTCTTAACACAAAAACAACAAAAACTGTTAAAATGTTATGTCCCACCAATTAAAAGGGTATACACTATACAAGGAAAACTAAGCTTCATATCCCACTGCAGTTTGGGATATTAGAAACGCGGAATTTGGACCCAAGAAAACAGTTAGTCATTCAAAATCAATTTAAAACTAAATATTGCTTGATATACCAGGTTGACTGTATTGAAAACCTTTTGGATATAAAACAACGAAAGCTCTAAAACTAAATAGGATTACTTCTAAGATTCTAGACGATTAATTTAATACAAAAGAGCAAACTATAAATTCAATTAACGATACTAACTAGGGATTACTTTTTATTCAGGAATTGCCATAACTCTACAAAGATTGCTTTTTTTCCTAGTATTCACAAGTTATTTAATGGCATGCTACGATAAACCAGCGACACATTAGACTAATACTATCGAAACAGAATATCAAAAAATAAGTTTGTAGCTAAAAAATCTATAAACAACCTGTAATTAGTTTAAAACTTGAAAAATTTCATCACCTAAATCATAAAATTGAAAAATTACAGTTTCTTTTGTTCAACAAAATTTTCCGTTATAATAATTTTGAAGCAAAACTACTATTTCGCAATTAATTAAATTTTCTTAATATTCTTGTAACATAAATTACTTTTTTTAACTTAAATTACTTTTATTAGTTTTTTTTTTAATTGATCATAATTTTTAAAACTGTTTTAACCATTAAAACTCGACTTCTGTTTAGTCAAAAATAAAAATAAAATTAACAGCATATTTTTTTTTTGACAGTTACTAATGTTACTGTTATTCTCTTACAAATCTCCAAAATAAATCAATCAATGTTACACTGTAAAATGTCATTTCATAGAATTTTCCAGATTTAAATTTAATTTCAGAAAAATAAATCAAAATTTATATATTAAAAAAAATTTATTACTAATAATAAATTTATTTATTTATTAATTTATTTTCATAACTAAATCAATTAATTTGACATTACAATTACAAATTCAGACATAATCTACCTGTTAATCGACAATTTCTTAAAATCGTATTAGAAACTATAAATGTTGCATTCCAAACTATAAATGGTGCAGTTCCTTTTATTTTTAAAAAATTACTCAAACTTACAAATTGAAATTTATACGAGTAGATATAAAAAAAACCTATTATAAATCTATTTTAAGCCGATTGTTTCGGATCATCATAAAATGTCAACAGCAGCAACAACAACAAAAGAACAACAACGACAGCAATAACTACCAGTGCTATAAAATAAAGTAAAGCTAATAACACTATAAAATTATGTCTGTACTCTGTAGAGTCATTTAAAAAAATATAAATTGAAAAAATTTAGCATATTTTAGCGCATTTTTTAGCATATAGATTATAACGCTTTGACCTTCATATTTAATATTTAGAATATATTTAACGCTTTGCGATTTTTAATGGTCGCGCATATCATTAAAAGAATGCTATTTTAGTTCCAGCTTTCAGCATACCATTGATGCTATAAAAATATTTATATATATACATAATAATATATATATATGTATTTTGTTCTAAATTAATAAACTAGAAAAATACCGATGCGGTTTTTTGAAAATTGTCAGTCAAATATTCTTGGTGACTCCGTGTCATATTTAAAACGTTTTTTAATGTGTATTTTGGAATTTTTTTTTTAATAAAATTTATATTTTTTTTTATGCTATTGAGTTGATGATAAACATGAAATTTATAAACAAAATGTTTATATACATTTTTTTTTTAAATAAACAACAAAATAATAAAAAAATATTACCATGTTGAACCTGTATACTGTATGCAATATAATTTTCTGCTAACTTAAACCATAGAATAAAACTCTAATCGGATATAATATTGAATTTTCTTTGATATTTTTCCTTTTAGTTTGTTGTTTTTTTTCGCGATTTTCCTTTGTTTCCGATTTTAAGTTTTTTTTTATTTTTTAATATTAGCACAAGTAAGCAAAGCAGCTAGTAGACTGATTTTGTTAATCTTGTGAAAAATTATCGCTTTTTTATGATGATAATACGTTATATAAATACTGAGGTTTTTTTTTTTTTATTTTTGATTTTATGTGTATTTTGACGTAACTTATTTCTAGAGCACAGATACAAATTGTTGTTTTTTTATTTATTTAGAGTGTGCAGGGTGATTCGGGAAAATATGAGGCTTTAAATAAAAAATTGACAACACTAGTTTTAAGTAAAAACAATGAGTTCAGGTACCCCAGTACTGCAGAGTGTTTGAAGGATATGGACTAAAATTATTGTGATCCAGAATTATCAAAATTAAGTAATTAATTTGATTATATTAAGGGTCCAACTGAAGTAGGGGTATATAATGATATTTTACAACGAAGCTTAACTCTAAGCCAAATGATAACTAATTGAAAAACTATTATTAGTTATCGGATACTAATATTTTTTTTAAAATCTTAAAGTAGTGCTAGGAATTGTTAACTAAGGTTGATAAAAGAAAAGTTGCCAAGATGATTAAATGCAATGAATATTTTAGTAAAATTATTTTGTTCTAACCTATGAAAGCTGTGAGTTCTAAGCGTGTACGGTGTATGGGCTCTTATTTAATATAATCTCAGGTTCTATTATATTTAAAAAAGAAGCCAAATTAAATATTGGCAATTCATTTTGTAATACAACAATATATTATACTAGCTAATACCCGGTGCGCGTTGCTGCGCCTGTTAATGGAGGTTTAATTGAATTTGATGTTACTGCAAAAAGTTAACACAAAAATTACACACGGTTCACGGAAAGCAATCTTTTTAAAACGATTTTTCTAGGATTATTCTAGTAATTTTTGAAACTTTCTGTAATTTAAAGAAGTACAAATTACTTTCCTAAAATTGACGTAATTTAATTCCAAAAAATTTTTTTGACCAATCTTAGTATCGACTGTAAAGATTCAACTCTATTTTCAAGTTCAACCGGTCAAATCGTTTCTAATTTAGAGTTAAGTAACGCAAAAATCTATAAAAAGCCACTGTGCCCCAATGGGTTAACGGAACTACACTATCTCTTTGACAAAGCAGTATTACGCAAAATTGGACGTAATTTGCTTCCAAATCTTTTATTCTCAAAACGGAACACATATACAAAATTTGAAGAAAATCGGTTAAACCGTTTCTAATTTAGAGTAAAATAACCAAAAAATTTATAAAAAGCTGTTGGGCCCCAATGGTTTAATGGAACTCAACAAAATTTATTTTGAGGCTTTCTTTTTAGCTAAAGCTGTACTTTGCAAATTTTGACAATATTAGCTTTCAAAATTATTTTGACCAACTGTCGGGCCGACATGGGTAAATAAATTCCAAAACTGTTAATAATGTCAACTCAATTCTCAAAGAGCATCACGTATACAAAATTTGAAGTCAATCGGCCAAACTGTTTTCATTTTAGAACAAAGAAGTTTAAATACTTGCACCACAGCCCCAACTTGGCGGTCCGTTAGAGCAAAATTTTTGGGCCACGATTTCTTTCCGTACCCAAAAACCTCTATATACAAATTTTCATGAAAATCGGCTGGGCAGTTTAGGAGTCTATTCGCTACATACAAACATACAAACAAACAAATAAACAAACTTCCGCTTTTATATATATAGATAGGTAGATAAGACAAGCTGTTCTTAAAACTCTTACTTAATATAATCAAAAGTTAAAAATGGTTAGAAACAGTCTCCAAAAACTTAAAATCCTAGTAAAAGGAATAGAGAAGTCCTAATATGAGACTAGAACATAAAGGAAAGAAACGAAGCGGTAGATCGAATTGCATCGAGCATCGATTCATCAACGAAATTTACAGGTTTAAATTGTTGTAGGGTGAAGACGCAGTAAATTTTCTATAGAGGTTATTTACAAAAACTCAAAATCCTAGTAAAAAAAATAGAGAAGTCATGATATGGGGCAAGAACATAAAGGAAGGGAACATCGGGTCAGCAACGAAATTGGCAGGCTTAAATTGTTGTAAAAGAAAGACGCAACAAATTTACAATAGAAGTCATTTACAAAAATCAAAATCCTAGTAAAAGGAATAGATAAGTCCTAATATGAGGCCAGGACATAAAGGAAGGAAACGAAGCGGCCAATCGCCTTGCATCGAACATCGATTCATCAACGAAATTGACAGGTTTACAATGCCGTAGAGAACACAGCAAATTTACAATAGAGGTCATTTACAAGTGCAGTTTTGTAAGGTGCTTTCCTAAAAAAAAGCTTAAAATTTTGATAAACTCTTCATACTTAGTTGTTATTATATTAATATTTCAATGCTTTAAAGTTAATTAGATTTATATGGATTCAAATGTTTAGTTCAAAAAATAATGGTTGAATATCAGTTATAAGTCAGTTCTTATTATCTTAGTTCAGCCTCATTTAAATTATTATAAATTTTTAACTTTACAGTAAAGTCAGTGTACAGTGTTTAAAAGTGTATTATAATTTAATTCAAAGGACACCCTATATTCCTATAACAATAACAAATAATAAATATTTTACTCTATGAATCATATAATGTGTTAAAAAAAAAAGTGAATTTAAAACCTAACAAATAATATTAGCAAAACAGATGCTTTACTTTAAAAGCAAACCTAAGCAAACAATTCAATTTGACTTTGGGTTATGGTGTAAAATTCTTAAGATATAAAATAATATTTTTTTGCATTTTATAGTACACAAATACAAACAGACAGTTTTTTTTTTTTATTATATTTTAGGATGTAATAAAAAAATCATAAATTAAAATTAATAATCGTTTTTATTTAACAAGAAAATGAATATATTAATATATAAAAAGATGGTACACATCATTTTTACGTACTAACTCGCGTATATATATAGAAAATATATAAAAATGTATCTATAGATATTCTTAAGTCTTAAGACAACAAAAATGTTATAAAGATATATTGAAAGCAGAATATAATTTTTTTATTTATTTATTTAAAAACAATAAAAATTTACTGACTTTCAATAAAAGGCTTCATAAAATGTAATAAAAAATTATCAAAGGTAGATTTAGTTATTTAGGAATAAATATTGGTAGGCTCATTCACGCTTTGATAGATAAAACCTTTAAATACTATATATTAAATTTATTTTTTTTTTTTGAAAATTAAATTCAGGTGGAATTTAATGGATGGTAAAAAAATTTTATATTATGTTGATTTTTTTAAATTGGAATTTAATAAGTTTTAGTTAATAGAAAATTTACTGACTGTTTGCTGGAATGACTGTTTGGTGGAATAAAATTCTTGGTCATGGTAAAAGACATTGAGTAGTCGTGGATTTTTAGTAGTAAACTAATCCACATTTGTAACAGTCACAGTAAATATATAACAAACTTCTTGAAACACATCCGCAGTTAACGAAAGTTAGACTCAATTCCTATAACAGTTGGAGTAATCGTATTCTGAGTTACCATTTATCGTATCTTATCTCTAAGGTTTTAACTTATCAAAATCAGAAGTTTAAATTTAATTTTTTAAATTCTGTTCATGTTTCACAATTTGTGTAAGGCCTTCACTCAAAATTTTCCAAAGAGAAAAATAAGGGCATCCTATGATTATCCGAACACAGTTGAACAATCCAGATGACGCAGCATAGGCTAAGGGGAATTCATTTGTTATGCGCTTATTGTATCAAATTTGTTTCCCAAAGTTGATAATTTATATGTGTACGAAATAGATAAATTTAAGAAGAACATCTTTTTTCTTAAAATTTCATCCAATTTTTTACTTCCCACATAATCAGGCAATCCTAAATATCTTAAACAGCACTGTACATTTTTATCAATGGCCTCTCCCTAAAGTTTAGTTTAAGTGTTTAAGTGTTCCATTCCTTCGTACAAAAAAAAAATGTGGTTCCAATTGTCTACTTAGAAAAGAAAAGAAAATCAAATAAGATTCCTTTCAAATCAATGAAAAAAAGGTAAAGAGTTTGCAAGCACATTATTTTCAATGTGCATTGTGGTTTGATCCCTGCTTTAAAAGCAATATCCTTAATAAGATAATTTTAATTACTTATGGTTGTATCTTTACTCGTTTAAAAAGCACTATTAAGAAAACTTGTAATTATGTTAAAAAATAATTACTTGTATTATATTAACGATTAAATAGTTTAAAAGTGCTTTTATTCAAAGCATGCACAGTCAGCTACAATTTTTTTAAAATTATTCTTTAATATAAAAATAAATCTCGTCTAAGTTAATGATATTAAAGTATTGCAGTCTGGCAACTATATTCACTAAAAGAGCAAATATAATATATAAAACTCCTATCATTTGAAAAAATACAGAATCAAATAAGTGATTTAGACAACTTGTTATTTGGTCATTCGAGTGACTCATTTTTGACGTGAGTTAGTTATTAATTGAATAAAAAACATTAGATTTAGCTGAAAGCGTTAGTTGAAACTATTTTTTTTTTTTTTTCTCTTCTGTAATGCCAGCGAGCATAAGGCTTGGCATCTTCATCTAACACGGTTCCCTGTTGTTGTTTTTAAGTTCTGCCATGTGATGTTCTATTGGTTAAATTCTTTTAATACTGTGCGTCTCCATGTGTTATTTGGACGCTTGCGTTTTTCACTTTCGTAGGGGGTTTCATTCCAAAGTCATGCTCCTTATGTTGTTCCAATTTTTTCTTAGCTTATTTTTTTGTTGCCTAAATACGAGCTATCTTCCTGTAATTGATCTTCGATGCTTACTCTGCCAAGCCACAATCATCTGCATATCATGCGGTAGACATTTGTTAATGAATACCTGCAGTTTCTGGTTGATGATTAGACATTAGGTATTTTTCGCTGCCAAGCAAAAGCACAGTTTTTACAAAAGCATTGAAGATTTTTAGGTTTGTTTTCCTGGAAAGTTCCTGGAATTCAAACTATAGTACTATAGTTTTACTATAAAAGCTATAAACCTTTGGATCTATATGAATTAAGTTAAGGTTTGAAATTTCCGGTTATGAGCAGACAGCATCCTATTTTTTTTTCAAATTATTTCAAATCGAATCACAAAATATCCCTAATTATATTTCCAGAACTGTAATATTAATATACCTTCATTTTATACTAATAAAGTACAATTTTATGGTGCAAAAAATAAAACAGATACAAAATTTTATCGCCAACGATGAATTTTCAATAAAAATTAAATCATTTTTCTTTTATCCATGAATTATAATTCTTTAAGCTTTAAATTTATTGAGGGATTTTTTTTTTACTCCATTTAATACTATTTTAACTTTGTTTTATTTTTTTTTAATAATTTCAATAAAAAATCAAAATGTAGAAATTATTAAATATAAAAAACAAATAAATTTGCTAAAAGAAAATGTACTTTAAAAAATCAAACAGAAGAAAAAAAAACAATCATATAAAACAGAGAATAAACAAATTTTATGCACAATTTAATTAAAGTATATAAAAATTTATGATACTACGAATAAATGAAAGGTGACATCAGGTCTTAATGGGTTAATTCACATTAATAGAATGTTAAGTTACATGAATGAATAGATAGTAATATAATATGTATGTATTTATTATGTAATATATAACTATGTTATATGAAGTAAAATCAGTATATTAAAGTAGTCCAATTTAAAATGTAATAGGTTTAAGTCCCAAAGAACTTATAGCATGGAAACGCTATTAAAATTTGTATTTAATTTTCTTGTTTGTTTTTTTTTATTAACTTTTCTTTTTTTTTTAATTTAATTTTTTTATTTTTGGTTTTAAATTTAAATATTTTTATATTTTTAATTAATTTAAGAAAAGTTAATTTAGAAATATAAAAATTATAAAAACTGGTAGTTAAATTTTAGGGAACGTGTACTGATTTGGCTGGATACTACAATTATTAGAGTGCGAAACTGTCATTTGAGAATCTGAATTTCGATGCAATTTATTGTTACCATTCGGTAAAGGATTTAGGCATTAATGACAAAAATAATCTCTAATATTAGGAAAAAAGAAGTGATGAAACAACATAAAGTTGATACAATCAAAAATTCAATTGACAGCTACGTGAAACCCCACTTCCATTTGTCCCAGATTTTGTGAATAGTAAAACAACAAGTCACCATTGCTTTGGACCATATTTCAATTTTCTAACTTTAACAATTCCGAAGATCTCAGGTCTTGAGCGGTGTTTTATAGGAACCCATGCCACCACTCCAATTCATCGCATACCTTGAAAACATACAAGCGAGACAGAACTACTTTCTATCAAATTTCAAGTTTCTATCTTTATTAATTTTGAGAATATACATACTATGTTTTAAGACTGGAAATGTGTGAGGAAGTTACTAGAACGGTAGTTCCAATTCATTCCAAACTTTAGTGGTACAAGATAAACATGAAAATATACCCTTGTGCCGAATTTGAAGGTTATATATTTGTTGGTTTCTCAGATGTGCTCGTTTGTCCTTGGTTCGATTAGAAACTTACAGGATCCGAATTTTCAGATTTAACCCATTTGCAATCCCCGCCATACTTTTGTCATTAAGAACCTGCAGTTGAATTTTATCAGGATGGCGCATTTATTTCTTTAATTTATCATGTTCACGGACGGACGGACGTCGCTAAATCGACTCAGAAGATCGCGTTGAACCAAAATATGTATATATTTTTCTATACCTAGCTTGCTTTCTTTTGGTGGATATGGTACGGTGCAATGTTAATACACAAAATAAAATATGAAATGATTACAGCATAGAAACAAATAAAATATTTTTAATTGGAACTTAAAACATTCTACATGCACCTACAGAGCTATTTGTCCAATTGTTAAATAATAAGTCTCAAAACTGCGCAATCATTCAATACGGTAGAAATAAAACACATAAATCCTAGTTCTCTTCTCTGAAAATTTAAGAAAAATAAAGCTACAGCTAATTTGAAACTAAATACAATGTAGTACCTGCGCCTATTATTATACCCGTATGACTATATAGTCAAAGGGTATAATAAATTTGCCATTACGTTTGTGACGCAGAGAAGGAGGGGGGGTAGATATAGACTCAAGTGTATGGATCGGATCAGAATCCAAAAATAAATCGATTTAGCTATGTATGTCCGTCCGTCTGTCCGTCCGTCCGTCTGTCCGTCCGTCCGTCCGTCTGTCCGTCCGCACGATAACTCAAAAACTAAAGGAGCTAGGATCTTGAAATTTTCGCAAATTCGTTTATTTGCAATAGCCGTCATCGCTATTTAAATCCAGCCATTTTGGTCCATGGGTTCGGGTAGCTGCCATACAACTTCTTTTTTTATATGAGCATTACTCTGTACCTATTACAGCTGCGTGTCTGAAATTTTGCCAAAAGTAGTTTAGTTTTATGGCCAAAGTTTCTGCAAAATTTGGTTGGTCTAGTGGAGTGGGTTCGAGTAGCTGCCATACAACTTCTTATTTTATATGAGCATTACTCTCCACTTAATGAAGCTGGGTGTCTGAATTTTTGCCAACAATTGTTTAGTGTAATGGCCAAAGTTTCTGCAAAATTTGGTTGGTCTGCTGCAGAGGGTTCGAGTAGCTGCCATACAACTCCTTATTTTATATGAGCATTACTCTCCACTTAATGAAGCTGGGTGTCTGAATTTTTGCCAAAAATTGTTTAGTGCAATGGCCAAAGTTTCTGCAAAATTTGGTTGGTCTACGACAGAGGGTTCGAGTAGCTGCCATACAACTCTTTATTTTATATGAGTATTCCACTATACTTAATAAAGCCAAAAGTAGTTAACCGGATGATATAATGTATATGTTACGGTCATACGGGTATCCCAGAGTTGACACAGTCTACTCTACTACACTCTTCCTCGTTTTTAATTATTTAATTGATTCCTAAATATAGCTTTAAATTTTTTCTATATTTCAAATTCTATAAAATTTAAAAAACCCAAATAAAAATTTTAGGATTCCCAAATTTTTAAAATTCACTTCCTCTACCCGCTTTTCAACTAATTTTTTTTGTTTTAAATCTTTTTTTTTACTTTTCATGGGTATTAACACTCTTATGGAGATTGTAGATTTTTATTTTAATTGTTTGTTTATATGTTTGTTTTTTATGAATAGGGTTTTTATTTGAATTCGATTCTGATTCTGATTCGTTCCGCATTTAATCCTAATTTTATTATGAATTGGGATACAAAATATACGATGCATTTGAAATTTTTTTTTTTTTATGTTTTTTACAGTTATAGAATATGAGTTTGTTACAAAATTGTTTTTGTTTATTCTTTTATTCAGAAGTGTTTGGTTTTAATTTAGATTAATATTAGTACCAACATGTAATGGTCATGTTTTGTTTAAAATTTCATTTTGTTTACCTCAAACTAGACCATAAATCCAATTGTAAGCGAGAACTTTGTGTAAAATTATTTAACCAGCGAAAAACCATTTTTGGATGTTTGAATGGATTTAAACATATTTTATTGATTTGAAATAAAATTTAATATGTTTTTAATTAAAAAACAAAAAATGTTGGAAGTTAAAATTGCAAAAAATTAGGGCAGTTAAAAAGAATTTCATAATTTCATATATTATATTTCATTTGACTGATAGAATTATTATCGTTTCAGAGAATCCGTGAGAGTTTTATTAGGAAAAATTAGAATTGTTAGTAAAATCTATAGGTTTTATTAAACATGTTCGGAACTCTAACATTCGTAAAATAAAATATTTTGCAACAAAAATTAATGTTCGGAAAAATTAATTGAAAAAAAAATAAAATGTTTTTGGTTTTTTATTAGGAAAAATAGAATTGTTAGTAAAATTTATAGGTTTTATTAGACATGTTCGGAACTCTAACATTCCTAAAATACAATATTTTGCAACAAAAATTATTGTTCGTTAAAATTAATTGAAAGAAAAATAAAATGTTTTTGGTTTGCAAGAGTTTTATTAGGCATAATTATAATTATTAGTAGAATCTATAAGTATTATTAAACATGTTCGGAACTCTAAAGTTTGTAAAATATAATATATTGCAACCAAAACTTGGTTCGGAAAAATTAATCGAAATTAAAAAAAAGATTATTTCAGAATTATTAATTTTAGTCACCATTTTCAGTATCTTTTAACTTTTTGCCTTTACTCCGAAGTTAATATATGCCTTAGTATTGTTGAGGCTATTAAAAACCTACGAATTCGTAAAACAAAGATGACGAGAAGAGACAAATATGGGTATAGATTATTTATCTCAGAAATCTGTCCACAGAAAGAAGTTGCATTCAAAAATGTGTTTTGTAAAAGGCGTTTGCAACTATACGATATTTGATGAATGCATTTCGACTAAAATGGAAGATTTTGAGGAAAACTATGAGTAACTTAAGCATATGAGAATTTATGAAAATAGTAAAAATCACACATCCTAAAAGGGAAGCAAAGGGGCAATATACATTTACAATTATGGTAAAATAAAATTATACTTTCTTTAGAAAAACCAATAAATTATTTTCTATTTAAAAACCCCTAAACACATATAATAATTTTAAAATATTATTATTTAAAATAATTAAGTTGTTCAATTAAAATCATTTAATTGCGTCAAAATTGAAATAACATTTTCCAAAAAATAATATTACGTTTTGTGTGTGTGGTTCCATAGAATATTGATTTTAATTATACTATATATTAAAAATTTGTATAGAAAAAACTTAATTTTTTCCATTAATTTGTTTTTGTATGGTCTTGTTAGTTTTCAATTTAGATGGTATAATGTCTGTGGCTGTTTAATGTTTCTATTATGATGTGAAAATGTTGCAAAAAACAACAAAAAAAAAAAATTAAATAAAATAAAAACTATAAAAAATCAATAGTAGAAAATACTATTAAAAACTTTATAAAAATATATATTGACTTTGATTTAGTCAGTCGGAACTTAATAGAATTTATATTAAAATTTGTACAACGAAATTTATTAAGAATATCTTCCTCTTTAACTTCACAGTATTTGATTAATTTGGAGTGAACTTCACAGTAAAAAAAAAATGCATTTAATGATTTAATAGTCCTTGAGTATATTAAGTATGATTATGAATTACTAATACCTTTACCACCTGATACTCATTACTTAATTAAAAACCAGTATTACCTAAAAAATTTCGATACTTACAAAATTTAGGTATAAGTAAGAGAATAAACTAAAAATACTTGTAGTACTCAGAAAGTAATTAAATTTTGAGTTTAATGATTACTTTAGTAATTATTTTTTGACATTTCACTATTTTTGAGTAATTAGGCATCAAGAAATACTTAAGTATCAAGAATTAAATTATTTTCGAAGTATTCAAGTGTTTTGTAAAAATGTTCATTCAAAAAGTCCAAATCTACTGGAAATCATACAAACTTCAATTCAAACCCCTATAATAAAACCTTTAATTGACTTTAATTAACTGTATTATAAATTCTTATTATAAGCAAGAGATTATTAGTATTTTATTTTTTAACCTAAGAGAGGAAAAAACCTTCAAAAGGTATCTGAAAACCTAATCCCCTAGGTAGTGTGAGATTTTTACTCACTAAAACAACCTGCCCTTGTAGCCAAAATAATGGGATAAGCACCCTAGCTACTTACGCAGTATAATGGCTGAAAAGTAGCGATAAGACATAAATATACATGTCTATCAAAAGTTGAATGGGCAATCCAAGAGGTGTAAGTTGACTTCTTTCTCGAATTTTTCTGAGTCATATGAATTGGCAAACACATATGGGAGTAATGTGTACAACAATTTGGAGGTGCGACTTAAAAAAGAGTTCCTAAATGTCAGAATTCTTGTCCTAAAAAGCTCTACTGTATATGAATGAGATTGAGCTGCTAATCGTGTGTTACGGCGGTAGGGTTTGATTTTTAGATTGTTTTTTAATTTCTTCCGAAGTATTACTTAGTAGATATTTATAAAATAGAAAAGCAGCTCCTACATTACGTCGGTGACATAAAGACATGACGGTAGTATCATGGATAATACGAACAGCTCTCTTTTGTATCTTATCCAAATATTGAAGAGTGGTGCTGAGTGTTTCAGCTGAGAACTATACTCAAGTCTCGACCGAAATTATAGATTATATAGATTATATCGACAAGCCTATTTTTTGAAGCCCAACATTTTGCTTTAAATTCAAAACCATAAATTTAACCCTATTGTTTTGAGTTTCTTATGAATAAAGGATCGTGGTCGTAGCATCATTCAAACTGATTATATTTAAGTTTTCGTCTTAAAAAACCTTTTCCTACTTTACCCTGGAAATATACTTGATGCAAACAACGTTTCTTCAACGCTTCGAAGAGAAAAAAAAATGTTAATTCGATTATAATCGTTTACTGTTAATGCGGCTATGACGAAAGATTTTAATTTAAAATCAACCTTAAATATAATTCTAGAATAGAATTGGAAATAATTTTCTAGTATTTTATTTATTTCGTTCAGAAACTTTTCCGAACAAATGTTGTCTAAGCTTATATAACTTTCCTTAACTATATGATTTAATTCAAATTATTTTTTTTTTATTTAAATGTAGGTATTTGAACCTTTTCTACGGTTTGGCAATCGATTTGGCCATTTTTAAATGGTACTGCATTAGCAAGCGACTACTCGATTTTTGTCTAAACGGATGCTATATCCCACCAATTAAAATATTGTGTTTAAAATTAATTCAATACTTCTGGGTAGATTCTTTAGTCCAAGAAATCTTCAAAGAAAACAATTCTGGGTCAATACTATTCAAATTTAGGAAGTAAAAAATATTAATCATCGATCTGTAAAACTAGCTGCAGCGTCGTTTTTAAAGTAGAAAGGTCCTATGATGCCTCCTGTGTGTAAACTACACCATACCGTGCATTTTTCAAGATATAATGAAACCCATGACAGCAGTATGACATTGAAAGCAGAATCAAGAAATCCAGGGCAATGTTCGGTCGCTTACAGCCTATATGGAAAAACACTTAAATGTCCAGTGGTACAAAATTGAGAATATTCGGAACCTCCATAAAGGCCACCTTTTTAACATATGGAAGGGAAACCTGGTTGGTTACGAACAACATCACACAGAAACTATAAGTATTCATTAACAAATGTCTAAGAATCAAATGCAGAGTATTCTGGCTCAATACAATAAGCAATAATGACCTATGAAAACTTGCCAAAGTAAAACAGATCGGGCAAGAGATGAAAAAGAAAAAGTGGAGATGGATAGGACACAAACTTAGAAAGCCGCAAGAAAGCACAGCAAGGTAAGCACTAGATTGGAACCCACAAGGGACCCGAATGATTTTAGAAGACCTGACCTCAACATGGAAAAACATGGGTGGAAGCAAAAATAACTGCTCCGAATAGAGTCAGGTGGAGATGCCTAGTAGATATCCTATGCTCCCAAGTGGAGCAATAAGGACAAAAAAAAATGAAGATATTGGAACAAAAATGGGCATCATAACTAAACCCAATTTTTCAAAAAAATCAAAAAGAATATACTTGCTAATAATAATAAACACGCCCATTAAAGTAGATTACATACCCACATACCCACAATAGTCTTATATATTAATCGGCTTATTCGATTGCAAAATTGCCGGTCCCGACTCAATATTTTGTTTATAAATATTAATAAATAATAATTTGAGTGAAATTATCGCTAAAATTTCGCTAGCGTAAATCGCTTGAATTTTGAGCGGTTTTTCGACACTCGTATTAATTAAAGTATTAATGTACAAAATACTTCCAGTAATCGAACACAATACTTTTCTTACATTTTTCGTAAAATCCTTAAGTATTATTTTGCAATAATGATATAGGTACTCCCGGTTTCTAAATATATATGTATATTATATTTCTACTAACTTTCTGGCAAAATGCACAAAATTAAACGTATGTTTGTATGTGTGTTAAATTGAAATTGTTTGAATGCAGAAAAAAGGTAAACCAAAATTTTATTGAGAGAAAGCGAAATATTCGTGGTAATAACAATTGATTATGATGAAATTTTTAATACTCTGTACTATTGGTTGAATTAAAATTTATTGTACTGATGGATGATGATGATGATGATGCAGTTTTGTTATTCTAACATAGGTTCATTATTATAGTACATAATATAAATTGAAAATATACATTTTGTATATTTTTAGAATATATTATTATTTTATTTTAGTTTTTCGTTTTTTTTTAGAGAGAATTTGATCATAAACAAATATTTATGAACTGATTTTATTATATAAATCAAATACGGACACAAATCGATCAATTAAAATAATGTTTGTACTAGGTAGTTTTTTTTTTTTTTGATTTTCTTTGTTATTCTAGTGATTTTCCCACAAATTTATTAGATACGAAAAATTCTGGGAAAAAAATAAAAATAAAAAATTTTTTTTTCTCATATTTGAGGCAAAAGTCAGAAAAAAACAATTTTATAATTAGTTTAGTTTAGTTTAGATGATGTTTTCTTTTGTTTTGTTTTTTTTAATGTTTTACTAATGTTTTACATGATGTTTTTTAAATACTAGATATATACTAGCTAATTAATAGAGTCACTCATAAGAGATAAATTGAAATAATTTGATAAACTAAATGTTTGAAAAATTGTTTAAAAAATTATTTTCAAATATTTTAATTTAGAAAAAATTTTTAGATTTTGTTAAAGAAAATCAAAGGAGTGAAGTCACTTTGTCTTTCATAATTAATGCAGTAATTTCGTTTTCAAGTGAAAATTACGTAAAATAAATTAAGAAAATGGTATTTATTCTTTGATATTGCTTTTTAAAGTGATTTTGGATTAAATTAAGGAATAAATTGCTAAATTTTTGAATTCCATTTGTGGAATGTTGTAAAATTTATGGAATGTTGTAATAATTTCTTTGTGATTTGTTAAAAAAAATTAGTTCACTAAAATGTTATAATGGGTATAAAGTCCTGAATAAATGTGTGTTTTTAGAAAGTCAAAATATTTAAATCATCATAATATTTAATCTGTAAATCAATGATATTGAGTAGGTAAATATTACAAGGCCTATTACAAACCGATTTTATAATTTTTTTTAAATGGTAATACGTAATACGAATGTGCAGCATTCTAATTATTTTTGGGTTTTTCCCAATATATTCAATTTTTGCAATTAAGGCATCCTCACCTTGGAAATATCGGAGAAAAAGGCTTGATTAACAAAAGTAAGAGTTAAATAAAAACAAGTTGATTTGGTTAGAATTCACTTTATTCTAATGTTTCTAATTAATTACGTTTATATTTATAATAAAATTAATGCTGATTAGGCATTATTACATTTGTTTCTAATTTAATTATTTACAGTAGTTCTCACGGGAAAATTAGGAATTTACACAAAAAAAAATAAATTGTTTAAAATATGATATTTAAATTAATAATTTTTATGATTATAAATTTATGGGCTATTAGTGTGGTATTATGAAGTTAATTCAAGTTCGTTTGTTAACTATTACATATTTATCCTTCTTCCACTAAGTTCGAAGTGCAGGCAAATATTAGTTGAAAAACTTTGTTCATATTCTGTTTTCATATATTTTACACTTTTGCCAATCTATTGTGAAAAAACCACTCAAACCAATCGCGATTTTAAGTCACAGGATGATTTCTACAACACAACGGACTTGAAGCACATTTGAAATCAAACTAAATCTAAATACGGACTCTATAAAATAAATTTTTGATATATCTGAATATGAGCTTCATTGTCTAACCTCCTTAATAACTATAAATCGTAAATTAAACCGAAGATGGAACTAGGATCACTCGAACGAGACTTGGATATTTCGATAAATGACAAAACTGAACTTTTGGTCGTATTAATGTTCCTTTCCACGTTTATTCACTTAGGTATCGCCATATATTTATTAATCCTGCTTTAAAGTTCTCAAGTAGAAATGTGTTAGAGAAATAAACCTTTTAAATGTCACCACAGAAAGTTTTTAATTTTATTTATATACGATCCCTATTACGTAGGAGAGTCCTACCAGGTACAATATTTCTATAAATGTAGTTTTAAGTTTTATAACTAAGGTGTATCTTAAAATCCCTAAAATTACTTTAATTTTCTGGGCATATATTTTGGATGTATGAGAAGGAGGAGAGGGAACAAGTCTAAACTATAATGTTTTACTAATAAATTGTAAATTTTAAAAGCAGTCGAGTAATTTTGTAAACTTTATTGTAAAATTTGGAACTGCAATATAATCTAAAAATACAAATTAGTTGACGCTTTAAATACAAAATCTATAATTTTATTTCATTTTTAAATACATACATATTAGAACACGAACAAATAATATTTATGTAATAATTTAGTGATTTTCTTCCTTTATTTCAAATATTTTGAAACAAAGTTACTATCACTAAGAGTGTATTTTGTCATATATACACCAATACGACACAATTAATATCAAAAAAATAAAGAAGGACACAACATTCTTATAAAGAGTAAAGAAAGAGAAAATAATAATTGTAATAACATAATATTTGTACTACATTGTAAATTGATGCCTTTTTTTGTAATTTTGTTGAAAAAATTTCTTAAATACTTGAAATTTTGTACTTCATATTAAAAAAATATAAAAACATGACATAAAAAACGTACGGAACACTGTAAGGAATGTCCCAAATCTCCCAAATATCTATAGCTACATCTAATGTAAAAACAAGTAATATTAATGATTTAAACTCCCAACTTCTAATTTCTAATTTCTTACTTAAATTGTGTTACACAAAAATCATTCAGATTTGTATGTCTTTAAAAAAAAATTGAAAGAGGGAATCATAAAAAAAATCTCTTAAACCTGAGAACTTCTATTAAATTTGATTTGAATACATAAAATTTATTTCATCATGTATAAACATATAATTATATTTAAAGGGTGTCTCATGAGAGTTAGTCAAGAGTATAGAAGGAAATTTATTTAAACTATTGGAAATCATTTCTATATCTATTATAAATCGCTAACTTTGTCACATCCGATAGGCCATATCTCCGAAGCCGAGTTAAGAAAGGGGTAGTGAAGAATCGTTGGAAATTTAATGATCACTTATATCGGTGTCTTAGGACTTATCGGTGTCTTAGGACTATAATAAATATAAAACATCTGGTCACCATATTCCCTCAGACCAAGTTAAGGATTGAAGCAACTATTGAAGCCTAATGAGCCAATGAAGGTAGTGAAGAATCGTTGGAAATTTAATGATCTTTTATATCGGTGTCTTAGGACTTATAATAAATAGAAAACATCTGGTCACCATATTCCCTCAGACCAAGTTAAGGATTGAAGCAACTATTGAAGCCTAATGAGCCTATAAAGATTGATGGTCAATAACGAAGCCCAATGAGCCTATAAAAATTGGTGCTTAGATGATCATTAACAGTTCCAAAAGATACTGGTCTGAAAACTATGGAACGCTAACGCAACTATTCAAACCCCACAGTCCTGTAAAAATATTTGAGTTTAGTTAATTAACAGTCCCAATCAGTATCAATAATGTTCCAAGGAGGCCAAAGTTCGACAGTGCGGCTTGTCAGGACATGTAAGATTAGACTAAACAACGATTATACTATGTAAGTAATGATTTGGGAACACACACCTACAACTATTTTCGTTTAAATCAACTTAAATATATGCTGTCATACTTTAACTTTTACAAATTGGAATGAAAAAATCTAGCAAATTTTGCTCCAAAACTTAAGACCTCCACTTCAAATCCAATCATATACACTGATAGAATATAAACATTGATAATTCTATAAATATAACTCAGTAGAAATTTATTATGATTATGTTTTATGTAATAGTAAAGAAACAACAAACAGTAAAATCAGTAATATTACATGAATATAACAAATAAAAGTGATGACAGTAATAGTATAGAATGCGACAGTAGTAAAAATGTGTAATAATGAAACAATGACGCATATTATACACTAAACAAAAATGCAATCTACATTACATTGTATACCAGTCTCATTATTATTATTTTTACTTTAAGAGAATATTAAAATGACTGAGTAACAAAAGATATTGTATTCAAAACGTATCTTGTAAATAATATATTGATATTGATAATTATTATTTTGATGAAAAAAACCATAAAAAACCACAAATCTTAGGAATAGAATTAAAATATACACCATATAACACCAAGAAGAAAGTATGTTGAATCACTTTTTATTAGAGTGTTTTTTTTCTGATTCTGTCATCGCCGAAAACAAAACAAAGCCAAATCAAATTCATGAAATTTATTTTTTTATTTAAATTTTTAAATTTTTCGATATTTTTGTTGTTTTTGCTTTTCCCCTTCTGTGTGACAATCTAAAATTTTTACTTTTATTTTTATATCTTTATTATGGGGGTATGTACAGTTTAGGAAAATTTAATTTTATTTCTAAGACAAAATTTATTTAGCAACGCTACAGTTTCTCGTATTATGAGAAATTTAACGGTTTTCAAATAATTTTAGCTGGAACCGACGGTAAGACTTCCTAGAGAATAAGTAGCACTCATTAGTTGATTGAGTTTATATTTAGTCATCGACTACCTAGTTAACAAAATATCTTAAGCTTAAGGAATGAAAATTTAAATTTGAACGGTGATGATTAGACGTTGAATTCTAGCCAGCTTAAATAATAGCGATAGAGTTTTAATTTCCATCGAATAGTAAACGGCTTTCAATAGTTTCCATTCATTCAATTTAAAGAACATGATGATACTAAAGCAACCTGGTGAGGTTAAAGCAACAAAATAAAACCTGTGGATTATAACGGTAAAACCTATCGAACTTAAGAAATAGAAAAGGGGTATCTATTTCCATCGAATAATAAACGGCATCCAAAAACGATAGTTTTCCATGTTTTTAATATGGCAAACAGGATGAGACTGAAGCAACAGAATAAAATCGTTGAATTATAACGGTAAAACTTATCGAACTTAAGTAATAGCGAAAGAGTTTTAATTTTCATCGAATAGTAAAAGGCTTCCAAAAACGACAGTTTTCATTCTTTCAATTTAATATACAGATTGAGGCTGAAGCAATTGGAGGAGGTTGAAGCAACAAAATAAAATCTGTTAATTTTAACTCTTTACCAATTTATAATATAGCAAAAATTTATTCCTCAACTGTGACCACATAGAAATTACATTATGTAAGCACTGATTTACGAAAGCAATTTTTATATTTTCCCCTTTAATACAATTTTTTTCTTTTGAAAATTTAAATTGTTACTTTTTTAACATTAACATACGTATATATGTGATGTGATATGATTTTGAGGGTGATATAAGGGTCATGCTGTTTCTAAATGATTGCTACAACATTGTTTTTAAAGCACTTTGACTCACAATTTTGAAGAATTTAGAATGCCCATAAAAAAACAAAATTTCATCTTTAAGAGCTTTGTAAGTGATAAAATGAAAATTGAAGAAAAATTTGATGGTTTTGGAACTGGAAATTAGAATGAGAAAATATAAACGGAATTAAATAGGGATAAAAAAATACGTATGGTGAAATCATCAATGACAAAGTCAATACGGAAGAAGGGTATTTCATTGATTTAATTTTTTGTTTTTATTTTGTTTTTTTTTTTTATGACATCAACAGATGATGCGTTACGCCATGAGTTTTTAATTCTAAAATATCCAAAAAGGTTAAAAAAAATTATTAAATGGATTGAAAATGAAAGGGATTTATAATTGAATGAAAATTTTAAATTACATTGAAGAATATGTTTTGTGTCTGTAGGATTTAATTGGATGTTTTTAAGATTGTACATGTGACATTACTAATTTGAATTTTGATTTATTGAAAATAAAGCAAAAGAAATGAAAGAACTTTAAGAATGGAGTAATAGGCAAGAGGAAGAGGACTCATTGGAAGTGAAATTTTTAAGGAAATACATTTGTTTGAATTTAAATTTTAGCAAAAATGCAATATGATTTTTTAACACACCGATACATTACAAATTGAATAATTTCCTTTTAGTCGATTCTTTTCTCGAATATAAATTATATAAACAGTGGCTCTATTTTTAGTCTCATGTTCTAAGTGATTCTGGAAATACTAGCGTCTTTAATTGTATACATAGATCTCAGATTCAGATAATTTTTTTGACATTCTTTTCCTAACATGTTGTTTTTTAAATTTCGCTGCATTTCTCCGTTCTAATGCGTGCTTACAAGAGAAATTGGAGGCAAAAAACGAGAGAAGCGGAGAAAAACACTCATTTTCATCATTCTTGAGAGTTTGGTTTTGAAATTATAGAAATTGTGACATAAACCATTTCCAAAACGAGTTTTAAGCTAAAGTGGCATTTGCAATGAGAGTTTGAAGACTCCTGAAGTGTTTCGTCCTATAATACAAATGGTAGGCTTAAACTAACTTTTGATCAAACATTGACTGATATAGGAATATTTACGAAAATCGCCTGTGAGTTATAAAAATCAATCAAATCTTTTTTAATATTTAACAAACTTGAATAAATAAGTCTCATTATAAAAGGAGTAATAAATAATGAGCTAACTAAAAGCACTTCTAAAATTTCAATGATTCAAATAAAAATTCTTTGATGTAAGTTTTGTTAGCTAAAAATCAATACCTTAAATTTTTTACTTAAGAACATCAACCTACTAAAAGATGTTAGTGTTTCCCATATAGTTGATTCAATGGTATATTGAAGATAAATTAAGTTATGTGATCTAAATCTTGAAATTGAATAAATGACTATCTATCAAAGTCTAATCTACCAAATAACTGAGAAGACGCAATTTTATCACCTCTTTTATTAATTCTGTGTAGAATATTATATCAGCATGACGAAAAGTTTAACCTTGAAAAAGTTTAATGATTAAATAAGTTCAGACGGTGCTAAATGTTCGAACATTTATTTATTTGTTTCTTTCATTTAGTTCAATTTAATTATTTTGAGTATTACCATTTTTTTTTTTTAATTTAAATTCACAATATTTCATAAATCTACAACTTACATTTTCTTTTCGAATAAATTTGCATTCAATTAATTACCTATTAATCTATTGAAAATTGTAAATCGGTAAAGAGTATTATAAAATTATTTTATTTATAAATCGAATTAAATCACCTTCACTAAATCACCAAATATCTCATGTATTTTAGTAAGGGCTTTGATTTTTTTTTAATTTAAAACTTGGTGTTCAAAGAGAATAATCTTTAACAGATTACAGGTCATGTTTTCAATTTATATTTTTCAAATGTGTTCAATGTAAAGTCTTAAATATATATTTTAAATCAATAAAAAAAATTTACCGCCTTTGAAAGCATTACAAATTAATTTCTTGTAATATTTATTATCACAACAATATTATGCAAAAACCCTTTTCAACAGTTTTAAGAATAAAATTTAAAACTTAAACTATTGGTATTAATTCTTTTTTTCATATTGACGTTTAAACAGAGAGAAAGAGAGAGAAAACTTAAGAATGAAAGATTTTAATCCTTGTACAGTTTTATGCTGCATAGCACAAAATAATTAAAAAAAAAAAAACAAATAATTGAAAGTATAGGGATTTTGATTTTAACAATTTGTTTTTTTTTTTTCTGCCATTTTATTTGAAAGTCTTTGTCGGCAACCACACACTAAAAGCTGAATTTGTTAAATTAAAACGTTTTGTTTGTTTTTGTTTTTATTGCGGATATGCGGATGCATGGCATTTTGTATAACTTCAACACGATTATCATTTAATGCTGGTAACTATTTCACATATTTTATTGTTATTTTTTTTTTGTACGATATATCCTTGAAGGGTAATAAATTTTTGTCTGGCTCATATGACATTTTGGTGGGTCCCATTTAAGCTTTTTAGTTAGGAATCTTTTTTTGTTTGTTGTTTTTTTGTTGTTGTTGCTTTTTTTTATTTGTTTGACGAATTGATCTGTCAGAATACTAAACATAAATCCCATTGACATTATTGTTAAAGAAATTTTTTTTTTGAGATTGTTTTTGTTATAGTTGGTGTTGTTGTTTTTTTTTTTTGTTGTGAACTGATGTATTTTTGATCATTTGAATGATTTTATTTGTTTTAAAATGAGAATAAAACGAGGAAGAGTGTAGTAGAGTAGATTGTGTCAACTCTGGGATACCCGTATGACCGTTATATAAACATTATATCATTATTATTATAAACATTAATTACTTCTGGCAAAATTTCAAACATACCAGCTTTAATGGGTGAAATATAATGCTCATATAAAAGAAAGAGTTGTATGGCAGCTACTCGAACCCTCTGCAGTAGACCAACCAAATTTTGCAGTAACTTTGGCCATTACACTAAACTATTTTTGGCAAAATTTCAGACACCCAGCTTCATTAGGTGGAGAGTAATGCTCATATAAAATAAGGAGTTGTATGGCAGCTACTCGAACCCTTTGCAGTAGACCAACCAAATTTTACAGTAACTTTGGCCATCACACTAAACTATTTTTGGCAAAATTTCAGACACCCAGCTTTAATAGGGATCGAGTAATGCTCATATAAAAGAAGGAGTTGTATGGCAGCTACTCGAACTCACTGCAACAGACCAACCAAATTTTGCAGAAACTTTGGCCATAAAACTAAACTACTTTTTCCAAAATTTCAGACACGTAGATGTAATAGGTACTGAGAAATACTCATATAAAAAAAGAAGTTGTATGGCAGCCACCCGAACCCATGGACCAAAATGGCTGGATTTAAATAGCGATGACGGCTATTGCAAAAAAACGAATTTGCGAAAATTTCAAGATCCTAGCTCCTTTAGTTTTTGAGTTATCGTGCGGACGGACGGACAGACGGACGGACGGACGGACGGACATACATAGCTAAATCGATTTTTTTTTCGATTCTGAACCGATCCATACACTTGAGTCTATATCTACCCCCCCTCCTTCTCTGCGTCACAAACGTAATGGCAAATTTATTATACCCTTTGACTATATAGTCATACGGGTATAATGACTATATAGTCATACGGGTATAATGACGATTGTTGAAATGTTCAAACAAATATTCAAAATTTAAGAGCTTTGTTAATATGCATATATGTAAGTTATTCCTGAATTTAAATTTTAAATATTAATATGAAGACTTTAGTGAGCATTAAAGGAGTCTTTGACAATTCCCTTAAATCCATTTGCAAAAGATAAAAAGTCTTTTTGTAAAAAGCGTAATGCCATTTCACAAAATAGACACTTCACAAAATAGAGACTTCACAAAATGTTACATCACAAGAAGACTTTCAACAAAAGAGCACTTCAAAAAAGGCTTGTTACATAATAATGTTTACACAGAATCCGGGATACACAAAAGTACATAATATATTTATTCTGTAAAAAGCGAATAACTCTAATTTTGATTCCAACTCTAAAATCAATATAAATTCAGGATCTCACATATATAGATATATTTATACATATTCTGTAAAAGCTCAGATAACCCAAATTTTGAAACCAACCCTAAAATCTCCCCTAAGTCAGAAACTCGCAGGAAGAGATAATTGGTGCTGCCTTTCTAATTATAATTATTCTAACATATATATTTCAACGACAAAAATTTTAAAACTATGGGGTTGGCGCCTCCAAAATCCCCCTAAGCAAATTACCAAAATCCAACTCAATATTGTACCCAGCTCTAAAGTGCATCCTACTTACATTTTTACATACGAGAAATAAAGTATGAAAATGTAATTTTCAATAAAATTGTTGTTTCAGTTTTGCATTTTTGTTCTCTGCTCGGGCTATTTGTCAACATATAACATACTTATTATATACGGGTGTAATATAGGGTGTTTTTGAAAATATTGAAAATTTCAAAAACACCCTATATTACAAATGGTTTTTTTTTTTGAAAGTTTGAATTTTTTTTAATTTTTTTAATTTTAAATTTCCACGTGAAACTGCATTATCTCAAAAACGGTACCGATTCAGATGAAACAAGATGCATAAAATAATTAAAAATAATAAAAACGAGGAAGAGTGTAGTAGAGTAGACTGTGTCAACTCTGGGATACCCGTATGACCGTTATATAAACATTATATCATTATTATTATAAACATTAATTACTTTTGGCAAAATTTCAAACATATCAGATTTATTAGGTGTAGTGTAATGCTCTTATAAAAGAAGGAGTTGTATGGCAGCTACTCGAACTCTTGGCAGTAGAGCAACCAAATTTTGCAGTAACTTTGGCCATTACACTAAACTATTTTTGGCAAAATTTCAGACACCCAACTTCAATAGGTATAGAGTAATGCTCATATAAAATAAGAAGTTGTATGGCAGCTACTCGAACCCTTTGCAGTAGACCAACCAAATTTTGCAGAAACTTTGGCCATAAAACTAAACTACTTTTGCCAAAATTTCAGACACGTAGCTGTAATAGGTACAGAGAAATACTGATATAAAAAAGGAAGTTGTATGGCAGCTACCCGAACCCATGGACCAAAATGGCTGGATTTAAATAGCGATGACGGCTATTGCAAAAAAACGAATTTGCGAAAATTTCAAGATCCTAGCTCCTTTAGTTTTTGAGTTATCGTGCGGACGGACGGACAGACGGACGGACGGACAGACGGACGGACGGACGGACAGACGGACGGACATACATAGCTAAATCGATTTTTTTTTCGATTCTGATCCGATCCATACACTTGAGTCTATATCTACCCCCCCTCCTTCTCTGCGTCACAAACGTAATGGCAAATTTATTATACCCTTTGACTATATAGTCATACGGGTATAAAAATATTAAATATGGAATTTATTTGTCAAAAATAAAATAGAAAAATTATCTATCTGAAATTTTTCGAACGCAACGAGGCTTTGGACAAGGAGATGCGCTCTCATGCGATCTATTCAACATAACACTAGAAAAAGTTGTAAGCAACTCTGCGATTGAACACAGAGGAATATTTTATTATAAATCAACCCAGCTGCTCGGATACGCAGACGACCTAGATATAATCGGTAAATGACAAAAGGAATACTTGCGAAGCTTTTGTTGCTCTTAAGAAGAGTGCAAGAAGATTAGGCTTGAAAGTGAACGAGAAAAAGACTGTATACATTGTGGCAACAAACAACGACGCCCTCCGTCGCCCTGTGGGTCAAAACGTTACGGTTGGTGACTACAACTTTGAGGTGGTAAAAGAGTTTGTATATCTCGATTGTCAAATGAACACAGAATGCAGTAAGTGTTACCTTGGGTTAAACAAGCACATGCGGTCAAGAACTCTGAGTTGAAAAACAACACTGTATAGAACACTGATCGTACTAATTCTGACATATGGTGCAGAATCATGGGCTCCATCCAACTTCGATCAAAATCTGACAGGGTCTTTTGAAATTGGAAGATTCTACGTAAAATTTTTGGTTTAATTAACTTCAATGGAGTTCGGACACAGCGACACAATCGTAAATTGAATTAAAATCCAACGATTACGGTGGTTAGGTCACGTAGTAAAGATGAACGATGATGCTCCAGCAAGAGCAGTTTTTGGCTCCAATCCGGAGGGTAGACACAGAAGGGTCGCCCACATCTTCGACGGTGTTCAGTCAGACGTATGAATGCTGAATATTGTTGGAAATTGGAGAGAAGTTGCGCAAGACAGAAGCCAATGGAGGAAGGCTTTGGACTCGGCTCAAAAATAATAATTTGTTAAGTTGATAAAGTTCAAGTAAAGTACTATGGATTTAGATTAAGTTTCTATTTTAACACATTGCAATTACAATTTTTCATTATTTCAAGTTTTTTTTTAAATTTTAGCAATAAAAGAAAATGGAATATTATTGACAAAAGTGCAAAAATTTCAACCAGAGAAGACACAATAAAATGGATAGAAGAACTAGGTCTGGTACCAAAAACCAGGTTTTTTAAGAAACACAAAAAAAAATATGATATTAAACCAAAAGGGAATTTTTAGCATATTTGTTTGCATTAGAAAAAAAACTATCCACAAAATAAGTAGAATTTATAATACTTGGTTCGAAAGGGGTAAAATTTCACGAGAAGTATGTTTACTTATCACCTAATGTTTTGTCAAAACATTTCAACAAACAATAGATGAGTGTTCAATAAATGAAACAAATGTGTATTCTGAAACTATATCAGACCGCTTTATGTTTGCAAGGGCAGTTTATATGTTTGCCATGGATAAAACCTTCGAAACCACTGGAAAAATTGGAGGTACAGGGAATGTGGTCGAAATAGACGAAACCAAAATAGGGAAACGTAAATATGAGCGAAAAACAACAAATATCGGCTAGAAATATGACATAACAACAAAAGGGACAAAAAACATTGTAAGAGTTAATAAAAACCACGTACTCCCAAACGAACTAGACTAACTTCTAATGCCAATCTACTTTATTGTATTTGCAATATGTAATATTTTATTTCATGATGTAGGAATTGAAATACATACAGATTGTTGGACAGGATACAGATCTACAAAAACTTGGGTACATTCAAAATAAAAGTACAAAAATTTCAACAAGAGAAGACACAACAAAATGAGTAGAAGAACTGGGTCTGGTACCAAAAACCAGGTTTTGTAAGAAACACAAAAAAAAATATGATATTAAACCAAAAGGGAATTTTTAGCATATTTGTTTGCATTAGAAAAAAAACTATCCACAAAATAAGTAGAATTTATAATACTTGGTTCGAAAGGGGTAAAATTTCACGAGAAGTATGTTTACTTATCACCTACTGTTTTGCCAAAACATTTCAACAAACAATAGATGAGTGTTCAATAAATGAAACAAATGTGTATTCTGAAACTATATCAGACCGCTTTATGTTTGCAAGGGCAGTTTGTATGTTTGCCATGGATAAAACCTTCGAAACCACTGGAAAAATTGGAGGTGCAGGGAATGTGGTCGAAATGTACGAAACCAAAATATGGAAACGTAAATATGAGCGAAAAACAACAAATATCGGCTAGAAATATGACATAACAACAAAAGGGACAAAAAACATTGTAAGAGTTAATAAAAAACACGTACTCCCAAACGTACTAGATTAACTTCTAATGCCAATCTACTTTATTTTTTTTGCAATATTTAATATTTTATTTCATGACGTAGGAATTGAAATACATACAGATTGTTGGACAGGATACAGATCTACAAAAACTTGGGTACATTCAAAAGAAAAGTACAAAAATTTCAACAAGAGAAGATACAACAAAATGAGTAGAAGAACTGGGTCTGGTACCATAAACCAAGTTTTGTAAGAAACACAAACAAAATATGATATTAAACCAAAATTGAATTTTTGGCATATTTGTTTGCATTAGAAAAAAAACTATCCACAAAATAAGTAGAATTTATAATACTTGGTTCGAAAGGGGTAAAATTTCACGAGAAGTATGTTTACTTATCACCTACTGTTTTGCCAAAAAATTTACATTTCAACAAACAATAGATGAGTGTTCAATAAATGAAACAAAAGTGTCTTCCGAATCAGACCGCTTTATGTTTGCAAGAAAAGTTTGTATGTTTGCCTTCGAAACCGTATAAAGCCTTCGAAACCAATGGAGAAATTGAAGATGAACGGAAAGTGGTTGAAATAGACGAAACCAAAATAGGGAAACGTAAATATGAGTGAGGTAGAGTTATTGAAGGAAGTTGGATAATAGGAATTATTGAGAGAAAAACAAACGAATATCGGCTAGAAATATGACATAACAACAAAAGAGGCAAAAAAACATTGTAGGAGTTAAAAAAAACACTTACTCCCAGGTAAATAATATCTTAAATGTGTTTATATCTGACTTGGAAACTCAGCTCTAAATAATTAGGATTTCTTTTTACAATTTTTCGGAAAAAGGAAACCTTCATTTTACAGTTTTTTAATTCTGGTTCATTAATTTATAGTTTCTAATACTAATCTAATTATTTTGCAATATTTAATATTTTATTTAATCATGTAGGAACTGAAATACACTCAGATTGTTGGGCAGGATACATTGATCTACAAAAACTTGGGTACATTCACAAAACTGTAAATCATTCTCAAAATTTTGTTGATCCAGAAACTGGTGCACATATTCAAAACATAGAAAGTTTATGCAGGTCTCTAAAAAACTATTTATGTCGGGGTGGAATTCGAAAAAATGTTATGGGTTTGCACCTTTGTGAATTTCTATTGCGAAAGGAAATCAAAGATAAAAAAGAAGATCCATTTACAAAATTAATTTTCGATATTAAAAATTTATACTGTGGCTAAATTTAGATTAACTTAAATATATAAAAATTATGTTTTCCTTATATTTTCTAACTATTGTTCGATATTTAATATATTTATTTTTTATCAATATATTTACATTAATAATAATAAATAAAGCATTTTACAGATGGTTGGAACCATTTAAACGTAATTTTGTGTCCAACTCTAAGACTTCTTCAGCTTAAAAATCTTACAAATACATATTAAATACATATATAAATATTCTGGGAAAAGTAAATACCGTGATGTTGAATCCAACTCTAAAATCATTTCAATTCAGAATTAAGTTCAAAACTAAAGCAGAAGGATGCTAAATATTAATAGTATTAGTAAAAATATTATAAAAATATTAAAAATACCGGTATATTAAATTTCTATAAATGATTAAACAACTATTAGAGAAGATAAAATTATCAAAAGAACCATTTTAAAAGCTCCTTTAATGTCTTCGCGTGATATCTGAAAAAATTTGATTTTGGATATTTGTAGCAGCACGATTAAAAGAAGGGCTTTAGAATTTAATTTACGAAGTTATCGTCCAGCACTTACAGGAAAAATATAACGCTTTAATTAAAATACTACAAAATGTTAGGAAAATTTTATAATGTATTTTTGGACCACTAGATGGTGGCATCGCCACTAATAATTTATATTTGCGGATACTTTGATAAAGTACCGTTATGTAATGACGTCATCTTGATATCTCATAACCCCTCTACGGAATTATATCCCAGATTTTTTTCAATACTTGTAAAATATAAAAAAAGAGTGGTACATGCTTAATTTTGAAAGTACTCTTGCTAAAAGAATATAATTAAGATTGCATTCTAAAGATAGAGATGTAAATCAAATGGACTCAAAAAGCAAAATTCAAAAACCGAGCGTCACTTTGCGAGTCAATATGCAATGTTTATTCGTCCATCAATCCATAAACATGAAAGTTCAAAAAATGTTGATGATATCTGTATGAATTGTATTGTAGGCGGGAACTGCAAATGATCAAAACAAGGACAAACCAGTATATCTCCGGAACAATAGAAACATTAAATTTGGCAAAGAGTGTTTCTTCTTGTTTTGGGTGCCCATCACCATGTTTCAGGAACGTATCACACACCTTCCAAAACCTAAGAAAAATATTTTAGAAATTGACAAAGATAGAAATTTTAAATTTGGTAGAAGTGTGTTCTGTCATGCTTCCTTAATGTTTCTAATTTTGAGAGGAATTAAAGTAGTGGTTCGAATAGCCCTCTGTATCTAACGAGCCTATTTTCGGAATTAATAATTTTAGAAAATTAAAATTTGTCAAAGGTAATAATGTCCAATTTACTTAATGTTCCGGAAATCTGAAACGAGTTCAAGTGGAATTTGTGCAACTATAAATTAAACTTTTGCACTTGTTACACCGAAGTTAAAGGATTAGCAGGATAACTGTCATATATCTTTAGACTAAACTGGATTGACTCATACTTACAGCTTTCCAACTAGATACATAAAAATTAAATTTCTAATCTAATTTTGCAGACCAAACTGATATTCGCTTTTTAAAGCAAGAGCTTTTAGCTACTGCTAAATCTGAATAGTCAAAATTAATTTTCAAACTAAAAGCTAAAAGTTTTGACCCATTTTTTATTAATCAGCCGTAATCAAAAACCAAAATACGTCGTCACGAATAATTAACATAGAATTAGAATTTAAGACTTAGAAAATTGCCTTTAAAAAAAATTTCAAGGTTTAACAGTAAAAGCGCAGAAGTAATAAACAAAAATATAGAATGGAGAAAATTTGATTCAAAAAATTTCAACTGTCTACAATGTTATATAGAATGCAATGGCATTGAAATAAGATCTAGGTTAACAGATTACTTTTATTATTGTATTTATTTTAGAATTTCAAAGAATAGGTTGAAAATACTTTACATACATATATACATACTTTAATATATACCTTATTTAATATAATATTACAAAAGAAAATATATTCAGAAAATTATGATTTTGTAGATGGAAGGTCATTTGTATAAAAGTTAATACTCGTTTTAAACTTTTCAAATTCACCTATATAGATTTACAAAATAAAAGTGTAACTACGTATGCCGTATATCCTTTATACCCTATATCTTATATTTTATAAAATATTTTTTACCTTCAAAGTAATAATATAAATAATATTATGTTACATCGTATATTTTTAATCTTGAATTTTGAATAGAACACCATTTAAATATATAGATATTTAATTTTTCTCATATATGATATATAAAATCTAGAATACAACTGCAAGTACTAGATATGTATATTAATATTTGGAAATAATCAAAACATAAAGTTTTTTATATCATTCCAATCTTTTTCATTGAAAAATGAAATTTTCTTCCAGCAACTTAAACTTGGAGCTCACATAATCTATGTTCTACGCAATATTCATAGATACAACAGCCATAAAGTCTAAATCATATGGGTTGTCTGGTTTTTCTTTTATACACAAAGTATATAACTATCAGTTCTTAACATTATTAATTTAGCAAAAGGGCGTATTCAGCACAATAAACGTCTGTAACCATACTTTGATGCCAAAGTTTTACGAAACACCGTTTATGGCAATTAGAACTTCCACAGATTTCAAGTATTTAATCTATTTCATATCTTCCTATCTCCTTGGTGACTTGTTTTCATCTTTAAACTTAAACTGAAACTTTCTACAGAAATTATTAAAACCCTTTTTTTAAAAAAATTCTCTATAACCTTCGAGAACTATGAGAGATTGGGATTTTGTTGTCACCTTCATTACGATCATCAGTACAATTCTAAATTTAATACTATTATACAAACGAATGCTTTTTTTTTCCTTTTTTCTACATTCAAACAGAGAAGTTCAAGTATAAAATCAATTCGAATTAACTTGGTACCTTGAAAGTTCATTTAGTTTGGAAAAGAACCAGGAAAAACCGTTATAATATGCGTCAAAGAAATCTAACACTATCTACGATCGGATTTTTGCTATGAATGTGTCGAAGACTTTCGCTTGTGTTGCGCTAAGAAAAAACAAAATTGTAGCTAATCTTAGAGATGTTGAAGACTATTGCTACTACAGAAGATATTTTTTGATTCATTCTTGTAACATAACGGTAAAATTTATTTTTAATTTTTAAACTAACAGCTGGGTGGCACAGTGGTTGGGTGCTGACCTTTCATGCGGAAGGGCCCGGGTTCGAATTCTAGTGAAAGTGAAAAAAATTTTCTGGTTTCGACTCGACTTAGCTACCATTCGCATAATAGCATAATCAATAATTAATAATTATAAATCTTTAATAAAAAATTCTTTAATATAAAAATATAAACAAATGCAAAATATAAACAAATAATTTATTTAAATAATATAACTCGCAGATATAGAATACCTTATAAGTAAAATATAAAATATTACAAAATAAACAAAAAATAGAATTGTAAATATTGAAAATCTAAGACGTTTCTACATGTTATAAGGCCTAGTAATATCTCATGTTTAAATTGTATGTGGAATTCAATAAGACCAATTCTAATAACACGAATATAATATGACCCCCTGTTCCAACATGTACCTATGGTATAGACAGGCTTATTAGCCTAACAGTTGAACAGTTAGCGCTTAAAAAAAAAAAAAAAAAATTAAATTTCAGTCTTTTTCGCATTCCATTTTGAATTTGATTGAATATAAATTATAAATATTGTTGTCCTTCTTCAACTTATTATTTTTGTTATTTTCTTCTGTAAGGATTACATATTTACATATACAGTACAATATTCGACTTTATAATAAATAATACGGTACAATATGATAAGTTTGCATAATATTATTAAATTATATGTTATGTGTTAGTAGATTTTATTTTATATCTTATATATTGTTGTTTAGTCTTTTTACGACTATATTGTTATGTTTTCGGAAGTATCTCTATATACATATATAAAAAGTTGCCTTTTCGTTCTAAAAAAAAAAAATTTTTTTAAACTTTTTGTAATACCATGTAGGATTTCCAGGATCATATTTTGTCTTTTTCTATTTTTAATCTTTCTTTTTTATTTTACCTTTCGATAAAAAGGTAAAATCTATGCCTAGCATATTTTTAGGATACAAAAAAAATGGTGTTTTTTTTTAAAGAAAAAATTTTTTTTTTAAAACATGTGTGTGTAAGTTAGTATATGTGAATATTAGAATGAGACAACAGTATAAAAACACTCTAATGTAATGAAAGATACCGTTATGTTTTCATCTATTTTGTTCTTTGTTGTGCTTTCTAACTTGTTAATACATTTTGTTACTACTATTACTACCTTTTTAAGGACATTTTCAAAAAATTTTGTAAAAATGTGCCTTTAATAGTTTTTCTTTAGTCATCCGTCTATTTGTTTTTCCGTGCATTCGTATTTTAAAAAAACTACTACACGGTTTAATGTAAATAATTGAAATTTTTACTGCGCACAGATATCGCAAAAAAAATTATTTCCAATTTCTAAACTTTTTTTAAATTTCAAACTTCAACTCGTTTCGAAGCCACAGCCCCCCAAAGTCTGCAAAGTCTTATTTTAAAACAGTTATAACAAGGGTTTTTTGAAACTAGTATATATACCTATAAGGTATAATTTCGATTTGAAACGGTAATAGATAGTTACTTTAGGAGACTTTATAAATACATGTAAAATAAAAATGTTGGGGTTGCCATATGGTACTTTAATGAACAGTTCTGCAAAACTCTTTTTTTTGTAAAATTTTTGACCTCTCATATCTTCTGAACGGCTAATTTAATTGTGAAAAACTCAAGATAGAAGATAAGTCAAAATTAAGCCTTCAAATTTGATATAAGAGGGTTTCTTCTTATTTGCATTGTTTGCAAAATTTGAGATGATTTGGGGTGGTGGTTTAAATACCTACACACCTCTATCACGACCTCACAAGCATATCTTCGAAATTAATTAAGATAGAAACTTCAAATTTTGTATACGAGTTTTTCTGATCTGTTTTCCATTATCTTCCTAAAATTAGGGATTAATTGGAGTGATTTTTCGGGTATCTTCCACACAGCACTCAATATCAGCTCAGATAGTTCTGACCGGTTTCTATTATGTTCTTGAATTTTAAAATAAATTGAAGTAATGGTTTCCAAAATTTAGTACAAGAGTGTTTTCTGTCCTATTTTATTAATGTATCTGCGATGACTTGAAGTGGAGCTCTTGTAACAGTCAATTGAATTTGTTAGGTTTAGGGTATTGCTAAGTCGGTTGCACTGACCTACTGTTGTTCCATTACTTGTTTTTAGCACATTTTCAAAAAATTTTGTAAAAATGTGCCTATATAGCTTCACTCTGTCCGTCCGTCCGTCCGTCCGTCCCTTTTTACCTACGATTGACTAAAAAATATCAGAAATGGGTAGGTTTTGCAATAAAAATAATTTAATGTTAAAACTTTTTTTTGTAGCCCCCCCCGTTACGGAGCTACAGCCCCACAAAGTCGAAAAAAGCCCCATATTTAAACAGTTATAATTAGAGTTCTATAAGGTATATTTCCAAACTGAAAACCGTAACAGACAGCTGTTCTTATAAGCTTTACAAATTTTTAAAAACCAATTGTATAGGGTTACCATACGGTACTAAAATTTACCGTTATTCAAAACTAAGTTTTACAAAATTTTTGGTCCCTCATAACTTCGGAACGGCTAAATCTAGAAACTTGAAATTTTGGGAGAAGTTAGATCCTTAGAAATAAGTAAGAGTCAGTTAACAAAATTTTTTTGTCACGCCCCCTCTTTAGGACCTGTAAGGGGTCGAAAATTGAAATTTTGCTAAAAATTTAGCTTTTAAACACCTATAACTTGAATACCAGTTAAAATTTTTTTTTATTTGTATACAAAATTGAAAGCTCCAAAACGAAGGTTTCAATAAGTGTCAAAGGTTTTTCCTAATTTTGACTTTGTCCGTCCGTCCGTATGTTTACAAAAACTTTTACACCGTTTGAAATAGAGTAAAGAAATTTTAACCACGGGTAGATATTACAAAACAAATAATTTCGTAGAAGAATTTTTTTCTGTAGCCCCACCCGTTACGGAGCTACAGCCCTTCAAAGTTGGAAAAAGCCCTATTTTTAAATTATTATAACATGAGTTTTGTTAAGTGTATTTTCAATTTGAAAACGGCAAAAGATAGCTGGTTTCATAAGCTTCACAAAAATATAAGGTTAAAATGTATAGGGTTACCATACGGTACTAAAATTTACCATTAAGCTAAACTCAACTTTTGCAAAATTTTTGGCCCCATATATCTTCTAAACGGTTTAACCTAGGGTCTTGAAATTTTGGGAGAAGTTAGGTCCTCCAAAATTAGTAGGAGTCGGTTAACAAAATTTTTTTGTCACGCCCCTTGTTTAGGAGCTATAAGGGCTCGAAAATTGAAATTTTGCTATTTTCAACCACCTGTAACTTTAACACCTGTTCAAATTTTTTTTTAAAAATATGCAAAATTTATAGCTGCAGCATCATATTTCAACATACGTTAAAGGTTTTTCTTAAATTTGAAAGGGTCTCTTTAAATTGAAGAAATTGTTCTTTGTCTTAACCATTTTTGGTTTGATAATAATATTCTAGGTAAAATTCCAAATTTTGTTGGAGTTCAAAATTGATTTCCTAGAACCGAAAAAAATGGAAGGGTGAGGACAGGAGGGGGTGGGCAGATCCATCATAAGTTTGCTAAGCAAAAATTTGGGAACCTTCCCAATTGAAGGGCTACTAGGTCTTCAAAATTAAAACTTTTATGTTCTTATAAAACAATAACTTATTCACCATTGTAAGTTTTTCCAAAATTAAACGTTAACATTGAAGCTCCAACATTATATTTTGCACTTATTAACAGGTTTTCTTGAGTGCATTGGGGTTATATTCTAAGTAATTCACTATTAGTCATATAATTAATTATTAATGAAATAACAAAATTATAATATTATCATAATATATATTTTTATAAAAATACATGATAAAATACTCAGTAAGAAACCGTATATAATTTTAAAAATGTGCTTTTTAAAAACCCTTGGTTTTTTCCCCTCACTTGTTTTATATATTTTTTATTAAGCCAACATTGTGCAGTTTTAGAAATGCATTTTTTTTAAAGCACTTTGTTTTTTTCATTACTTGTTTTCTTGTTTGTTAGAGGAAAGAGGAAAGAGCGAGGGAAAAAGAAAGATAGGTATAAAGAAAATCCACCTTTTTTTACAACAAACAAAAAGTAAAAGTATATAAAAAGATTTGGTTTTATTTTTTTTTTTAGTTTTCAAACATTTCGAGATTTCGAATATTTTATGTAAATTTTTTGTGACTTGTTCTAGGAAAAACACAACAACAACAAAATGAAAAAAAAAACTTGAAATGGAAGATTTTTTTTTTGTACCTTAAAGGTGTACTTTTTAAAATATGATTCGTACGAGATACTCGACTATAAATATATGAGTCCTTTCGTTTTTTTTTTCTTTTGGTTGTTGTTCATTTCGTTTTTTTAATGTGATTACACAACAATTTTTTGATAAAGAAATAAAAACCCTTAAAACATTAAATTCTTGCTTGTTTTTGTTTTTTTTTATTTATTTATTTAAATAAATAAATTTATTCTATTTACATTTTAGGTTAAGGGTTTGTTTGGTGTTTTTTTTTCTATTAATATTTACACTAAAACTTTTGTAGTTCCTTTTTTTAATTTGATTATTTAATCGGCTTAAAATATTACATATATAAATATAAATACGAGTATATATATATATATATTATGCTAAATAATATTTTAAATTTTGCTGACATTGATTATTGAAGATGATATTATTATTGTGAAATTTAATGAAATTATATTTTGTATATAAATATTTAAAGAGTTAAGAATAATTTCATAATAATATACAAATAGAGAAATTGACTAGGTACTGTAATCAAAAATAAAAGTAATCAATAAAAGTATTTAATAGACTTATGGTAAATTTGTTAGTTTGAATAGAATTTAATTTTGGAAGTTTCTTTTTGTTTCCATATAGATGAAACTTTATTAAATTAAAATATTAAAAGTTTTGGGTAAAGATACTAAAAATATATTAAATCTTTAACCTTTGAAATTCCTTGGTGGAGTTTTTTGTCCAAAATTTTCATAATGAATATTAGAAGAGTACGGTACTTTTCTAAAACGTCAAAAACACGACGATGATCAAATTCACAAATTCATAAACATTTTGAATGTGTCAATCAGAAATATTAGAAAACTGATTGATTGTTTAATTTTTTTTTTTTTTTTAAATTTTGTAAAGGTTCCCCAATTATTTTATTGCTACGGAGAAAGTCATCAAAAATTGATCGTCAAATCGTTGACATTTTAAAAAAGAGCTTCAAAGTAAACTTTTCCAAATATTCAAAGAAATTCAACAAAACGTTAGGGTGCTTTTATATTGGATCTGGGATAAGTGATAAAAGCTTCAATAAGAGCATTGTGTAGAAGATTATATATTTTTTTATAGTTGATTAAAGCGATACTCCAATATAAACACAGCTCTATTGAATCAAATTAAATGTATTTAAAACATAATATAAATTTTTTCTGGAATTATTTAATTAGAATATCTAAGAGTATTTTCGTAAATATAATTTTAACTGTAGCCAAAAGTAATTGCAATTTTGGTAATTACAAACACTTAGAACAAATTTCAAATAATAAATATTGGAGAAGGCTCCATTATTTTTGAGTTGGACCAGGTGTAAAGGTTGGTTTCCTTTCATACAAAAATGATCAAAAAATTATCATAAGAAAAATTTACTAGCAAGTTCGGTATTATTGGCAAGATCTGAATGAGATTAAGATTAAGTGTATTCATTAGAGAACCCACTTTGGTACTTAAAGTGTCTTTAAACTTTTATTATAATCTCTACTATATCTAATGTAATTATCTAATGTTATGAATTTAAATCTTGTTCAAATCTTTGCCCCACTTCTTATTATTAGCTTATTAATTAATAACTAGTATCGCCCTGTGCTCGAGGTTCGAGCTATTTTTGCTTTTAAATTTACATACAAAATTAGTTTTTTGAAATTTATAATAGACTAATTTAACACGAAAAATTATATTTTTTTTCATATACGTAATAAAATATATTGCAACAATGTTGTCAACAATTTTTGCGCTTGAAATTTGCTAAAAAAAAATTTATAATTTTTTCAGTTATAAAAACGTTGTTGTATTTTTGAATTTTATTCCTATAGCTAAAGTCGCTTTAAAGAAAGTATAATGTGGTACAGTTATTACACAAAACAAAGCGATTTAAATTCTTAATATAAATATTGTTCTAATATACAATGTTCTGAGAATTTGATTTAATTTCTAAACATATACATACATATATTTACTGAAGTCAAGTAGCCAAAATTCCAGTTAATGGTGTCCGTCATATAGAAAACTAAACATTTTAGTAAGATTTGAATTTTTTTGTATCCGTTCCGTATGTATTCTGTTTCCTAATTAAAAATTGATGAATACATGCTTCAGTTCCTTTAAAGGCATTTTTTAAATCTGAACTGTCAAAAAAAAAAATCGTTTTTTTTTTTAGCTCTGAGCGCTCAGAGCGTGTGATTCATTTTTTTTCTTAAAGACATTTTGACGTTTGTTTAAGATTTTACTTGTAAAATAAAAATCAAAATGTTTTAATTTAATTTAATTTTTCGTGTTTTTTTATTAAATCTGAACGCTCTGAGCGTACTCTGTTCATGCTCTGTTCATTAAAACGTGCTTATGTTGTTTAGAGCGTGCCTAGATCTCTGCTGTGATATAAAAAAAAACGCCTTATATAATATTTGTTCGTTATGTCAAAGTAAAACTAAAAAAAGTTTTTATCATGAAAAAACATTATTCGATGTTCAAAATGTAAGATAAAATTTTTAATTATCAGGGCTTAACCTTAATCAAAACATACAACGTACAATTTAAAAATATAAGAAAAACCGAAGACAATATTTTTATATTATTTATCAATTTTTAAATTTAAAAATCCGAGGTACAGTATATCGCGTTACGCGTATTTGGGTTGCTTTCATGTAAATTTATTTACATAATTACTTATTTCAAAATTTTTTGACAGAAATTTTTCGCCGTACGCGTTGTAAATATTATTTTAAAATATTTTATTTTTAAAATTTAATCGTAGCAACATAAGAAAATACAATTACAATATTTTTATACGCTTTGTCAATTTTAAAATTTTAAAACTTCGAAGTACAGTACGTCGCGTATGCTTTCATATAAATTTCAACTTATTTCAAAATTTTTTGACAGAAACTGAACGCCGAACATGCTGAATTTGGTTGATCCATAAGTAACAAATCATTTTTCTTACGAAATATTATTTCTTTTTTATGTTTCTGCAAACATATTATAGGTATTTTTTAATAAACAAATTTTTTACAAAAATATTATTTTAAATTTTCTATTTCTATTTTTCGCTTTGTCAATTTTTAAATCTGAGGTACCAGAACGTCGCGTATTTCGGTTGCTCACATGTAAATTCACGTACCTAACTATGTATTTAAAAATTTTCTAGAAATTTCCAGAAATTATGCACCATACGCGTTGGTTTTGGTTAGGTCCTAATTAACAAATCATTTAAATTACAAATTATTTTTTTAAGAAAGATTATTTGTTATTTTTTTTTAAATTTTTTTGCAAATACATATATTTTTTAAATATCATTACTTGTATCACTGCTTACAAACGTAATGGCAACTATATTTCAGAAGTCGGTATTTTATTTAACAAAAAACCGACTTCTGAAATATAGTTGCCATTACGTTTGAGAGTAATGATATTTAAAAAATATATGTATTTGCAAAAAAATTTAAAAAAAAATAACGAATAATCTTTCTTAAAAAAAATTTTTTTTTTATAACTGTATTATAATAAATTGCAAACAAAAACTAAATACAGTACTTTTCGGTTATAACGACCATGATGAAACGGAAAATATTCGTCGTAATAAACGAATGTCGTTTTAAAAGAATGCTGTGAATTTTGGAAAATTAGTATAAGACTTGAAAATTGTAGAATATGCTAATTCTAGAATGGACACTTCGAACTCATTTGCTAGAATTTTATTTGATGTGTCAGCCTCAAGCCTAGGTATAGTGCTTTTTCTTCTAATGAAATTTTTTTTGTATTATTGATGCATTATGATTTTTTTTTATATTCAAAATTAATAAAAAAAAATACTAATTAATCAAGCAACATAATTAGATATAATAATTTTAAATAAAAGAAATATCAATGTAATAAAAAACTTACATTTTTAGGTAAAATTTAATTCTTTATCAAAAAGTGTAAAGTTTATTATAATTAAAATTGAACCGAGTTCGTTATAAATGAAAACTACTGTATAAACCAAATGATTGTTTTCATTTCGAACAGCTCTCATGTAAATTCATGTACCTATTTATTTGTAAATTTTTTGACAGAAATTATACGTCAACTTTTATTTCAGTTGAAGATTATTTTTTAGTTTTTTTTTGCGAACATATTATAGGTATTTTCAATTATTTGGAATGTATGTTTTTTTAAAAAAAAATATTATTGTAAAATATTTTATTTTGAAAACTTAATCGTAGCAACATCAGAAAAAAACAATTACAATATTTTTATACGCTTTGTCAAATTTTAAAATTTTAAATTCCGAAGTACAGTACATAACATACCTACTTATTTCAAAATTTTTTGACAGAAACTGCACGCCGTATGCATTTATTCTGGTTGATTCCTAAAGAACACATAATTTTTCCTAAGAAATGTAATTTTTTTGTTTCTGCAAACATATAGCAAAAAAAAAAAATACAGTAAAGCTCGCTTATAACGACCATGAAGAGACAGAAAATATTCGTTGTAATAAAAAAATGTCGTTTTAAAAGAATGCTGTGAATTTTGAAAAATTAGTATAAGAATTGAACATTGTAGATTGTGCTAATTCTAGAATGGGCACTTTGAACTCATTTGCTAAATTTTTATTTGATGTGTCAGCCTCACCTCAAAGTTTATAGATGTATATATGCTTTTTCTTGTAATGAAATTTTTTTTGTATTTTTGATGCGTTATTATGATTTTTTATTATATTCAAAAATACATATAAAAATACTAAAATAATCACCAAGCAACATTATTAGATATAATAAGTTTAAATAAAAGAAATATAAATGTAATAAACCACTTACATTTTTAGGTAAAATTTAATTCATTGGCAAAAAGTGTTACGTTTATTATAATTAAAATTGAACCGAGTTCGTTATAAATGAAAACTACTGTATAAACCAAATGTAATATGTATTGCTTTCATTTCGAACTCATTTTTTTCGTTCACTTTTTAAGATAAAGAAAAAACAAAAACAAAAAAAAAATTTTAAAAAAATTTAAATCTCCTTGTTCATTGAACATTTGAAGTTTGAACTAAACAAAAAAAAGAAAGACATAAGTCGGCGCATATAATAGTTTGATTGAGTTGCGAGTTACAACCGAAAATGAATTACTTTTACCCAGAAAGTCGGCGCATAATATTAGAGTCATAAGCCTCAACTTTTAAAAGCGTGACCGTTAAATTCAAATTTCCGTTAAATTAAAGACGGATTTTCACCTGAAAAAACGCAATATTCTAAAAAAAAATATCATTGTCCTATGAAAACAAAAAAAACCTTTATTTTGGTTTTTGTTTCATTAAAATTGGTCAAATAGTTTGCTCTAAAAAAGGATGTTTATATTTGTATGAGAAAAAATAAGCCGATTAAATATTATGATTTACTGGTGATTTCGAACACAATTTTTTGCATAAAAACTTTTAATGAAGTAACTTAATAGTACATCTGGCCAATGGCGTAGTGTTAAACACGCCGCATTTCATGTGGAAGGTATCGGGTTCAAACCCCGGTTAGATTATATCTAATAAAAAAATATCGTAAAAGTGTATAATTATATCGTAATATAAAATAAGATTTAATAAAAATATATAAATAACTCTTGTGTAAGATAATAGATGTCGCACAAAATTAACATTTGTGTATTCAAATTCTTATACAATAGCTACAGCCGAGTAATTAACGACTTTATGAATATAACGATTGAAGAAACTGAATGGACTTGATGAATGCCCTATACTCCTTTAAGGAGTGGAAAAGGAATAACAATAAATTTAACAATATTAAATGTATTAACACAAAATATACTAAAATTTAAAGAAACATTATCTTTACTGCACTCATATTCCTATTTCCTATTTGAATGTTTTATTTATAAAAATTTTATATAAATTTTGGTTACAATCAACCACCGTGTTAATTCATGGGTTAAGAATAGCCCTATGTTTATAATTTCAACATTTTATATTATTTCTGTTATATTTTTGTTTGACATTTCAAAATAAAGTTTTTTTTATTTTTTCAAAATTTTACATATTTTTTTTTTTGATAGGAAAAAAAAAACTGAATGTTTTTCACATGTCGCCTTTTTTCGATATGACAGTTCAATTAGAAAAATATATTTTATATATGCATATATTATAATATATACCTATTTACATATATTTATTATAAATATTTGTATATATTTGTTAATTCAACCATACATCATAATAATAATTTTCAATTTTTATTTTTTGTTGTTTTTATTATTGTTATTGTTTTTCATGTTTAATGTTGTATGGCACATGTTATAACATATTTGTTGCTAATATTTTCTTATTGTTGTTGTTTTTTTTTTTGTTATTTCCATTTCAGTTTTTTTGTGGGTGTATCTCACCTTTTGTCAGTTTGATGTGTTGTTGTTTTTTTTTTTTTATTGTTTTTAAATTCTATAACTGTTATTTTTCTTATTATTATTATTGTTTGATTGTATCATTTGATTTTTTACTTTTTTTCTATTATGCTTGTTGTTTTTTTGTTTTTTATTTTTTGTTTCAACTGTAAATTTTTATGATGAAACGATTTAGTACGTGATTACACCTTCAATAATATTATTAATATTATAAATTTGTTATAATTTTTGTTTTTTTTTTTCCCATTTTTATTAAAGGTAATGTGATGAATTTATAGATATGAATGGTTCTTAAAATGTACATTTGTACCAACATATATTAATTCAATCATTTATATTTTATATATATACATACATATATTATAATATACCAAATATGTTTAAAATATATTTCGTGATGTTTTTTTCCTTGTTTTTTTTGTTATGGGTTAAATGATAAATGTAATGATATGAAATTTTCCAAAATAAAAACGATTTTTCAGTTCAAAAACTACCGACCCCCAAAATATAAAAATCTGTTTTTTAAAAAAAAAAAAAAACAAAACAAAAATAAAAAATGAAATCATAATAAACAAAATATTTCCTTTTCCGTTACCATTTTATTTAAATATACCAACTAACATATAACAGTATAGTAAAATATATATATGTATTTTTATATAATATGTTGAATTACAATAAGTAAAATAACAAAATGATGATATGATGAGTAATTTTATAATTTATAGATGTCGAATTTTTGATAACATTTTTTTTTAATACAAATATATAACATATTATGCATATAATAATAATATTGTTGTATGTTATACACTTTTATAAAATACAATATTCCATAATAAAATTTTTTTTTTTGAAAATGATAACTGTAAAAAAAACAATTTTGAAAGAAATATGCCTATAGTGTAACAGTGTTCGCCTGGCCTGTTGTTTAGAAAAATTCAACATATCCTTTAAAATAAATCAAAGAAATCTTAACTATGGAATTCAATAAGACCAATTCTAATAACATGAATATAATATGACCTCCTGTTCCAACATATACGTATGGTATAGACAGCCTTATTAGTCTTGTAGTAACACTTGAACAGTTAGCGCTTAAAAAAAAAAAAAAAAAAATATAGCAAAAAATTAATTTCATGAAAAAACTTTTTTCTGTAGCCACCACCACCCGCTGCTCCCCAAAATTTAGATAGCTCTATATAAAAATGATTTTAAAAGTTCTATAAGCGACTTATATTTAATTTAGCAACACCAAATGACAGATGCTTTATAACTATATTTAAAATAAATATAAAGAGTTGCCATACTTTAATCTTTAAATTCAATCAATTTTTTTCCAAAATTTTTGACCCTTCGTTTGATCATTCAAATGGTTTCAATTAAAAATTATGAAAGAAGTAAAGATCCTTGAAAATAAGCATATCGTCATGAATAAAAAACCTCTTAAAGAATTATTTTTTGTGTCGCTTGTTGTAAGAGGACCAAAACGAAAATTCACTATTTTTTAACACATGTAATTTGAATACCTGCTTATATTTTTTTTTGAAGTATGAAGTATGAGTATTTTTTTTTTGGGCTTAAGCTCTTTTTATTATTATTTTTTAGTGTCAAATAATGTCACAACCCTTTTGTCTTTTTTTAAGTTTTCTTTTTTTTTTGAATTAGGCCACTTTGATTCTGAGCCTCTCATTTAATGTGTCAATAATTTTTCTTAATTCAGAAGTGGTTTCTTTAAAATTAAAGAAAGTGTTTCATGATTTTTTTAATTTCTAACAAAAGCTAATAATTATAAATTTATTTTTCAATATACATATTATATATATATTTTTGCCAAAAACTTATTATGAAACATTATTTAATTTTGAAAATTAGCTTTTTTAAAAAACCTAGATAATTTTTCATTATTTGTTTTATTGTTGTTTCATTCTATTTTTATAAAATTTTTTTATTTTTATTTTTTATTATTTTTTTTATTTGAATTGAAACTTAGACGGGTAGAAAATTTATTTTTGATTAATTTCCGTGTTTTTCATTTATAATGAATAATTTGTCTTTTTTATTTTGTTCTTGTGTTTTGTTTTTTTTTTTTTGTTTTTTGTCTTTGTGTTTAGAATTTTCTTTTGTTTTCCTCCTGTTGACATTTTGTGTTTTATTTTTTGTTTTTGGTTTGTTTTTGTGTGAAATTGAATAATGGTATTAATTAAATTAGTAAAGAAAGAAAAAGAGAGAAAGACAAAAAACATTTTTTCAAAGCATTTTAGATTTCAAAGAAAAACGTCACCAGAGAGAGATTATCTATTATATCCAATTTAATCCAAAAGTTTTCATTATAGCATATGAAATTAAGATTAAGATTTATTGTTTATTAATAGATGAATTTATGTATGTTTTATATTTTTAAAGTTATATTGGATAGTTTTAAGTTTTAAAGATCTATTAAAGATTAATTATAATGTTATATATTAAATGGTAAAAAATATAATATATACAATTATAGTAATTAGGACCATGTAGTATTAATTATTAAGATATGATTATATTTTGCTAAAATCTTAATTATAAGAATATCTGTTGAATTCTTATTATAGAAAGCAATGATCAGAAGCTTTATGTTATAAATTAATTTAATTTGAATTTGATGTTATCGTTTTTTGCTAAGGGTGGAAAAACCTTTAAAAAGCATTTGGAAAACTAAACCTCCTGGTAATATGGTAATACACAAAATAACGGCATAAGCAATCAGTTACCGTGAACACTATAATGGCTGAAAAGTAACGGTGAGATATTGAAATGGAAATCCTAGAAGAAATAAGTTGACTTCTTTCTTGAATTTTTCTAAATTATAAGAATTGGGAAATCCATAAGGTAAGAGGTGTTCCTCAATTTGGAGTTGCGATTTATAAGAGTTGCTATATTTCAAAGATTGATCTGCTAGATTCTTTATGATTATGGTGTAGGAAGGAATGAATTTTTGGCACAATTTTTTAATTTCTCCTGATGATGTATTATTTGGCAGTCTGTCAGATATTGATAGAACTGATAAGTAACTGCTATATTTCGTCGGTGACTCAAAGAAGTTGAGGCTTTTGTGACCTTGTTGATGTAACATTGTTAATAGGCCCATTTTGGTATCTTATCCATATGTAAAGGAGCGGTGCTGGGTAATAGAACAAATTTGTGAGAATTAAACTCTAAGTCTCTTAAAGATATAAAGTGTTTTGTACCGCTGTTTAAAAATTTGGCTTGGCTTCTTTTGCGGCCGAAAATATGTGGATGTTACACAAGAAATTTCCATTTATTTCTACGCCTAGTGACATAATATCTTAGTGACATAATATACACCGGACCCTTGAAACCGAAACCATTGTAGTAAATTTTACAAAAAACTGTCTTTATTAATTTGGAACAAATGCTTTTAAGTTAAGGTGTTTGTTTGCAATTAAGTTTAGGCCTATCTTAACTATGATTGTTTATAAGCTAGTGCCAAATTTTATTATTTTTGCTATTTTCAGTTGAATTATTCTATAATTCAAAAGTGGGATTATTTTAAGAATTTAAAAACTCTGTAGTTATTCAAAAATAATATACAAGGGAGAACTAATGAGAAATAACCCATTTTATTACAATTTATCTTAAAATATCCTTAGATATTATTAAACTACAAATGATAATTTCATAGAAATGATAATTTTTTCAAAATGAATTTATAAGTTTTATTCAAATTAAATTCCAAATAATAAAGTTTTTTTTACATAATATGTATATTAATAGTAAGTTTCTTATGTAATATTAATATTTCTTAAGAACTTTTATAACATATTGAACTAAATTAAATGAAATCATATAAATAAACTTTTGTATACCTATTTTCTAATAATTATCTAAAATAATAAAATTATATTTAATTTTAAGTGATTATGGTTCAAAAAATATTTAAAATAAGATATTTATTAATAAATACATAAATAATTTTATATTCATTTCTTCTTATTATTACTTATAAATAATTTGCATATAAAAAAACAAATATTTCTAATATTTTTAACCTTTGTCTGAAAACTTTTTTTTTTCAATAGCATAAACCTTGACTCGTTTTTTGCCTGTGATTTGCGATCTAAAATTTATGTGAATAAAAACGGTGTTGGTGGGTATTTCTAAAGAAATATTCATTTCTAATTTTTTAATTCGATAAAAAGTTATTTAAAATTCATTTAGATCTTTCTATATATACAATGTTCATCCATATTTGCATATTATATACAAACTTTTTAATTTATTTCAATAAAAAAATCTATAAATATATCTTTAAATTTTATAGATCTTGATCCCTTTTTTTATAAGTCATAATATTATTATGTTAAAACTTATTAAATTGAATATGGTACAAATATTTGAATATTATATTCAAATTTAATAGATTCATATTTATTAGATAGATTTTTTTTTATATTAGCATCGTGTAGGTATCTGGAAATACTATATATTATACTTATTCTTTACTATTCTTGTATAAAATCTATCAAGTAATTGTAAGGTTACTATGGTATTAATAATAGGAGTTATTAAAACAAATCAGCAATATTGATTAATTTTGAAATAGAAAGTCACTGTATTTAAATCTTAGTTATGATTTCTTCTTATAGATAAGATTTTCGATTTACATGAGCAGACTATATATAAGAACCTACAGTGCGTTCAGATCGTCAGTTTCCAACACATTTACAACTAATTCAGGTGTTCGACAAGTTAGTCACTTAGGACCTTTCCTCTTTATTTTATCTGTTAATGATGTTGGGTCTTTTATAAATCATAGTAATATTAAAATTTACGCTGATGATATGAAAATTTTTAACAAATACTTCAATGGCAGATGCGCCCTTACTGCAATGATCTTAATAATTTCTTTTCTTGGTGCAACCTAAATAATCTTTTTCTTAATATTTCTAAATTTGTATAAGTTACCTATTCACCACGCTCTATTAATTTCAACTTCGCTTATTCTATCAATAATTCCAATTTGAAAAAAACTGAATCAATAAGAGATCTAGGTGTACTTTTTGACAATAACTTAACTTCAGAGTTCATTATGAATTTATTATTCATAAGGTAAACTCAATGCTTAGATTTATTAAACGATGGTCTAAAGAATTCAAAGATACCTATACTCTTAAATTTCTTTATTCAAGTCTTGTTAGGGCTAATTACTCTATAATTTTACTTTTTTATTATTAATGTGTTCTAATTTAATTTACTAACATGTTTATATATATATATATATTATATATATATTAATAAATTAAATTGTAAGTTAATTTGAAGAACAAGATAATAAATTTCATTTGAATTAAACATAAATAAATAAATATTAGGTGCTATTTTAAATGTCATATAATCGCTATTTGCTTTCTTTTAAGTACCTTACAAATCTTGCGACTTTATAATATATATGCAAACTGTATATGAGAATATCATAAAATTAAATTTATAAAAAAAAATTATTAAAAAACGAGGAAGAGTGTAGTAGAGTAGACTGTGTCAATTCTGGGATACCCGTCTGACCGTAACATATACATTATATCATCCGATTAATTACTTTTGGCAAAATTTCAAACATACAGCTTTATTAAGTGCAGTGGAATACTCATATAAAAGAAGGTGTTGTATGGCAGCTACTCGAACTTTCTGCCGTAGACCAACCAAATTTTGCTGTAACTTTGACCATTACATTAAACTATTTTTGGCAAAATTTCAGACACCCAGCTTCATTAGGTGTAATGTAATGCTCATATAAAAGAAGGAGTTGTATGGCAGCTACTCGAACCCTCTGCAATAGACCAACCAAATTTTGCAGAAACTTTGGCCATTACACTAAACAATTTTTGGCAAAATTTCAGACACCCAACTTCATTAGGTGGAGAGTAATGCCCATATAAAATAAGAAGTAGTATGGCAGTTACTCGAACCCATGGACCAAAATGGCTGGATAAATAGCGATGACGGCTATTGCAAAAAAAGAATTTGCGAAAGTTTCAATATCCTAGCTCCTTTAGTTTTTGAGTTATCGTGATTACGGACGGACGGACGGCATACATAGCTAAATCGATTTATTTTTCGATTCTGATCAGATCCATACACTTAAGTCTATATCTACTCCCCCTCCTTCTCTGCGTCACAAACGTAATGGCAAATTTATTATACCCTTTGACTATATAGTCGGGTATAATAAAATTTAGTTTTATAAAACCGCGTTTCTCAAAATCTCGTTTTATGAATAAATCGTTTTTTGAAATCTTATTTCAATTACAATTTGCTTTTATCAAATTTTTAAAATTCTCAATGCTGGGACTTTTTCGTTTTATTTTTTGGAGTCTTTAATAGAAATTATCTTATTGGGCACTATTTTGTATATGGATTTTCATTATGTTCTTGGGGATTTTCGCGAAGCCATTTAACACATAAAAGAAACTGTAAAAATGTTTAAGAGATATTATCTTTCATATTTAATAGGTTACCAATTTAATCTAATAAAAGTTTGAATATACTTATAATCAAATACATTAATAATAAATTTTAAATATAAAGGTATTTAAATTTTATAATACCTTTATTACAATCTGATTGGTTGTTCTTAAATTTTCCATTGCTTTTATTACCTAACTATTTAATGTACCTTTTTTTATAAAATAATAGGGTTCACCAAAAATTGATTCAAATATTCGTAGACCACTACTGATAAAAGTTTTAAACTACACTATATATAGAAAACGGACGGTTATTACAAATAAAATAATAAAATTATGAAAGGGTTGATATGAAATAAGACATTCGTTTTTATTGAGAACCACATGTATTAACCTTAAAAATTTCAACAATAAATGAACTTTGGAATTTTATAGATATAAATTTTTTGGAATTTTATAAAATTTTAAATCATTGATCTTTTATTAATTAGTTTTCAATATTCTAGAAGAATAAAATGAGCTTTGCTACTTATATCAAAAAAAATAAGGCAGTTTGAGCAATAAATTTATTTTAAAGATATCTGGGAGGGATGAACACCTGTTGCAAAGAAATTAAATAACTACTACTAACTGTCACACGTTTCCAACGCGAAACAAGGAGCACCACAGGTGGTTGGCTGAACAACAGTGGTTTAATTAAAAAGATGTTGAATTACAAAGCACGGCTTATAGAAATTCGCTTGTCACATTCTTTAATTTTCGAACACTTCGACCTTCACCATTACACATAAATCCAAATTGGTTTTTATCCTATTAAATAACAATGTTTAAATTGCAATAAATTATTTATTTAATAAGTTCAAGCCTTAAATCAATTCAAAAATGTATAAGAAAATATTTTAAAGAAAAACAAAAAAGTTAAATAGCATATAACCTCAAAATAATACAGAAAAGAATAATAGAGATACAATCAAATAATGGGCAACCAAAAGTACTCATGCAAATCGATTCGGATCAAACAATACTTCAATTTTCAAAAATAAAAATGAACATCATACAAATTTTTCTTCATCTCTTTATTAAAGAATCATTCTTCACTTGAACTGAAATCCTAAATCTATAAAAAGGAAAGAAAAGGAATTTTGTGTCTCCCTCTCTTTTAAACCTATTTTTTAAGGAAGTATATACTTATATTATATGTAGTGTAAATATTATTATATATAGTTAAAATATTAAATTCATCTACATATAACATAAAAAATTCACGCTCTTGTTATATTCTAGCCATCATAAAATCATCGACATCATCATCATCGTTCTCGATATCAAGATTAAGGATCATTGCCTCTTTCTAATATTTGAAAAAAAAACAAAAAAAAAAAAATGGCAGGAATATAAAAAAAAGAGACTTATGTTCAATTTCTTAAAAGTATGTGAGAAAGAGACAAAACATGGACTAAATAAGCGTTAGATTTTTTATAATTTTGGTTTTAAACTTTTACTTTTGTTTTTTTTTTTTTCTTTTTTAAATATCAATTTTACTAAAACGTTCTATTATTACCACTACAACATGTTATAACACTATTATGTTCGATACAGTGGTGTGCATAATATTATAAATACTTCTTTTTAAAATCACATTTAAAACTCACATTCAAGATAAACTTCAAGCTTTTTTCAAAATATGATAGTAAATAAATTATTGAACTTTTCAAATGTTTTATGTGGAGGTGATAGAAGTTTAGAATCTACAAATAGTCTTTAGTTCGGCTCTCTAATTGACTGGGTGGTACCGTGGTTAGAGTGGCGCCTTTTATACAAAAGACCTGGGTTCGAATCGCAGTGAAAGTGAAAAAACTTTTATCTGGTTTTCTACTCGACTCAGCTACCATTCGTCATGGGATTCAAATTGATGGCTTAATTAATAATTAATTATTATATATCTTTAATAAAAAAACACATTAATATAACAATATAAACAAATACAAAATGTAAACAAATATTTTTAATTGAATAATATAACTTACAGATATAGAATACCATACAATTCAAATACAAAATATGATTATAAAAACAAAAATAGAATTGTATCTATTGAAAATCTCTACATGTTATATGGCGTACTAATATCTCATGTTTAAATTGTATGTGAAATTCGTTTGATCAGTTCTAATATATGAATATATCCCCCCTATTCCGCATGCACATATATAGTCAGGCTGTTTAGCCTATCACAGTGAACAGTTAGCACGTAGAGGTGCCGCAAAAAAAAAAAAAAAACGTTCGTTCTACAAATCAAGTTATCATTACATTTAATAGACATGAAAAACTAAGTATTTAGATATAGCTTCATACTATATACACTCTATATATTTAATTTTCTGTACAAAAGTACAAGAAACACAAGTTTGAAGTCTTAGCTTAGACTAAGTAACATAGCAGCTATTGCCCAACCAATTTAAGAACTTGTACTGTTCAAATCAATGCTTTTTTATAATATCGAATGAGTACTTAGATTTATTAAATAACATCATATCATATAACACATACTGTATAACATAATGCCATGTCCATACTTTTCTGCTATTCTGCGTGACAGCATTTATTTTTGACCAGATTGAAATCCTAATTTTGAAATCAACTCTTAAATACTTTCTATTCCAGAATCTCGCATTTATGAATAAATAAAAAGGAATTAGACTGATTGTGAATTCAACTCTTTTATTTCTGACTTTAAATAATTGAGGCTTCCACTTTTGTATATCCGCCAAATTAATTATTCCCAGATTTATAATTCAACTCCTGATGTCTGAAATACTTGTGAATCAAATTCATATCTCAACTCTTGAATTGAAATGCAATACAAGCATATGAAACAGTCCAATCTACTATACCAGCACAAAATAATTGCACCTCACTGTAGAAATTAGTATATATTTAAACATTTATATAAAAAAAATAACAAATTTTTTATAATAAGAATATAATATAGAAGAGGAGCAAAATAGAAACTTGTTGACACAATTCCCCCCTCATTTTTTATCCTTTTATTGTACAATTACTAAAGGAATTTTTATAGTCTTATCCCTTATCCTTTAACTTATTTATCAAGATAAATGTGATGTGGACTCTTTCTACATTTTTACTTATTTCTATTTTTAGTCTTTTCTTGATAATATCCTAATAGTGATGATGTTAAATTTCGTGTATTTAAGGATTGTGTCATAAAACAGGACGACTTATTTGATTGTTATACACTATACAAACAATGAGTGAAAGAGATGGCAATGCACAGAGAAAGTCTACTATAGGCGTAAAAGAGAAACTAATACGTGATAGAAAAAGATATTTCCTATACTGAATATATTAATTGATGAGAAGAGAAACGATTGAAGAAGGGGTCGTAGATAATAGATAAGACTTTGGGTAGTTTGGTATTAAATTTTTAAGTGCGTGTATACTTGAATTTTCATTTTTTTCTTTTTTTTTTTCTTTAGATTAAAGTTAAAAGGATCATCAGATTGAATTCATTATTTGTATCTAGTAGATATTATTATAAAAAAAATCAATGATAGGTCAAAACTGTTTCTAGTATAGAAGAACGATTTAAAGTGTCAACAAGAATAACAACAAAATAAAAAGGTTAAAAGAACTATTCTTTTGATGGAAAAGTATTTCAAAATGAAAATCCATAGGAAAATGAAAATTCTGAGCAGAAGGAAAATTCTAAGGAGTAGGATAATCAAAAAGGATATCATAGAAACAAGTTCAACGATTTGAAAATGAATTGAATTTGATTTTGAGAAAGTATGGTGATATTAAAAGAAGATTTAAATTAATTAGAAGATAATATGACATGTATCAAATTGTGGCTGTGGTTCTAAATTGGTTTTTTAAAGTGTTAGATCAAATTTCAATCATGATTTTTTGATCAATGTTATTTTCTTAATAGGGTACTGACGCATTAATTTTATGAGAATTTTGCCCCCTTTTTTAAGAAGGAAATTGTTTTGTATGTAGAAAAGAATCTGTTTTATATCGGCTTTAATATTCTGTACTGAAATTATTTTAATCGGATTAAAATAAATTTGATATTTTTTAATTAATAAAGCTACAGCTCTTTGAAGAAAATTTTTTGAAAAATGAACTGAATGAAAAAATTGTAGTAGCTAATTAGTTTTAAGAACCACTGGAATATTAAGATGATTATTAAGGTTTATTTCAAATTAGAAGAGCACTAATTGTATCTATTTCAATAATTATACATATAAATCAGATTTTATGTTTAGTAGCAAGAGTGCTGAATGGAAATGAAAAACCTTCAGAGTACATTAGACATTGAGCATAAAATCGCGAAGCTAAAAATAGCAAGACAAGGAAAAATCCCCAAAAATTAGGTCCCAAAAAACAAGAAACCTCAAAGACAAAAACTCTAAAAACGAGGAACATCTCTAATCAAAATAATTTTTACGCATTTCAACAAGATTTAAAACAGCAGGAGCTGCCACTCAATATATACCGTATGTAATATATATATTCTAAAAAGGCGAATATCGCGGTGTAGAAAACAGGTTTGTGTTTTGGCGATTTTTTGTTTGACGATTTTATCTTAGTAGGGATTTAGTCCTTGAGGATGATTTTCTTTTGATAGTTTCTTCGTACTCCCAACATGTAATATATTGCAAAATTCCACATAATATTAATTAAAATGTTATTTTCCTGGTTAAAAGACCACAAAAAATTATTTTTAACAAAACCTAGGAAACCAATTGTTGGGATTTCGAATTATAATACTACTTACGTTGAGATAATTAAATATTTTCTAAAATATTCCCTCCTTCCTATTTTATCTCCTCTTTGATTCCAAGATCATGACTTTGATTCCGAGATCATGGAATACCTTTGGTACAGACTTCCATTATTAAAAACACTATTTCGTTTTATAGTTCTTCTTTCTAAATGGTTTTTGGAGTTGACTTAAAATTTTATACATTTGTGGTTCTAAGCAGGAAAACTCAGAGTAGAAGCATTCGCAGAAAATACTTTAGAGTTTTCTCTGACAAATAAAAATGCCTAGACTAATTAATTAAATGATATTGACAAGATGCTAATCAACTGAAATTTTTGTACCTGTGCATACAATATGGTCAAATGTATATTAAAATGTCTTCTCCGTTAGTAGCATACGATAGTCCTAGACATGATAGGTATAGATTTCAGGGTACGGATCAGATCATAATCGGAAACCACGACTTTGGGTACCTCTCAAACAACTTTCTAGAACAAATTTGAATACCTTCAAAACTAATAATACTGGGTAATATTAAACTGGATATCTTGTATAATAAGATAAGCACTTCTTCGAAGATTTAAAAAATTTGGGTTCCTTGCATATCTGTAGAAATGACTATACACTACGAAGTTGAAATTTAAACAAGGCAAGTAAAGTAATAGGACAACAATGAGAATGCGCAACAAAGGTTGCGATTCCTCTGAAGTTTGAGCACAGCTAAGAATAGTTGCCATAGAACCTGCTGTAACCGGATTACATATTTTTGCAACTTATAGGATAAAAGTTTAAAAATACAATCTGTATATAATACAATATTGAATACAAATTTGCCAAGTATTGAAATATTCGGATGACATTTTTTTGGAAGCTGCCATACAAAGCTATTAACCTAATTGCTGTTAATCTAATCAGGTTACAAGAGAAAATGACACTTCAAAAGTTCTTTTACAAATCTCGAAGTTTTACTAAATAGCCTTACAAGTTATAACTATCAAAAATTGTATTAAAGCGACGAAATTCTAAAAAACTTGACTCTATTTACTTTAAAATAATAATTCAAAGTTTAATCAATGCTTGAACCATCAAAACGAATAAGATGAACTTCACTTTTCTATTTCTTTTTCATCATTAACTTTATTCGAACCTTATTATCAAATCTTTTAAAAAACTTTCTTAATTATCAAGTCATACAATAAAAATTTATATTTATGCTAATAAATCATTTCAGATTGCATATACCAAAGAAATACCATAATAATATTGAATTCAACTATCATTTATTAATTCCATTCAATTGTTTTCCTTGTTGTTCTTTTTTTTTTTGCTTTTGTTTTTAAACTTCACAGTTGGTTTAATATTTCAGCAATTAATAATAAAAAAAAAAGAACTAATTGACATTTAAAAATCATTGTCCTTTTGTCAAATTACGCTCTTCCCATTTTCCATCATTCTCAATAACCGTATAAATACACAAAAAATTCATATAACATTGCCTAGAAAAATTTCCAATTTACAAAAGTGCCCTCTCCTTGAAAAGGACATTGTTCCAAAATGTTGCAAAATTTTATATAAAAGAAAAGTATACACAACTATAAAAAAGTTAAGTCTCAAACTACTGAAACTGGTAATAAAACAAAACTCATTTAATTTAAAATAAAATTGAAAAAAATAAATAAAAAAAAAAATTTAAGTTTTCAATGAGAAGAAAGGACATACACAATAACATGTGTATGTTTGTAATAATAAGAACAATAAATCGAATGGTGATCGTTTTATATTTATCTTTTAACATATAGTCATAGTCTTTTATTTTTAAATAAATATATATATATATATAAATATTGGAGAATGTATATAAAGCGTTTAAGATACAATGAAATAATATATAGTTGATATGTAGAGATTGCTGTAGGAAGGTATACATTTTATTTTTAAATTCTTTTATGTCCTTAAGGTATCTTCCATTTATAGCTGATAAAACATAATACATGTGCGAATCATTTTATTTTGCTTTGTCGTTTTACAGATATAGTGTTCTGATGCTTTTTAGAATTAATAGTGAGCAAGTACATTTTCTTGTATTTGGGAGTAGTTACTTAGATTTCCCCCTGAGCTTTTATTAAATTTTAGCTTCCACATGGTATATTTGGAAATTTCATTGAATAAAACGTAGAATAAGTCGACTTACATATTACATAGGATATTGACGACAACCTTCCCTTTTAGTATCATAACCAAAACTAAAATCAAATGCTTAGTTATATTAATGATTAATGGAGCTGAAGCTCTTAGTTACCTTGATTCAGTGGGCCCATTATGGGAATGGCAATAAAAAAAAAGAGAATAGATCTCAAGTAATTAAGCTCCAAGATTTCGTTCTGCCTGCGGGCTTTCTTTCAATTTTGAACACATATACCTGGTCACAAGAAAAAATATTTAATCAATATTCGTGTACGATGACGTTGTTAATTAGTTCTTCAAATGTAAATCTCCAGCCTCATATTTTACAATATATCTCTGGAGCTAAAAAAGGGAGGTTTATTGATATTCATTATTAAAAGTATTCAATCATATATGTCGAACTCTGAGAGGTACTAGTACATAGTCAAGCAATTATAGTTTGAAAGATTGGCAAATGCTCAGTTTTTAAATAAAATAAACTATTTTTAAAATATTAAGGTTCAAAAAATTTTACATCTGAGAAAGCCACCAACTAACATAACAAGAATGGCGCTAGAATGAAACCCCGAAGGTAGTAAAAGGCGCGGCCGATCCTACAGCACCTGGCGTCGAACCTCCACGGCTGAACTAGCAAGAAACGGGCAAACTTTAGAACAGATCAAATTGTTAGCGAATGATCGAGTGCAATGAAAGAGGCAAATGGATGCTGTATGCTTCCCCGAGGAGTAACAGGAAAAAAACAAAGAAAAAAATTAAATAATTTACCTGCCGAAAAAAAGTTTAATTAGAAATTTATTTTTCCTATTAATTTTTATTTTTTGACTTACTCTGTTGACATGCGTCTGTTATTTAGTGAAGAATTAACTTTTTTAAAAATTCAAAGAGATTGAATGCTAATCAAAAATACAAAGGCTGCGAGCTCAACACCACAACTAAAAAATTATTGAAACCTTTTGAGGTTTAGAAGCAGCAGCCTTCTATTGTTGAAATAAGCTACTGTAAACTAAAGTTTCGGACCCAGCGATTTGTCGAAATAGTCTTCAAATACATTATCTATCATATAAGTGGCCATACATAAAAGCTATGAGCGAAAACAAAATGATACAACAGTTTGACTAAAAATCATTCGCTCGTTGCCTATATGTCCACAGCTCTCTGAAACTATTTCATTTAATATTTTTACATATCAGCAAATTTTCAGTTAAACTACACTTAACAAAATCCTAGTTTTTCCAAATCAAAAAATCAAAACTATTCTATTTGTATACTATATTTTCCAACAATGTCACTTCGTCAACATCATTGCCCTAAACAGCACTAAAATATAATCATCAGAATATCTATATAGATCTACCTATATTTCTATCTCTATTTCTATCTTGATACACTTTACAGAATAGTTCATTATTTATCAAAAAAAAAAAAAAAACAACAAACAAAAAAATAAACTGAAATGGATTCGTGTCATCATCAAAATCGTTTCTCCATGGTATTGGAGTGAAGTACATATGTACATAATATGAGTATATAGTACCCACCTCCTGTTGTTCTCAATATTCTATTCATCATCAAAATATTATATGCTTATGCAAGTTTTATTCTAAAAAGAACATATTAAGTGGCAACAAATATATATGTAAAATATTGTAAAGAAAAGGACAAAAAATGGAAAAAAAAACTGAAACAAAAGATTTGGTTGCGATGTTTTTTTGGTGCATCGAACAGATGGAGCATATGTTCTCAATTTCTATTATTTCATATCTCTTTTTTTAACTAGATTTTTTATTATTTTTTGTTTTTTTTTTAAATCAAAACTAGGCGAAATGTTTAGTTGAACAAGATAGCTTTAGGTTATATTTACCTTAAAATGTGTAGGTACATGATTTTGAATAGTCCTGGATATCACGAATACTTGTTTGAATGAATTTAACTTCTGTGTTGGTTGGTGGTATATAATATAAATATTATTTCAATCTAAATTTACATTTATTTTTTGAATTGCAAAAAAAAGTAATCCTATAGTGTTGCAACTAATAATTCAGTATGTGGATCTTCATTAGAGCCAAAATCGTCCTGGGTCATTATTTATTATTTATAAAGGAAACGAGGCCTTTACATAAACGCAGGTCATGATATATTACAAATTAATATTATTAATTTTTATTACAATCTCAAGCAGTACATGAAGCAACAAGTTAGGTTGTTCGATGTTCGGCGTTCGCATATGTATGTCGAGTGTATAACAGTAAAATATTTCTGGTTTTTGATTTTTTATTTTTTTTGAGAGTTTACTAAACATACAATATTCTTATTATTTAATCATCTCTTTTACTTGTCTACACTTTTCTACAGAAAGCATAGGATTCCCACAATCCCACGGATCTTATTAAATATAATTGCGTTCAGGAATTGCCTTGAATTGCGTTCAGGTTTTTCCGGCTTCTTTCGATTTCTTTGTTATAATTCTTCTTTATGAAGTTTTAAGTCTTTCCACTTAATTTTTCCTTTAAGATTCCAATCGAGACCCTCCTTGGCGATCGAGTTATTTTTTCTTAGTCTTTTTGTGCAATCCATTTTTTCTTTTTTTTTCCTGATGGCTAGTTCTATGGGTTTCGGTTTTGTCATTTTCCACAGGTTTTAGTTTAAAATTTTCAGGATATCCTACATATAGGGTAGGATATCCTACATATAATGCGCAGACATCCGTTAAGGAATACTTAAAATTATTTGAATTACTCCTAATGAATAACTAATATAGTAATAGTGGCAGCATTGGGCTTTATCATAATATGTAGAAGTCTTCGATTTCAATTTAAACAATCTTTACTATTATTATATTGATCAATCTTCCCCCTTTTACTAGAATTTGAATGGAAGCTTCTCGTAGGCCGATCTACTTTTAAATCACTATGCCACCCAGTCGTTGTAGTTCATTATCTCAACCACCAGCTGTACTCATATAATTACAATGACATACAACATCATACAGTCAAAAGTTCTATACACTTTCAGAACCTAGTTTTTTTAAGTTTAAGAATTATTCAAAAAAATTAAAATTTATTAGCATTTAACCCTTACAAACGTTAAAGTTTATTTTGGATACTTTTAAAATTGATTGAAAATCATAATTAGAATAAAATATATTATATTAGATTTAGAACATTTTATAAGAATAAAATATAAAAATAAACATAAAAGCATATTATTATGTTATATCATATATATATACCTACACACTTGTATATGTTTTTAAAAATATGTGAACAGCTATATAAACATTTATATATATACAAATACTAGAAATTCATTAAATTTTAAAATCGTTTTCATTTTAAAATGACTTTGTATTAAAAAAAAAAAAAATTAATTTGTTTATTTCATACACATGTATGTGTAAATATCTTCTAAACAACCACATAAATGCAGACAAAATACATACATATAAACTGACATACATTCTGAGATAAAAATCAAAAGGATCCTCATATAAATGGAAATAGTAAATTTTATTTGTACACATCATTAAATTTTCTGGCATCAAAAAATTTTAATTTTTTTTTTTTTTTTTTTCCTCAAATAAAATGAAAAACAATATTAAAAATTTTTCCCCAAATCGGCTTAAAATGAAAAGTTTTACGCTATATATATATAATACATATATATATATACATATGTATTTATTTTAAAATAAAATTTAATTATAAATGATGGAAATGTTCATCACCAAAATAAAAATTTGTCTAAATGAATGAAAATTATATAATCATTATAAAAAAAATTAAATGATAATGAATTTAATATATACATAAATACATATCTATTATATATATGTAGAACATAAAATTAATCTAATGTTTTATAAAACGATTAGTAAGAACATTTTGAATTAGTCAAGGTCTTTTTATTATAAATTTTAGAAAATCTCTATTATAATTAGAATCATAAATTAAAAGTGATAAAAAGTTTGAATAATGGAATAAATATGATACATTTCTATTTTGAAAATTAAGTGTGTTTTGAATCTTCACCATAAGTAGACCTTTTGAAAAAAAAACAAAAATTAAAAAATAATAAAACGTAGGACATAATCAAAAGATCCCATGAAAATTGGTAACATGATACTATTGAACATGAGAAATATTATTTTCTCAGCGTTTAAATGTGCATTCAATTAAAGTTGCTTTAATCTTATTTTTAAAAATAACTATCAGGTTTACCCGACGTTGCCCGGAAGCATTAAATTTGTCAAAATTGTAAGCTATATTTTTTTATATAGCATATAGACTCCAAAATTGCTAAGCCAATTATCATGAAAATTTATATATAAAGGTTTTTGAGTGGGAGAGTGGGCTTAAAGTTGGAGTAGTTTTCAAACTTCTTGGCGGTAAAATAAAAAGGTGTGTCAGATTGATTTATTAGAATTCTTTATTATAAATTCAGTGAGCTTTTGGAATAAAGATTAACTTGCTTTAACACCAAAAACTCGAAAAAATCTTTGAATCTTTGTGCCAAAACTGGTAAACAGACCAAAACCAAATTAATCCAGTGATCTTGTATAATTAAGATCAATGCTTAGCTAAATTTTCAATTAAAATTGATTTAGTCGTTTAAACAAAAAAAAATGTAATGAAAACTTCTTGGCCCAAATGGGTAAATCGAACTCAACCATATTTATTAAGAGTGTACTTAATTTAATTTAACTCAACGATATCTTCGTAAGAGTGTACTTAACAATTTCTTAAAGTTCTTGACGTTCGGATGAACAGTGTAGTAATGCATACAGGACAGACAGCCATACTAACAGACATACTTTCATTTTTATATATATATAGATTAAACATTGGGATCATTAATAAGCGCATCGAGGAATGGCGTATAAAACATATTTCACTTTTTTAAAGAAATTAAAGTAGTCAAACTCTTTTTATAGCCAATAATTTTTTTCTGTGTGAAATTATTTCAGGAGGTCAAAACTTATTGATATATAAATACAAAAAAAAAGCCAAATACTGTGTCATCCTTAAGAAGGTTGAATGCAGAAATAATTTATCCGTGGAAATTTTTTTCCTTTCATATATAATGCTCCATCCCCAAACATCGTAAAATTATTTAAAATTCAATTTCCAAAATTCTTCTTTTACTCCCAGTCCCCTATAAATGAAGTTTCGCATCTCTATAGGTTTAAACCTTCTTTTGATAACAGTTCAATTCAAAACAAGGGGATGGTGTGGATGGATGATTGATTAAAGTTCAATACTATGTGAAGGAACCTAATGGAAAGAAGGTTAAGTAAAGTTACTCAGAAAACTGTTAATTTTTTTCTCCATTCTAGACAATAACTATGATTACAGTTCCCTTGGTAGTAAAACTTAAATTGATGAGTTTCAAGAAGTAAATATAAACTTGCTTTTCGAAAATTATATAGAAGAGATAAGAGGCGAGTATATTTGTTTAATAGACATAATTCATCTAAACTAACTTTCAAACCTACGGATACAAAAATAACACATTTTCCGGTGAGTTTGCATTTAACAATTTTTATATTTTGAAAAATATTAATATCATCACATTCTTTAATTTTTTTCCAATTAAATAATGCCAAGATAGTTGACAATATTTCCTGCAAACCGCGTAAAATCTTAAAATCTTTTGTTTCAAGGAAGAGTTTAAGAAATGATTTGGGAGTCAGGAGGCGTATTAGCTATATTAACTGCGGTTTATTAAAACCTGGTTCTTTGATGATTAAAAACTTTACACAAATTTATTTGCAATTGCCAGAAAATGATGGCATCTATTATATATTTGATTTTCCTCAGAATGAGCCTGAGGTCTAATTTTTGGACTAATAAATTTTCATTGATATTCTATTGTTTCCAAAGCAATCTGGCAATTTGGGACTCCTTTTGATTCTTTTACAAGGACACTGATGTACGGAAAAGTTTAACACGGATCCTTCCATTGTTGTTCTACAGAATGAGCCGGCGGTTTAATTTTTGAACTAATAAATTTGTTTGTAAGATGATCTGGAAGCTTAGAATACATTTTATTCTTTTCCAAGGATACTGGTGGAGAATTTGACCACATCTCCTTCTTTTGTTTTTCCACAGATTAGATCACATTTACTATTACAGAGTTAATTTAAATTTACTTTTCCAAACGATAGCCGAGAAGTTGACCCTGGCAAGTGCTAACTTTTTTGTTTTATTCTCTCCATTGTCAATCAAATGGAACAATGTACATCTACTTCAAGAAATTAAGGTTGCCAGTTCGCACCGAATTCGGAAACTGTATAGGTACTCAAAAGTAATTTGTTAGTAGTAATTTTATAGTAGTTTACTAAAATTTTCTAAATATAGCATTCTAGTACTACCCTTAGTAGTTTTAATAAAAATATTTATTAAAAGCTTAATTATAAATTACATATTATATTAAATTGAGTTTAATAATAATTTTCTTATATTGAATTTATAAATAACTTTTGTTTAATAATAAAAATATATTTGGATTAAATTTTTACTATAAAATGAAACTATAAAATTTATTACAAAAAAATATAACACGGATCCAATTCGTATTTAATATACTTATATAAAATTATAATGATATAAAAATGTATTTTAATTTAAATATCTTTTTAAATCCAAATAAATATTATAAATAAAAAAATTTTAAGGCCTTTAATTTCAATTCTATAATCGTAAAAATTTTTTTTATATTTATTACATATTCAACAAAAAACAAAAAATGCACAATTTAAATTTTATTCACCATAATTTTTTACTATCAAATTATTACATACTTTTAATTCACTTCTTTTATATTATTTCTTAAACCAATTTTTGTTTTTTTTTTTATTATAACTTCATTAAACACTTTTTGCCAATATAAGTATACATTACACACGTATATATATGTTATTAATTCTTTATCACTATAATACACCATGTACATATTTGGCACCTATAATAATATGCCTCCTAAACTATCATAGATCGTTAAAATTTATGATATTCAACCTGGTGGCAGTTAATTTCAACATCATAATTTTATACTTAATATACTTACATTCTTTCAGTATTTTTTTTTTTATACATTCTTTTAGATTTTCTTTTTTATTTAACACCTTTCTTCACCCACATTCATTATATTGCATGTACACAGGTATATACACAGGTATATACAACCACACCTACTCTATTATCTTACCTGGTTAAATTAAAATAAAAATATTACAAAAAAAAAATGGAATATATTAAAGATAATAATAATAATTCGTTTGGATTGAAGGCAAATATTTACTATTCGTATGACTTTTTGCAAAAAAAATTTAAGTATCTAGATACTAAAAATACTATAAAATGAATAATGTGAGCGCCATCTGTATTTCAAAAATGTTAAAGTGTTAAAAAAAAAGTACGATTATCAAGAAGCTTTAGTAATAAAAAAAAAATGTGGTTAAGAAGTTGAATAACTTTTAATCGGATTTTGTATATGAGAGTGTGTATATGAACCCAATGAATCATATAAAAAATTTTATAAAAATTGAATTTTAGAAAAAATGCCAAATTTATATAAATCACATTTGATGTCTTTGACTTAGTGCTACATTTACTATAATAAATAACCAAAATTAATAACAAATTCTTCTGTTGTTCAAGGAATGATAGCTACTATTACAGAAACTAAACTAAGATTTAAAGACTAAGGTATTGATTTTTCGTTTTGTTTAGATTCTACTTTACGCCATGATTCCAAAGAATTGATTTTCAAAAACTCTAACGGTTAATCCTCAAATAAAATTTGTTGAGTATTAATTGCCTTCTAATGGCCCACGTCTATCACATAAGAATCCAAATTTTTGTTAAAATATGATTTTTCATTCTGTTATGATTCAATTTTAAGCTATGATTCAAGCAAATTAGTTTTTTGAAACTCTAACTGTAAATTTCCGATCAATATTCGAATTGAAATTGCCTTCTACGTCTACTAAAAAAAATGTGCATCAACAAATTTTTGTTTCATCCGATTTTTCGTTCTTTTTTAAAACTTCTTTAAGCTATAATTCAAGCAAATTGGTTTTCTAAAACTCTAACGGTGAATCCTCAAAAAAAATCAAAAATTAGTTGTCAATGGCTTCGTTATCCATCTACCACATATGCCTCCAAAATTTTTGTTGAATCTGATTTTTCGTTCTATTGTGATTCTATTTAACGCTATAACCCACGCGATTTGATTTTCTGAAACTCTAACGGTAAATCCTCAAGCAAGTGTTAGCTATCCTTTAATAGCCCAAGTCAATCGCATTTGCCTCCAAAATTTTTGTTTAATTTGATTTTTCGTTCTATTTTGATTCTACTTTTCTAAAGTTCTAACTTATATCGGTAAATCCTCAAAAAATGATCGAATATATGTTCTCTTCTAATAAAACAATTGAAGTAATCTAAATAAAAAGCATATGCAAAATTAGTCGAACAGATATAAATATATAATATCAATATTGTTATAAAGTCATTAATGACGTACAGTTTAATGACTCTCCATATAAACGTCGAATACTTTCTTTAGCGAAAAAAATTTAACGAAAATTTAAAAATCTGCGAAATTTACTATGGGAACATACAAATAAATCTCAATTTTAAATCTAAAATGCCACACTGGCGCGATTGTAAAAAAAAACGCAAATATTTTAAAACAGTATATTTGTCATCACATAAGAATATAGCACGATTTCAATGTTCATTATTTTCATTTTATGACCCACGAGTTAATTTTGAATTGAAACTTCTTTTGGTAGTTTCTTTTTTTTCAAAAATAGAGTCATCACAATTTTCAATGTTGCAATAAAAACAGAAAGATTTAAACATTTATATTTTTACAGTTTTTTTTACACTTTCATTCAATTGTTTAATTTTTATTCTTTAAGTTCAACATTTTTTTGTGTTTTTTCTATATTTGGAATTCAGAATACAAGAAAATAAAGAATGGCAACAGAAGTAACAATAAAATACATAAAAAGGTCATTTATTAAAATCGAAAAAATTGGACATTTAAGTCAAAAGTAACCACTGATTAAAGCGAGTATTTAAGTATTGCAAAATAATACAATTTAGTTAGAAGTGAATTCGACCGTGATAATGAATGTAGGTTGTTGTATAATGTTATACATATTTGCAAAATACAAAAGGAACGCACGCCTATTTAATATTTTGATGGTAAAATATGTCGTGCAAATAAAGATAATTTTAACGTTTATGTAATTGCAGTATCACTATATGTGGTTATTGCATTTAGGCATCTGATATATTTTATTTAAGATTAGTTTTAAAAAAAATATATGTAAAAAGTTGCATTTATTTTTTGGGGAGGAAAAATGCTTCAAAAGTCACCTGAAATTCTAAGTCCCCGGTAGTATAAGATTTTTACTAAATAAACATCCTCGTGTTGTCAAAATAATGGGATAAGCACCCAAAATTGCACAGTGTAATGGCTGAAGAATAGCGATGAGACAGAAATGCCTATCAAGGGTTGAATGAGAAACCCAAAATGTATAAGTTGACTTCTATCTTTAATTTTTATAAATCATAAATATTGGGAAACACATGGGTAAAATGTTTCTCAATTTGGATACTTACAAAAGAGTTTCTATATTAAAGAGTTCTTGAAGTTAAAGAAGAACCAGATATTTTAAATGAAATGACAAAGACAAGTGAACGTTACTCTCATACAGCAACCTTGTTCTGAAACAATAAACTAGTTAGTTGCCTACCTTGTCAACTTACTTTTTGTGAAGACTGTGCTAAACATTCAGTAGTCATTTACCTCTATGCTTTCTGAATGTAGCTTGGAAGAAAAATTATTTTTCGAAAATTCCCATTTTCTTATTATCGGAGTGAGTTAGAGCTCAAAACTCGTACAGATTTAAGGTTTTTTAGCTGAAAACAAAATTAATAAAAAGTAGCCATTTCTTTTGACAGGATCTTGAGGTCATAATACAAAATAAATCCGATGTAGTAAAACATAAAGCGTAATTTAATTTTTAATAAATTCCTGGCTTCAGTAATTCGAGACAAATCAGTAAAAAGAGACAGTTATTTTTGCTTATATTGGTGTCGCTTACATTGTATTGCTTACACTGTATCTGTCAGTTAAATTGTTCAATTGAATTATTTGCTTATATTGTTATATTAATGTGTTCTTTATTAAAGATATTAAATTATTAATTATTGATAAAGCCATTTATTTGAGTCCAATTGCGAATGGTAGCTGAGTTGAGTCAAAAACTAGATTAAATTTTTTTTTATTTTTGCTGGGATTCAAACCCCTCGCATGAAACGTTGGCACTCTAACCACTGTGCCACCGAGTCATTAATATTGGTCTTTGACCTAAAGGTCATGTTAGAAGATATGATATTTAAAAATTAAAGATCTTGTTTAAAAACCTAAGACTGGAAGAACAGATTTAAAATGATACCACAGTTATACAAAATTTAGGCTAGAAATCTATAAAGGCGCTCAGGAACAAGAAGTTAATTAAGATTTATATTGGACAGTTTGATTAAATATGTCATTATAATAACCTATAAATTCAACTTAATATATTTTAAATCTGCAAATAGGAAGAGAAGCAAATTTGATTTTAGTATCTTTATTTTTTTAGAAAGGATTTTCGCAGCACAATCTAAAACGATGATTAATTCCCCATCCTTAGTAAAATTATCAAGAGACTGACATATTGAACGACAAAATAATATAAATGAATAATTATATTATCAAAAATGTTATCTTGTTCTGAATTCAAAATATTTTATCGCAAACATATAAAAGTTTAAAAGTCTGAAAAAAAAACACGCGAATTTGACTAATGAGGTAAATATTAACAAAAGTATTACTAGAGTTCAACTCTTCTCTTTCAATTTTTTTTTTACTTATGGTTTTGTTTTTAAAAAATTATGCAGAAAAAAATGTTTTATTTTTTGTTTTTTGATTGTCTCCTGATGAATTATTAATTTGTTTTATTCAATTCGGTTTTTTGATGAAAGATATACAGACAACAAAGAAATAAAATGGATCAACAAAATATAAATGAAAGCGTGTCGCTGTTGATTGATGATAAATTTCTATATATTGAAAATAAAAAAAAAAATTAATAAAATATATATTGAGAATTGGTTGAATGGTGGTCATAGGATGGAAGAATCGAAACCAAAAACAAAACCTTAGCACTTTTTTCAATTTCATTTTATTCTGTTGAATTACAAAGTAAATTGGAATCATCTTTAGATTAATTTAATATGGCACAGCAAAAAAAAAAATAAAGCTACCTATTTATAGACTTTTTCAATGATTTTAAAATAAAAATAAAATTGGAAATTTAAATTTCTTAATGAGGCATTCAAAATGTTTAAAAATCCTTCTTTCAACTGAATGATGAACCAAATAATATTCAATATTGAAAAATTATTATGTGTCTAAAGAATTTACATATTTCTTTGTAGTTTTTATTGAATAATTTTTTTTTTTAAAGAAGAATCGGCAAATTTAAAATAAATTGACCAAGGCAAGTGACTGTATTTAGGTTGAGAGAGAAATTACCGTTGAAAGCAAAGAGAAATTAAAGGAGGTAAATTTTAATGATGATTTATAGAAGATTCCTGTTTAACAATTCGAATTCCCTTATTAGCCAAGGGAGTGCGAGTTCGTATCCCGCATGGATCATAATTTTTGTACTGGAAGGAAATTTTCTCAAAGAGGATAAATTCCCTTGAATAAACATAAAAATTAAATTAAGCAGGGAATCTGACACAATGATCTAAGTTTATCAAAAACTTTTTAATGATACCCTACACAATTACTTATGGATCGTAGCACCAAAACTCTTTTACCTCAAATATCTGTCACATCTGCCAATTCTTCATCTTTTCGAAACGAAATGGTATTCGACTTGACTCAGCATACCATTCACCATCAGCCTCAAATTAATAACATAAGCAATAAGCTAAAAACTTTATATCTCTAATAAAAAATACATTACTACAATATAAAAAATACAAAATAAAACCAAATAATTTAATTCAATAATATAACTTACAGATCTTGCAATACCTTATAATTCATTTATGAGGTATCGCAAGATCTAATTATTACAATATGTAATATAACAAATATAATTGAATCTATTGAAAATCTAAGACATTTATACATATTATGTACTATCTTACGTTTAAATTGTATGTCATAATATGTATGACATTCGGCTGTGTGGCACAGTGGTTAGAGTGTCGATCTTTCATGCGAAAGGCCCGGGTTCGAATCCCAGAGAAAGTGAAAAAACTTCTACCTGGTTTTCGACTTGACTCAGCTACCGTTCGTCATTGGGTTCAAATTAATGGCTTTATCAATAATTAATAATTATATATCTTTTAAAAAATTACATTAATATAACAATAAAAACAAATGCAAAATATAAATAAATAATTTAATTGAATAATATAACTCACAGATATAGAATACCATATAACACAAATACATAATATTACAATATTAACAAAAATGGAATTTTATCACATTAAATATTGTAGAGGATTTTCTGTATATGTATAAATAAATTCCAACAAAAAATCCTTTGCTTCATGTGGTGGATTCCAGAACTTAGTCACATAAAATTCCTCTGTCGCCTAACTTCTGCTTTATATCTTTATACTACCACAGTCAGTATTAACATAAAGTCAATCTTTTTACCACATTATTCAATTTTTGATTTCTTAAATATTGAAATCATATTAATTCTTTGATTATATCATCAAAAACGTTTGAAAGAGCAAAGATGTCCAAACAAAATGAGATACTATCAAATACTACAATTCTTAACATTTATTTAGTCAGCAACAACACAATAATAATTCCTTCATAGCTTCCTTCTATACCAATATTACGTGGTAGGTATAGCCATGAACATGAATAATACATCATCAGTGTAAGACCAGTAGCCAGCGAAATTATTATCAAAAAAACAAAATAACATGCAAAAAACAAAGACAATATCGAATTTAAATTCTTCGTTTACTACGATGTCCAAAAATAATAAAAATGAAAAACAAACATAAACTGGCTACCTAATAAACATTCAAAAAAATATTCAGGAACTAGCAAATGTTTATCAACACCACTGGAGTTCTTCATTCAACAATTTGCTAATATATCTTTCTTAACTTCTTCTTTGTAGTTTTATTTTATTTTTTTTTGTGCCTTCAGGTTTAATTTTTTACAGTCTGTTCCTTCTTTTTTTTTTTTATATTACAGTTCGTAATGATGTTGTTATTATTGGCTTCTGTTTGTGTCGTTCCTTTTTCCATCTCTTTCTTACTACATGCACTGTGTTATTATCCCTATATGTCCCTTTAACTATTGTTGTTATTGCCGCAATTATAATATTTGGATAATCTTATGGTCTGTTGGTATTATGATGGTACCAAATATATGTATACATATATATATTTTCTTATGGGAATATCATCATAATCATCATAAGTGTATGTATACATAGAAATAATAAAATCGACTTAATGTCTAGAGAGGTCTTGGGATATGTTGTTATATTTCATTTTTTTTTGGGTATCATAATAAAAAAGCGTGCAATCCAATGTTAGGTTTCATACTACACTAAACAAGTGAGGGGAAAAAACCAAGGGTTTTTAAAAAGCACATTTTTAAAATTATATACGGTTTCTTACTGAGTATTTTATCATGTATTTTTATAAAAATATATATTATGATAATATTATAATTTTGTTATTTCATTAATAATTAATTATATGACTAATAGTGAATTACTTAGAATATAACCCCAATGCACTCAAGAAAACCTGTTAATAAGTGCAAAATATAATGTTGGAGCTTCAATATTAACGTTTAATTTTGGAAAAACTTACAATGGTGAATAAGTTATTGTTTTATAAGAACATAAAAGTTTTAATTTTGAAGACCTAGTAGCCCTTCAATTGGGAAGGTTCCCAAATTTTTGCTTAACAAACTTATGATGGATCTGCCCACCCCCTCCTGTCCTCACCCTTCCATTTTTTTCGGTTCTAGGAAATCAATTTTGAACTCCAACAAAATTTGGAATTTTACCTAGAATATTATTATCAAACCAAAAATGGTTAAGACAAAGAACAATTTCTTCAATTTAAAGAGACCCTTTCAAATTTAAGAAAAACCTTTAACGTATGTTGAAATATGATGCTGCAGCTATAAATTTTGCATATTTGTAAAAAAAAATTTGAACAGGTGTTAAAGTTACAGGTGGTTGAAAATAGCAAAATTTCAATTTTCGAGCCCTTGTAGCTCCTAAACAGGGGGCGTGACAAAAAAATTTTGTTAACCGACTCCTACTAATTTTGGAGGACCTAACTTCTCCCAAAATTTCAAGACCCTAGGTTGAACCGTTTAGAAGATATATGGGGCCAAAAATTTTGCAAAAGTTGAGTTTAGCTTAATGGTAAATTTTAGTACCGTATGGTAACCCTATACATTTTAGCCTTATATTTTTGTGAAGCTTATAAAACCAGCTATCTTTTGCCGTTTTCAGATTGTAAATACACTTAACAAAACTCATGTTATAATAATTTAAAAATAGGGCTTTTTCCAACTTTGAGGGGCTGTAGCTCCGTAACGGGTGGGGCTACAGAAAAAAAGTTTTAACATTAAATTATTTTTATTGCAAAACCTACCCATTTCTGATATTTTTTAGTCAATCGTAGGTAAAAAGGGACGGACGGACGGACGGACGGACGGACAGAGTGAAGCTATATAGGCACATTTTTACAAAATTTTTTGAAAATGTGCTAAAAAGCAACAACAACAGTCAAGAAAAAAAAAATTTGACAGAACACATCTGCCAAATAAATTATGTCATAAGACTTATTAAGGTTCATTCATATTTGATTCGTATTCGTATGGTTTACAGTTTTTTTATTTGTTATTGTTGGTGTAACTATTTTTTATGATAATTTTTTTATTATATCTCAAAACTTAAAACATTTTAATCAAAAAATTTATTCAGAGTATAATAAAAAAATAAAATATTAATGAATAAAATGCAAGTAAATTGTAAAATACAGAATATTGAATTTTTTTTTTAAAAACATAAAAAGAAAAGTGAGGGTAATTTCAATTTGTGAGAAACCCTAAATTGAATTAAGTGAAAAAAAAACAGTTTAATAAAGTGAAGGTTCTGTAGGATTTTCGCTTGATTAATTTAATGTATATAAATGTTCCATCAAATATTTTTTATATTTTTATGTTTAAGTAATATATGACTTCATTATTATGCGTTTATTTATGCACTTTCAATAAATTCAATTACAAGTGGCCATTTGATACCAGACGTCATGTTTAAGATGCGGGATTGTCCGTCGTGAAATAATAATTTATTAATATCATAACGGTATTGGCTTTTAAAATAAAAGATTGTAAAATCGAGTGCAAGAATTTGAGTCCTGCTTAATAAGTAGATAGATTACAACTATTTTAAAATAAAATTACAAGTGACCATTTGATACTGTACGTGTTGTTTAAAATTCGGGATTGTCCGTCCTGATATAATAATTTATGAATATCATAATAGTACTGGCTTTTAAAATTAATGATTGTAAACTGGAGTGTAAGAATTCGAATGCTGCCTAATGCGTAAAGAGATTATAAATATTTTAGGGAAGTTTAATTGATCTAAGAGTTACAATTGCTAGATGGCATAGTGGATGTCAGACCATTGTTCTTCAGTCGC